>JANFOE010000271.1:10000-553008 GCA_025667525.1 Glebionis coronaria
ATATAGGTGTGGATCTTATGACTATAATCTATATGACCTTAATTATCAAAGTTACCGTTGTTTCTATAAGTTTGACTGTGGTGGGATTATATATGGGTCTCATGCAATTAATGAGATATAATACATATAACTATTCACATGTAAGGTCTAAAATATCGTAAGTTTCAACCTTACTGGTCTTGTAATTGTAATGATTAGTGCATTTCATGTAGGTTTTATATGGCTCAAGTACTCTTTGCTGTCAATTACTTCCATATGCTGAGACCTCAACGAAACTAATTTTTGACGCCATACAGGCTAGGGCTGAACAAGGTATTTGACTGTGTTGGTCAATTTTGTTATCAAGATGCTTTTTATTACGGTTATAATGTTTATTAAAACTGAGCCACAAAAGTACCATGTTGTTATCCTACTTCCAGAATGGCTTATAGAAAGCATCCTTGAACTCGATGTCCTATTCCAGGTATCTAAAGATCATAAATGTTTAGAAATACAAATCACGTCTTGGTCACCATACTTGAGATATTAATACAGAGATGCTATATCATTTAACAATTGATACTTAGTATGATAGTATTGAGGAACAAAAGTTACTTATATATATATGTATGAGTGGCTTATGTGCAAGGCCAGCTAAAATAGTTACTTAAATTGATAATTTTTTTAGCTGTATGAAGATACCAGTAATGCATATTGGTAGTTAATGAAAAACATTAGTTGACGTAAGGAACTAAAATATAATCTTTTAAGAGGTCTTTACTGTTATAAAATCACGATGATTATTGTGATTGTATGTAGCCCGTTTTAAATGTATAGTAAATGTTTTAGCATGATTAACTCATATCCCATATACTATTGCCATATCATTGAGGGTATCATGAGGAAACTATTACACCTCCAAAAGATTTAGTATACTGCTCAAGGTAAAAGCATCTTGATCATGAAAAAAAAGTTATTCTTGTGTTCTAGGCTTACAATCTATATCCTACAAATTAGTAGATTTTATTGCCTAACACCTATTTTTGGGTTGACTTGGTATACTTGTTTTTGGGCAGGTCGGTTTCACCTGCAGAGAAAAGAGGACTCCGCCTGCTTAGCATGGCTAAATCAGCAACCACCAAGTTCAGTAATTTATTTTACATTTAGCAGCTTCGCTATTTTCAGCAACTCGACTTCAAGAACTGACACTTGGTCTTGAACTTAGTAATAGACCATTCTTGTGGGTGGTGCGACCCGTATGACTAAGAATCGTCAGCTGGGAACCACAACAGAAAGTTTTAGCTACTCCTTCTTTGGCTTGTTTCACTAGTCACTGTGGTTGGAACTGTACTTTAGAGGGTGTGACATACGGAATCCCATTTCTATGCTAAATCTGTCAGATCCATATTTTCCTCTTACAAAGCTTGGCGTATTTGCTTGAAGCCCCAATATATGATGATCGGAGCAAAACCATGTGAGTATAAAGATATATTAATTTCTTTAGGCTTAATAAGGTTCCAGTAACGTCATCTGTGTATCAACTAATCTAATACATACTACCATGCATACTAGCATCCCATGTTCTATTAATTTGCCTAAGTATGCATACTAGCATCCAGACTTAGAGGAATAAGTGTATACCATGTTTTGTTCTTATGTAATTGACTATAATTTAACTGCTATTTCCAGTCAACTAACTGTCTATGTAGTTGTTGCCAATGCTATATAATGTCTTAAAGTTAAATCTTTTTAATTTAAGAAAGTATTTCTTTCTTATTCATCTAACTAACTTGACTTGTCATTTTCTATAAAAAGATACATCAACATTTTTGGAAAAAACATCACCTTGCTGGAACCTAATCTAAGATTTGGTTATACTATATTGAAAGGTTGAGCTCCGCTATGGAAGTAGCTTAGTTGCGTAATATTCCTATCTATGGTTTATTGCTTACTTAAGAAATCCCCATCCTCTTAAGCCTTGTAGCTGCATCTTTCTGCTTGCACTTCCTCTTTTTTTAAGTAATCTATCATATGTAAATTTTAGATAAGTTGCCGTGTTTAAAAGGATATTGCTTTCGAGTCAAAGGCCAGGAGTTTTGAGCATCAACACTATGACTTTTGTAACATTAAATATGTTAAAAGATGTTAAATAAGGGGAGTTGGGTTTTGCTTATGTTGGTGTCATATTTATCAATTTTTACCCATTATCCAGCTCCTCCTATATACCTTTTGTACTTTTACCTCCATTCATAATTTACGTTCCATAGAGAAACTATAAGAGATAATGCAGAAAAACATCATGCCAGTAAATTTATGCAATTGTAAACTCAATATGAACAACCATTTGCATTCTACAATGCAAAGCTTGACTAAAAACTACTACCTCGCAAATCTTAAAATAGTATTGATGAAACGAATCTCTAACTCCACTTGACAAAACTTAACATATTTTTTCCTTTTGGTTGTGGTGAAAGTTTAGTTAGAGTATCTTTTGGTCGTGAAAAGCTTAGTAAGACTATCTTTGACGTAAAGAAAATAGGAGATAATTCTTCTTTGTGAGTGAAAAAATTATTACTTCATGTTTTATTTACTTCGTCTTGTATTGTTATGCTCAATTTGAGTTTTATTTCGGCCAGGCGATTTGTTAAAGCCCATGAGTTAGTTAACTTCAGCTAAGCATGAAGTTATGAGCCGAGGGCTTTTTGATTATAGGCCATGTAAGGCTATATATAATAATAGTGTCTTCAGTTCACTCGTAAATAATCATATTGACATAATATGAACTACTCGTAGCTGCATCAAAGCTGATAAGAATATTTGATAAGCAATCCCAAACAGCCCCTTCGACTGTTCAATTTTTTTCTTCTTTTCGTTTCTCTTTTGTCATAAACATAGGAGTTTATATGTGTATAATAGGTAGAAGTGAGTCCATAGTGATAAATATGGGTTGTGTTTTCATTTAAATCCATCTTAAAAATCGAAAGCTACTTTGTAACACATTTCCAGAATCTCGATTAGTATTTGGATTATGAAGGTAGTATGTCTGTTCTAAGCATAGGTGATTTTACATACACGTACATGTATGTGGTCATATACTATATGTGACTATGGTGTTATCATTACTATATTGTCTTTGGACAGAGTCGTTATGTTCATACACATACGTCATACGTGCTATCATTACTATGTTGTCTTTGATAGTTAGATTTATGTATAACTTTGTTTCGGTATCTTGTGCAGCAAAATTGAATACAAATGGATCAAAACAAAGATTGTGCAAGTTAACCCACAATGGCAATACCAAGCAAGATTTAATAGGAAATGCCATCAGACCCACAAAGCAAAACCAAGCAATTCACATTCGCCCTAAAATATCAAGTGGAAAATCTTGCTCTACTCTTACTGCAACAAATATCATTCAGTTTCTTACATGTGATTATAGGCTAAGAAAAGCTCGATCCAATGATTTATTCTGAGAAATTGTGTGGCCCCCTTGTTGCTTGCAAAAAGGTGGCATTCAGAACAACCAAACGGGTTCAATTATACTACAAGAAGCATTCGATGGTCTTCCTAATGATTGGTATGAAAACGCTTTCAAAGAAAATCAAACGTGACGAGTATATGGATTCAGTAACTGATATCTTGAGTAAATTCGCGTCGGAGCCACAACTTCTAGTGCTTGACAACAAAGAAAAGGTTTCAAAAGTAACAAACTTTGAAAAGAAGAAGAAAACGGGTCCTAGAACACGTAAAAATCGTTATCTTCAACCTCGTATTCAGAATCATGGTAATAAAGTTGTGCTGAAGTTTACTGTCATTGATACGAGTTTACGTGACGGGAGAATCATTGAGGTGCGGGAAAACTATGAAGTGGATATCTAGCCTATTCTAAAAACATACAACGCTGCCTATCTACAAATCACATTAGCTGATCTATAAAGCGTCTAAGATGCCTAGTACCGTGTGCTTCTGCTCACAATTCCTTGGTTTCACTCAACGTCTACAAGCAATGACCTTATAAAGCAAAAATCAATCTTGTCACCTTGCTTCAAGAGTATTGGTAAGGCTTATGGTATATTATGCTATCATACATATGTTACTGCGTCTTAAAAGAACTTATATATGTGAGCAGTTGCTCAAATATAATTGCGAAAGGTTACAAGGTGTACGATGTCTATAAACCAATATAAAATAGTAAATTAACTTTATGATATATTATACCTTTTCATCTGTACATGGACTTAGGATTTCTTAATGCATCATGTTTTACTTTGGTATGTACTTTAATAATGTGGCAATTTATAGTTGGGGAAGTAGGTTCTGCTGATAAGCTTTCGTGGGATGAACGTTAATTATCACACCATATTATCCCAATTATGTTACTTAGACACGTTTAAGACGTAAATTTCTCTTTTAGAATCTTTTGAGCTAGTCATTATTACCAAATGAGTTTTTACATTAAATAATATTATATGCATGAATAAATGAAGCATAAGAAGCTGATCAGACCTTTGGCAGATATCTAAAGAGAGTCTTAAAAAGAGATCTTGAAGCTGAATAATTTAGAAAGTCGTTCAAGCCCAAAGATGTTACCGGTTGTTGGTTGGGCACTTGCAAACATCAGATGTCTTGCGACAACGCTAGACGGAAATTCTAAGGATTCTGGAAAATTCACTCAAGATCGATATTTTGCATCTCACATTTGGGTTGTTATTATACTTGCTGAAAACTTATTAAATAGATTTGAAGGAGCTAGATGGACCGAAGAGGACCAGTCATGTAAAACCCGCATGAAAAACCCGCATGAAAAACTTATAAACAGTACACGTGAACAGTAACTTACGAAAACACGGTAAAATTTAAAATTTCTATTTATAATATTAATACACGTGTTACGACAATAAATATCGAACAATCATGAATATTATAAATGTGACATGATCACGAATACCAAAATCACGAACATTAAATCACAAGCATACACGATTAATTATTTAACACACGAAAAGCTACGGGTTTACCCTTGGTGGGCCCCTATGCCGCGGCTAGACAAAGAGAGGAGGCCAGGTGGGCTTTTGGGCCCAAGATCACTTTTTAATAAAACATCAGGGAAATCACTTTTCATTATTTAGGTTTTATAAAATTTGCCTCGCTCTCTCTCTTGTCTCCTTGTGCCACCGGCTACACCAAAGAAAAGGGAGAACCCGGGCGATTTTTGCTACTTGTTATTTGTTCGTTATCATCGATTCGTTCTACACACATTGGTATAATCAAACCCTTTTCTTTTCTTTTTAATTCTTTTTATTTCATGTTAATTATTTAATTAATCATTAAGAACAGAAATAAAAACATGTAATGGATTAATTAAATACATGGGACGGGTTTGGTTTGTGGTTTGTGGTTTGTGGTTCGGCCGAGACACCAAAGGGGTGCTCGGCTTGCGTGTAACACCACCACCGAGACAACTTAAGGTCTCGGCTTGGTTGGTTTTAGGCTCGGCTCAGGCAAGAAACCGCGACCGAAGGTTGCGGTGTATTTGTTGTGGCTTTTGGATGAGGTCGAGGCACCACCGAGACCCACTAGGGGCTCGATTGGTTTTGTTGTTCGGACCCGAGACCAAAGGGACCTCGACATTAGGTCGGGGTATGTTTACATGTTGGTTAAATTAAGTAGTGTCAACCGAGACCCCTTCAAGGTCTCGGTGGGACTTTTATATAGCTTATTTGGTTCGGCTTATTTAGAACACGAGCTCGGGATTCGGGTTTTTATAAAAACTATTTTTATAAATCATGTCATAATAAACTTTAGGTTAATTAATTTATTAAATTAATTCATGTATAACTTAAGGTATTTGTTAATGAAATAATGACTAAAAACGTTACTTGCATTTTTCGGTCTCGCTTAGTTTTGATTACGACAATATGTAAAAACAAGCATTTACGAAAACAACGAAAAACGAATTCTTGAGTTCAAGTATTTTTCATTTTACCCATTTTCACTTAAGGTATGGATAAACAAGTACTAACCTTAATCAAGTGATCAAGTGATTTAATCTTTTTTTAAAACTCACTTTTTATTAAATGTGACAAGTTTTTATTAAACTTTATTTTTAAGAAAATGTTTTATTAAATTAATTATTTGAAATTTGAAAATGGCATATTCTTATTCTGTTAAGAATATCCTTTCAGGATATTTTTATACCCAGATAAGACCTCCACCACTAAAGGACAAAAAGGAGCGGAGTCTAGTCCGGCGGTACCTTAGCGCCTAGGCGGTACCTTATCGATAAGGTACCGCGGGCTGTGATAAGGTACCGTGGGCAGAACTAGCCGTTGGCTCCTTTGTCCTTTAAATAGTTGGCCATTCTCAGCTTTTCACCTCACCTCTTTTGCACATTCATTTCCAGATTCAAACCCCTTCTTTAATCACTCAAATCTTTGATCATTTGTTTGATTATTACTTATTTAAGAAGTGAATCTTGTTCTTCCATCTCTTCCTCTCCAAGTGTAAAGAGAAGAACACTATCCTAGTGAAGTGTTGAGTCCACCACCAAAGATCCATTGAAGATCAATTTTTATATACTTGTAGTTGTGTCATAGTTGTGAAGATCCAAGTAGTTGTGTCTATTTGGAAGTTGTGTATGTACTAAGTATAGTTGTGTAGATTGGTCCTAGCTACGATTAGGGCTCGACTTTTAGCTTAGAGTCGGAAATTGGTTAAGCGACGTGTACGGTTTTCTCCACCATAAGGAGCTTGTTGTGTAGTGAACTCTCGAGTAAGGAGTACTCGAGGAGTGGAGTAGGAACGAGGAGTGAGCTTCGTTGCCGAACCACTATAAATCCTTGGTGTTCGGTTTGATCTTTCTTTACCCTTAACTCTTTACATTCCTTATTACTTTTTGCATGTACATGTGTTAATATTAGATTAGCTACACTATCATTCTTTATTCTTTGTGGATATATTTTTGTTAGTATTAGTTTAGCTACACTATCATTGTTCATATTTGTGCATAAGAAGATTTCACATATTTCCTCAAGCCTAAGTTTTTTGAAAAAGGATTTTTGGAAACCATATTTTAACAAGTAAATTTTAGAAACTATTCAACCCCCCCTTCTAGTTTCTACAATTGGTATCAGAGCGGGTTGCTCAAGAATTTTTAAAGTATATTGTATTTTAAAACTTGAATCGATCTATGGATTCCAACAAGTACCTAGAAGGGCAATCTATGCAAAGACCACCACTTTTTGAAACCGATAGTTTTATTTATTGGAAAATTAGATTTGAAACTTATGTGAAATCAAAAGATATAGATCTTTGGCATGTTATTACCAATGGTGATTTTTTACCTTTTCAATTTAATGAGGTTTCTAAAACAAAAGAATTATTTTGACAAAGCTAATGATGATACTAAAAAGAAACTTTCAAAAAATAATGAGGCTAAAATGGTGATTTATAATGCTTTGCCTAAGAAAGAGTATGAAAGAATCTTTATGTGTGAATCCGCTAAAGATATTTGGAACACTCTTTTAGTAACCCACCAAGGTAATAGCCAAGTCAAAGAAAGTAAAATCGATCTTCTTGTCCAACAATATGAACAATTTGTCATCTTAGAAAATGAAACTATTGATAGTGCATTTGCTAGGTTTAACACCATTATTACTAGTCTAAAAGCACTTGATGAAGGTTTTTCTAGCAAGAACAATGTTAGGAAGTTTCTAAGGGCCTTACATCAAAAGTGGAGAGCAAAAGTCACGGCTATTGAAGAGTCTAAAGATCTCTCAACTTTATCACTCGATGAACTCATAGGAAACTTGAAGGTTCATGAGATGATAATTTTGAAGGACTCGGAATTAGTAAAAACCAAGAGTGAAAGGAAATCTCTTGCACTTAAAGCCAAGAAGGCACAAAGTGACCATGATAGTTCCTCGGAAAGTGATGACGAGGAGTATGCATTGGCGGTGAGAGATTTCAAGAAGTTCTTCAAGAGACGAGGTCAACACGTTAGGCAACCAAACTATGACAAGAAACCATTGTCAAAGAATCGGTTTGTCAAGAACGAAAAAGGTGATAGGAGTTGCTTTAGATGTGGTGATCCAAATCACTTCATTGGTGATTGTCCAAAGCCCGCTCGTGATAAGAACCACACGGCATTCGTTAGTGGCGCTTGGAGCGATAGCGGTGAAGATGATGATGACAACCCCAAAGAGGAGAAATGTCTTATGGCTCACACTTCTAAAGAGATATGCTTGGGAATTGATTTGGAGCCCGATGAGTGGATTAAGGATAGTGGATGTTCTAAACACATGACGGGTAATCGAAGTTTGTTCTCGCATTACAAAGCATATGATGGAGGTAACGTCACATTCGCTAGTAGTCTACGTGGTAATATCATTGGCAAAGGTACGGTTTCTCTTGACTCCATGACCATTGAAAATGTTGAGCACGTAGATAACTTAGGTTTTAACCTTTTAAGTATATGTCAAATTTGTGATAATAAGTGTAAGGTCATCTTTTCGGAACATGACAGTGAAATCGTAAAAGATGGAAAAGTCATTGGAAAAGGTGTTAGAAAGCATGGGCTTTATGTCATGAAGGTTAATAAGAAGTCAAAAGACAACATATGTCTTGCGACTATAGATGATAGTTCTACTCTTTGGCATAGGAGATTAGGTCACGCTAATATGCGTTTAATTCAATCTTTAGTCTCTAAGGAGTTGGTAAGACACCTCCCCAAGATTAAGTTTGATAGTCACTTTTGTGATGCTTGCAAAGTTGGAAAGCAAGTTCACTCAAGTCACAAAGCCAAGAATTTGGTTTCGACCTCTCGGTGCTTAGAGCTCCTACATATGGATCTCTTTGGACCTTCCGCCATACGGAGTTATGGAGGTAACCTTTATACCCTAGTTATAGTTGACGACTATTCTAGATTCACTTGGACTAGATTTTTGGCATCTAAGAATGAAGCTTTCGATCATTTCGAAATCTTTAGTCGGAGAATTCAAAATCAACTAGGATGTTCAATTGTTTCTATTAGGACGGATCATGGTAGGGAATTTGATAATGAAGTGCAAATTGGTGCCTTTTGTGAAGCTCATGGTATTACCCATAACTTCTCGGCTCCTCGCACTCCACAATCAAATGGGGTAGTTGAAAGGAAGAATAGGACTCTCCAAGAGATGAGTAGGACGATGTTAAACGAGCAATCGTTGCCTCAAAAGTTTTGGTGCAATGCCGTAGATACATCGACTTATATTCTCAACCGAATTCTTATTCGACCTTTCCTAGGAAAGACCCCCTATGAGATTCTTAAAGGTAAGAAACCCTCATTAGAATACTTTAGGGTGTTTGGAAGCAAGTGCTTTATCCTCAACACCAAAGACTACCTTACCAAGTTTGACCCAAAGTCTTACGAAGGTATCCTTTTAGGTTATTCCCAAACTAGTAAGGCCTACATAGTCCTAAATAGAACCTCAGGGGTTATTGAAGAATCACTCAACGTAACCTTTGATGAAACCCCTCCTTCACCCAAGACACCACCATTGGTTGATGATGACTTGGATGAATTAGAAGTAGTTAAAGCCAAAGAGGTTAGAAAAATAGGAGTTGAAGACCTTAGTGTTGAAAAGGAAGTAAACATTAAGGAGTCTAGGGATCATACTCTCAATAATGTCATTGGTGACTTAAATCAAAGGACCCTAAGATCTCAAGTCCAAAACCAAAGCAACTTCTTTTGTTTTGTCTCCTTGATTGAACCAAAGAATGTTAAAGAAGCTTTGACGGATGAGAATTGGGTCATTGCGATGCAAGAAGAATTGAATCAATTCGTTGCCAATGATTTATGGGAACTTGTTCCTCCACCTAGAAGTTCTACCATTATAGGAACCAAATGGGTATTTAGGAATAAGCTAGATGAGAATGGTGTTGTGTCTCGTAACAAGGCTAGACTTGTAGCTCAAGGCTATAATCAACAAGAAGGGATTGATTATGACGAGACATATGCACCGGTAGCTAGATTAGAATCAATTAGAATCCTTTTAGCCTACGCTTGTGCCTTAGATATTAAGCTTCAACAAATGGATGTAAAGAGTGCATTTCTTAACGGTTTGATCAATGAGGAGGTATATGTGGCTCAACCTCCTGGCTTCATTGATTTTGAGAAACCGGACCATGTTTACAAGCTTAAGAAAGCACTTTATGGACTCAAACAAACACCCAAAGCTTGGTATGATAGACTTAAAGCGTTTCTTGTTAAACATGAGTATACCATGGGTATGGTAGACAATACACTCTTTACAAAGAAGAAAGGTTCTCACCTCATAATCGTACAAATATATGTTGATGACATTATATTTGGCTCAACTTGTCAAGAATTGTGTGATGACTTTGCCAAAATCATGCATGATGAGTTTGAAATGAGTATGATGGGAGAACTTAACTTCTTTCTAGGACTCCAAATTAAACAAATGGACGATGGTATTTTCTTTAGTCAATCTAAGTACGCTAAAGAAATGCTAAAGAAATTTGGATTAGAAGAATCTAGACCAATGAAGACCCCTATGGCCTCAGATACTAAACTCACCGTAGATGATGATTGTGAGTCGGTAGACAACACCAAATATAGAGGTATGATTGGTAGTTTGTTGTACCTAACGGCAAGTCGACCGGATATCATGTTTAGTGTTTGCCTTTGTGCTCGCTTCCAAGAGGCTCCCAAAACCTCTCACCTTGAAGCGGTTAAGCGTATCTTCCGATACATTAAAGGCACTATAAATTTAGGATTATGGTATCCTAAAGGGACCAGCGTAGAAACCATTGTCTACGCGGACTCGGATCATGTGGGAGACTATGTGGACCGGAAAAGCACTAGTGGAGTTTGTACCTTCATGGGTTGTTGTTTAACTTCTTGGTTCCCCAAGAAACAAACCGCTCTTGCGATATCCACCACGGAAGCCGAGTATGTGAGTGCCGGAAAAGCATGCCAACAAGCTCTATGGATGAAGCAAGCGCTTGTTGATTACGGGATTTCTCTTGATGATGTTCCCATCATGTGCGATAATAAAGGCGCTATAGACCTAAGCAAGAATCCCGTGCAACATTCGCGAACCAAACACATAGAAATTAGACACCATTTCCTTAGGGATAATGTTCAAAAGGGGAACATTACTATTGAAAAGGTGCCCTCCGAGGACAACTTAGCCGATATCTTCACTAAGCCACTTAAGAGGGAACCTTTTAATTACTTGCGTCTAGGTCTAGGATTAATGGAACATCTTCCTTAAATTTCCTTTCTTCTTGTGTGTTTTCTATTACCACTTTGAGTCCTTGAGTCTTTTAAACTCCTTTTGAAAAATCTTCTTCTCTCTTTTTCAAAACTCTCAAAGTTTCGTTCGAAAATGGTTAAGAAATTCGTTTGACATTGTTAATTCAATCTAAAAACGATTTTTCATAGATTCTCGCTATCAATCTAGAGCTTACATAATTCATATGTATGATTCTCTCAAACATAGCAAGAACAAGATTGAATCATGGAGGATCATTGTGTCATGACTTAAGGTCTTGTCTTACACACCTCCTACATTGATGTTTTTTTAATCCATGTATTTTGGTCAAATCTCTATTTGGTAAGTTTGCATATGTTTTCTTTGTCTATCTTTGCTTTTAAGCATATCCCTATGATAAGTTAGACTAGAAAAATAAGATTTGCTGAAAAATCTTCCTCCAAACACCAAACCCTGCTTCTGCAGGCGGTTCCTTATGTGAACCGCGGTACCTTATTGATAAGGTACCGCCACCCTAGATAAGGAACCGCCTACAATGGCCTTCTTTTTTCGGGTTTTTGTCTGAAACTCCAGATTTACTCCAACATTTTTGAGAATCTTTGTTTCAAACCCTTTGACCACCCCAAAAATACCCTAAGCCTTCCTTATTTAAACCATAAGCATTTTGCATTACTTCACATCCAAAATGTCTTATTCTCCCAATGAAAGCCTTAAATCTCCTCCATTTTCTCCAATTGCTTTCAATCCAAACCCACCCAAGAACACTCTTAATCACATTTCTCCTACCAAGAATGTTGATTGTGGAACCTCTTTTTTTCCACCACCACCCTTTAGTGTTCTTCCTCCTTCTCATGATAATGTCATGCACCATGGAACATATTGTCATTGTTGTCAATATCAACATCTTGCTATGGCACACATCTATGAGGAGTTGAGCTACATCAAGAGTCTCTTAATCAAGCCTCCTCTTTACTATGATTATGAGATCTCCAACAAGCCACCACCACCACCCTCCGCTATCACCTTGTCTTTCATATAAGCATTGATTGCTTATCGTCAAGACACCAAATTCAAGCGAATCTTAGAATTCTAGAATAACTAGGATTAGATTTATGCTTTTGGCTTGTTTCCTTTTCCATACTTCTTTGTATGATGTACTTTTAGTACCCTATCTTGGATCTTTCTCTTTGTGTTTTCTTCTCTTTTTATTTTATTTTTTATGTGACCTATTGCTATATATTATTGGTTGTTTCTTTTGTTCAACTAACCCTTCTATGTAGTTTGTCACCATATCTCGATTCCTCGGTGCCCCAAGCTAGGGGGAGTAAGCACCAAAGGGGAGTCTTTGCAAAGTCCGTTTCATCAACACCAGATTACACAACCTTTTTGCTTCGACAAAGGGGGAGAAATGAATAAACTCGTCTTCGAAAATCTTGTTTTTGTGTGATTGAGTTTATGTATTGTCGGAATCAAAAAGGGGGAGATTGTTAATGCAATAATGACTAAAAACGTTACTTGCATTTTTCGGTCTCGCTTAGTTTTGATTACGACAATATGTAAAAACAAGCATTTACGAAAACAAAGAAAAACGAATTCTTGAGTTCAAGTATTTTTCATTTTACCCATTTTCACTTAAGGTATGGATAAACAAGTACTAACCTTAATCAAGTGATCAAGTGATTTAATCTTTTCTTAAAACTCACTTTTTATTAAATGTGACAAGTTTTTATTAAACTTTATTTTTAAGAAAATGTTTTATTAAATTAATTATTTGAAATTTGAAAATGGCATATTCTTATTCTGTTAAGAATATCCTTTCAGGATGTTTTTATACCCAGATAAGACCTCCACCACTAAAGGACAAAAAGGAGCGGAGTCTAGTCCGGCGGTACCTTAGCGCCTAGGTGGCACCTTATCGATAAGGTACCGCGGGCTGTGATAAGGTACCGCGGGCAGAACTAGCCGTTGGCTCCTTTGTCCTTTAAATAGTTGGCCATTCTCAGCTTTTCACCTCACCTCTTTTGCACATTCATTTCCAGATTCAAACCCCTTCTTTAATCACTCAAATCTTTGATCATTTGTTTGATTATTACTTGTTTAAGAAGTGAATCTTGTTCTTCCATCTCTTCCTCTCCAAGTGCAAAGAGAAGAACACTATCCTAGTGAAGTGTTGAGTCCACCACCAAAGATTCATTGAAGATCAATTTTTATATACTTGTAGTTGTGTCATAGTTGTGAAGATCCAAGTAGTTGTGTCTATTTGGAAGTTGTGTATGTACTAAGTATAGTTGTGTAGATTGGTCCTAGCTACGATTAGGGCTCGACTTTTAGCTTAGAGTCGGAAATTGGTTAAGCGACGTGTACGGTTTTCTCCACCATAAGGAGCTTGTTGTGTAGTGAACTCTCGAGTAAGGAGTACTCGAGGAGTGGAGTAGGAACGAGGAGTGAGCTTCGTTGCCGAACCACTATAAATCCTTGGTGTTCGGTTTGATCTTTCTTTACCCTTAACTCTTTACATTCCTTATTACTTTTTGCATGTACATGTGTTAATATTAGATTAGCTACACTATCATTCTTTATTCTTTGTGGATATATTTTTGTTAGTATTAGTTTAGCTACACTATCATTGTTCATATTTGTGCATAAGAAGATTTCACATATTTCCTCAAGCCTAAGTTTTTTGAAAAAGGATTTTTGGAAACCATATTTTAACAAGTAAATTTTAGAAACTATTCAACCACCCCTTCTAGTTTCTACAGTATTTATACTTAGTCATTTTAATTAAAACATATATTTTAATTAAAATCATATAACGTATAGTTTAATTAAATTAAGAAGTTATTTAATTATTAAGCTATAACCATGACTTGTATTGTACTAATTTAACTTCACTTATTATTTATAATTCAACTTAGTTCTAATTATGGGAACTTTTTATTTTTGGGAACTTTCTATTTTTGGAAAATTTCTATGTTTAGAAACTTACTATTTATGGAAACCTGCTATTTTTAGAAAGTTACTTAGTATTACAATACATGTATTATAATACACTAATACATGAATAATACACAACAGAATATCAGAATAACTACAGTTAACACAGTAAACAGTAAAACATGACAGAATACGTATAACAAGCTAATAACACACGGAACCAGTAAAACACATGTAATTTAGACAACTCATACACGTCCATATTTCTTATGTAGTGTTATCCGTCGAGGCGGATTAGTCTTCATCGTTTTCCTTAGCTTCTACTGGACATAAGGTACGGATTTCCCGTCCTTTAGTAAGGACAATCTTTTCCTTCATTAGGATTTCTCGTATGCAGCCAACTGTTTTCCCCGATAGTTACAGATTAAATGCTTATGTTTTATTAGTTACCTTAGCCATATACATGCATGACCAGTTTCACCTAGTTATGGAGGTACCATAACATAACACTAGAGACACTAGTGTTATGACTTCACCACGGCGGAGTGATAGCTCGTGGCGTCCCTTTTTAATTATTTGGCCATTATATTATTATATTATCATGTGGGGCGTATGGGTGCATCCTTGTTACATGTTTCAGTCAGCATTTCATGGTGAATGTGGTGTGTTCCTTGCATCCTTCATAAGGAGCTGATCCCTCCTACCTACTTATCAGTTAATTAGAGGCATCCCCTCTAATTTAAATAACGAGGTCACCCCTCTAAGTATTCATGCACGTTGTTGACCTCATGACATATATTGGCTATTATGGTATATTAACTAATACAGATTTTCATAAGTAACATAAGCTATGTTTTCAAAACTAAAACCAGTTAACATAACAGACAACTAGGTTTTCCAAGACTTATTCAATTCTGCTGCCATTCATGCTTTATATTCTTTATATGCTTCTATATACTATGTTTTCCATGCTTTATTGTATATCCGTGCACTGAGCGTTACGCTCAGCCGTCTACTTTTCTATGTTCCCAAACGGCTGGTACCCAAGGACGCAAGTTAGAACTCCAGAGTATGGCATTCGGATTGGAAGCTATCCGGCCTCTTTTACCTTATGCATTTATTTCTACTTTATCATACTTTACTTCTTTTAGACATTGTTTAGTCCTTTCCATTTACAGTACTTATATTGCTTATGTGTGAGTTACTATACTACCGATGTTTGATTCTGGTATTTCTGTTTATGGTCATGAATGTTTAGACACTTACCTTGCATGCTTTGATGATACGCCATAATTTACTGTAGCATCCTATCCTATTAAATGGGGTGTTACAATTATGGTATCAGAGCCAAGGTTTTGACCTGTAGCTCTGTAAAACATGACATGTGAATTACGGGTAGTCACCAGTGTCTTCCTAGAACTGACAGTTGGTTTTCATGCATTCATTCATTTTCATTTTCCCCATGCATTCATATCATTGTAGCAGGTTTATGACTAAGTAATGGTTGGTACAGGACTGGCCCTATTTAGTCGCATGTGCTTTTATCAAAACTTTTAACTTTGGGACCGACGCATAGGCGTCCCCGCGCCATGTCTTTTATTTTGAGTGAACTGACCATAGGCGTTCACTCCCGTTCATATAAAGTTTTATAAACTACATCATGCATTTTTACATTGTTTCATGCATTATAAACTGCTTCTTTGATTTATACATTGTTCATGCATTCTTATGTTATCTCATTTCATATATTATGATTTATGTTGCATTTTGTTGTTTTAAACTGTCAGATGGTGAACAATCACAATACTCCAGATTTGGCAGCAGTTGTCAATGCAGCTCTGCAAGCCATCCTTCCCCAACTTCGCAATGAAATCAGAGATGAACTTCAGGCGGAATTCCAGGTTCATGGTAATCACAACAACCCTCCACCTCCTCTACTGGTTACTCTTATGACTTGGTTAGAGAGATTCAACAAACAGCGACCCCGTTCGTTTGAGCAGACTGACAGCCCCAACGAGGCTAAAGCTTGGATTTCTCACATCGAGAAAATTTTCGATGCAATGGGTTGTGATGGTGTTTTCAAGGCAATACTGGCTTGCTATAAGTTTAAAGGTGATGTGCTGCAGTGGTGAAAATCGGTCAAGCAGTCCAACGGTGGTGACAATTGGGTTGCACAGCTGACATGGGACCAGTTTAAGGAGCTCTTCCTTAATCAGTACTTTCCACATGCTAAACAAGAGTAGCTCAAGAGGGACTACCACAACATTCGGCATATTGCTGGTGAAAACAACAACAAATTCATGCAAAGGTTTCTCCGTTTAGCAGGATTTCTGAGTCCAGCCGCTGGAACTGCTACAGAGCAGGCTGAGAAGTTTCGCTGGGCACTTCGCACTTCAGTTGCCAACAACTTGGTATGTGCTACTTTCACTACAGTGGCACAGGTGGCCGATGCAGCCCGTAAGCTCGAGATGCTTTAGGAACGAGAGGAGTTCGGTGATGACAGAGCAGTGAAGAGGTATCTTCAATCACTAATTGTAAATAATTCATTTCCATCAGTATTATTCATTTCGTATGACCCTCTGTTCAACGTTATATTCCAGGCAGAAGACTGACGACCGTAAGCCTGCGGCCGCTGAGCAGCAAGCATCCAAGGGAAACGGCCAGACTAACGACCGTTATGGTTCTGAGAGGCATGGCGGTAACGATGGTTACCGTAACAACGCTAACAACTCGAACAACAACAGTTCCATACATTAACCTTCCTTCACGTTCAACTATTTTATGTTATGGTACTCTGACACTACAACAATTGTTAATTCAGAAACAATGGTAACGGCAGGGATCAGGACGGTAGGGGTTCACAGCCTAACCGTTCTACCTCATTTGGTAATTTTTACACCTTCTATGTAATCATGTTTATGTTCCACGATCATGTCTCATGCATGTAATCCCTAAACAGGCTCTCAGCTAACTAGGACGCCTGCTGGAGGATTCACGCATCCTGTCTGTCCTACTTGTTCGCTCAGACACTCTGGTATTTGTCGCCGAGGTACTGGTGGTTGTTTCAAGTGTGGCCAACAAGGCCATCAACAGAAGGACTGTCGCCAGGGTGAGATAGAAGGCACCTCTGGACACGCCGACACTAAGCCACCTCGTAATTCTGGTCGCGTGTTCACTACTACTTGAGATCAGGCGAATAAGACTTCAGGTACCATCACCAGAAATCTCTTTATGAATGGTTTGGCAGCATGTGTTCTATTTGATACTGGAGCGACGCATTCAGTCGTGTCCACTACTTTTGTTGTACGTGTTAGGATTTCCTCGATGCCATTAGATAATGCCATATGCATTTCCACGCCACTTAGGGACTCTGTACGAATCACTCGGGTGTACAGAGATCTTCCCCTAGAATTTGATGACAAGATCTGTAGAGTTGACGCACTTCCTTTGGACATGTGCGATTTTGACTTAATTTTGGGCATGGACTGGTTATCCAAACACCAGGCCACGATTGACTGCCACACTTATCGGGTATCTTCGGTGATGTTAAGTCTCTAGAGTACATACACCATGGTTTTCTGCCAGGGAGGACAGTACATATTATTTCATCCATGGAGGCGCGTGCATTGCTATCGCACAACTGTCAGGGCTTCATAGCCAATGTTCATGACATTTCTGCCGAGTCTCCATCAATCCAAGATCAACCTATTGTGTCAGAGTTTCCTGACGTATTTCCAGATGAACTTCCGGGCATACCACCTGTTCGTGAAGTCGAGTTTGGAATCGAGCTCATACCAGGTGCAGAGCCGATTTCCAAAGCTCATTACCGTATGGCTCCTATAGAGCTTAAGGAAGTAAAAGATCAGCTGCAGGAACTTCTGGAACAAGGTTTCATCCGTCCCAGTGTATCGCCATGGGGTGCACCGGTACTGTTCGTGAAGAAGAAAGACGGCAGCATGCGTTTATGTATAGACTATCTTGAGCTGAACAAGATCACGATCAGGAATTGTTTTCCTTTGCCACGAATTGATGACCTATTCGATCAACTTCAGGGCACCATGCATTTCTCCAAGATAGATCTGAGGTCCGGCTACCATCAGTTACGGGTTAAAGAGTAGGATATCTCCAAGAATGCTTTCCGTACATGTTATGGGCACTACGAGTTCGTAGTCATGCCATTCGGACTCACTAATGCTCCATCTGTCTTCATGTATTTGATGAACCGTGTCTTCCATGAGTTTCTGGACAAGTTCATTATTGTGTTCATTGATGACATCCTAATATTCTCCAAATCCAAGGAGGAACATGAGGAACACCTTCGTACAGTCTTACAAATTCTTCATCAGAAGCAGCTGTACGCCAAGTTCTCTAAGTGTGAGTTCTGGTTAACCAAGGTGGCATTTCTGAGCCATATTGTATCTGCAGAGGGGATCACCATGGATCCTACCAACGTTGAAGCTATCACTAAGTAGCCGAGACCTACATCTGCAATAGAAGTTAGAAGTTTTCTGGGTTTAGATGGCTATTACTGCAGGTTTGTAGAGAACTTTTCATGGTTAGCTTTACCTTTGACTAAGCTGATGAGGAAAGGAGAGAAATTCGTCTGGACGGAAGAGCGAGAGAAGAGATTTGAAAATCTGAAGCAGAAGTTAGTGACTGCACCTATTCTTACTCTCTTATCTGGCTCAGGTGGATTTCAGATATATAGTGACGCTTCAGGAAAGGGTTTAGGCTGCGTTCTCATGCAGCATGGGAAGGTTATTGCATACGCATCACGACAGCTGAAACCTTATGAAGAAAACTATCCTACTCACGATTTAGAGCTTGTAGCAGTTGTTTTCGCATTGAAGATCTGTAGACATTATTTGTATGGTGAATCATGTGACATATTCACCGACAACAAGAGTCTCAAGTACATCTTCACCCAGAAGGAACTGAACATGAGACATAGGATATGGTTAGAGCTATTGAAAGATTACGACACTAACATTCAGTACCATCCTGGTAAGGCGAATGTGGTTGCAGATGCTCTAAGCAGAAGGTCGGGTATGATTGCTGACATTTGGATTGCAAAGGAGATCATTCGTAACCTAGAGATGACTGACATTGAGTTTTGTGTACGAGGACAACACGGTTACTGGGCTAATCTTAGAGTGGAACCAGACTTACATTCTAGGATCAAGGAAGCTCAGAAGGACGATGGTAAGATTTGGGCTATCATTCAGAACCTTGATCAGCAGACTGAGTTTCGTGTTGACGACGACGGTATCTTATGGCAGGGCACTAGACTAGTGGTTCCTGATGACTCTACTCTCAGGGAAGCTGTGTTGACCTTAGTTCTCCATTTACCATACATCCTAGTTCTACCAAGATGTACCACGACATCAAGCAACACTTTTGATGGAGTGGTATGAAGCAGGATGTTGCCACCTTCGTTTCTAAGTGTATGATCTACCAGCTGGTGAAGATCGAACATCAGCGAGCTAGTGGTTTACTACAACCATTAGATATTCCAGCGTGGAAGTGGGACAAAATCTCCATGGATTTTGTTACTGGTCTTCCGGTTACTCAGAAGAAGAACGACGCTATCTGGGTTATTGTGGATAGGTTGACTAAATCTGCTCATTTTCTGCCGATTTGCAATGAGCATCCGCTCAACAAATTACAGACACATTCCAGAGGGAGATCATGAGACTGCATGGTACTCTATCAGAAATCATCTCTGACAAAGATCCCCGTTTCACATCACGTTTCTGGCAGAGTCTGTAGAAAGCTTGGGGCACCAGACTTAAGCTCAGCACTGCCTTTCATCCTCAGACCGACGGACAGTCGGAAAGTACCATTCAGACATTGGAGGACATGCTGTGATCGTGTGCTCTAGATTGGTCAGGAAGCTGGGATGATTATATATTCCTAGTAGAATTCGCATACAACAACAGCTGGTACGCTAGCATCAAGTGTGCTCCCTTTGAGATGTTGTATGGCAGAAAGTGGCGTGCCCCAATCTGCTGGGATCAGGTGGGCGAACGACTGCTTGAAGGTCCAGAGATGATTGAAGTGACCAATGAGAAGGTTGTTGTCGCCAAGGCAAAGCTTCCGGAAGCTCGTGCTAGTCAGAAGAGCTATGCTGATAAACGTCGTAGAGATGTGTCTTTCAACGTAGGTGATCACGTTTTCCTCAAGGTATCACCTGCTAGAGGAGTTAGACGTTTTGGAAACAGAGGGAAGCTCAGTCCTCGCTTCATCGGACTGTTCGACATCATAGAACGCGTTGGTGAAGTGTCATACAGCTTAGCGTTACCGCCTCAGCTATCACACGTTCACAACGTGTTCCATGTGTCCTTACTCAGAGGATATAACTATCATCCAGTTCATGTTGTCTAGTATCCACTTGATCAGATTCGAGAGGATCTTTCATATGTCGAACAACCCGAGAGAGTTCTTGAGCGACAAGATCGTGTCACGCGGAGGAAGACGATCCCTTTCGTCAAAATCCTTGGAGGGATCATCCTGAGCGGGAAGCCACTTGGGAGACGGAGGAGTCTATACAGACTTCTTACCCTCATTTCCAGTTCTAATTCGGGTATGTTTTATCTTAGTTTACGTTTCTCCAATTCGAGGACGAATTGTTCTTTTAGAGGGGAAGAGTTGTAAAACCCGCATGAAAAACATATGAACGGTACATGTGAATATAACTTACGAAAACACGGTAAAATTTAAACTTTCCATTTATAATATTAATACACGTGTCACGACAATAAACATCGAACAATCATGGATATTATAAATGTGACATGATCACGAATACCAAAATCACGAACATTAAATCACAAGCATACACAATTAATTATTTAACACACGAAAATCTACGGGTTTCCTATGCTGCAGCTAGACAAAGAGAGGAGGCCCAGGTGGGCTTTTGGGCCCAAGATCACTTTTTAATAAAACATCAGGAAAATCACTTTTCATTTTTAGGTTTTATATAATTTTGGCTCTCTCTCTCTTGTCTCCTTGTGCCGCCGGCTACACTAAAGAAAAGGGAGAACCCGGACGATTTTTGCTACTTTTTATTTGTTCGTGATCATCGATTCGTTCTACACATGTTGGTATAATCAAACCCCTTTTCTTTTCTTTTTAATTCTTTTGATTTCATGTTAATTATTTAATTAATCATCAAGAACATAAATAAAAACATGTAACGGATTAATTAAATACATGGAAGGTTGGTTTGTGGTTTGTGGTTCGGCCGAGACACCGAGACCCTAAAGGGGTGCTCGGCTTGCGTGTAACACCACCACCGAGACCACTTAAGGTCTCGGATTGGTTGGTTTTGGGCTCGGCGCAGGCAAGAAACCCCGACCGAAGGTCGGGGTGTATTTGTTGTGGCTTTTGGATGAGGCCGAGGCACCACCGAGACCCACTAGGGGCTCAGTTGGTTTTGTTGTTCGGACCCGAGACCAAAGGGACCTCGACATTAGGTCGGGGTATGTTTACATGTTGGTTAAATTAAGTAGTGTCAACCGAGACCCCTCCAAGGTCTTGGTGGGACTTTTAGATAGCTTATTTGGTTCGGCTTATTTAGAACACGGGCTCGGGATTCGGGTTTTTATAAAAACTATTTTTATAAATCATGTCATTAAAAACTTTAGGTTAATTAATTTATTGAATTAATTCATGTATAACCTAAGGTATTTATACTTAGTCATTTTAATTAAAACATGTATTTTAATTAAAATCATATAACGCATAGTTTAATTAAATTAACTAGTTATTTAATTATTAAGCTATAACCATGACTTGTATTGTACTAATTTAACTTCACTTTTTATAATTCAGCTTAATTATAATTATCGGAACTTTCTATTTTTGGGAACTTTCTATTTTTGGAAACTTACTATTTATGGAAACCTGCTATTTTTAGAAAGTTACTTAGTGTTACCATACAAGTATTATAATACACTAATACATGAATAATACACAACAGAACATCAGAATAACTATAGTTAACACAGTAAACAGTAAAACATGACATAATACGTATAACAAGCTAATAACACACGGAACCAGTAAAACACATGTAATTCAGACAATTCATACACGTCTATATTTTTTTTATGTAGTGTTATCCGTCGAGGCGGATTAGTCTTCATCGTTTTCCTTAGCTTCTACTGGACATAAGGTACGGATTTCCCGTCCTTTAGTAAGGACAATCTCTTCCTTCATTAGGATTTCCCGTATGCAGCCAACTGTTTTTCCCAGTAGTTATAGATTAAATGCTTATGTTTTTTTAGTTACCTTAGCCATATACATGCATGACCAATTTCACCTAGTTATGGAGGTACCATAACCATAACACTAGAGGCACTAGTGTTATGACTTCACCACGGCGGAGTGATAGCTCGTGGCATCCCTTTTCAGTTATTTGGCCATTAAATTATTATATTATCATGTGGGGCGTATGGTGCATCCTAGTTACATGTTTCAGTCAGGATTTCATGGTGAATATGGTGTGTGCCTTGCATCCTTCACAAGGAGCTGATCCCTCTTACCCACTTACCAGTTAATTAGAGGCATCCCCTCTAATTTGCATGACGAGGTCACCCCTCCAAGTATTCATGCACGTTGTTGACCTCATGACCTTTATTGGATATTATGGTACATTAACTAATACAGATTTTCATAAGTAACATAAGCTATGTTTTCAGAACTAAAACCAGTTAACATGACAGACAACTAGGTTTTCCAGGACTTATTCATTTCCGCTGCCACTCATTGTTTATATTATGTATATGCTTCTATATACTATGTTTTCCATGCTTTATTGCATATCCGTGCACTAAGCGTTACGCTCAGCCGTCTACTTTTCCATGTTCCCAAACGGTAGGTACCCAAGGACGCAAGTAGGAACTCCAGAGTATGTGCATTCCCATTGAAAGCTGTCCGACCCCTTTTACCTTATGAATTTATTCCTACTTTATCATACTTTACTTCTTTTAGACATTGTTTAGTCCTTTCTAATTACAGTACTTATATTGCTTGTGTATGAGTTACTAGACTACCAATGTTTGATTCCGGTATTTCTATTTATGGTCATGAATGTTTAGACATTTACTTTGCATGCTTTGATGATACGCCATAATTTACTGTAGCATCCTATCCTATTAAATGGGGTGTTACAAGTCACTCCAAATTAATGGCGAGCCTTTAGTTGACTTGGCTGATATAAGTACTCTCGACATGCAGAAACACTCCAACATGTCATACACAGATTTATTGAGGTCTGTGTGTCAACAATGGCATTTGATGAAGTTTTTGACATTGTACAAGAATCCATCCATTCAGAAAGCTGGTGATTCATTACTAGATGTTGGGGATAAGTGTGGACTGACAGATGTTGCGTATTATTATTCTTGTATGCTTAGAATATTCACTATCAGTCCAGTGGTTTGGTCAATGACTATTCTTAATATCTCTCATTTACCCCTGAATTTCATTTGAATCTATGGAGAATGCTTGAAAAGTTATTTTTACCTGAGCTAGATTCTACTTCTGATGCTAACTTCCTAAAATAGTAATACTATTGAAGATATGAGGAATGATATTTCTAAGAAAAGGGAAAAGGTTGTAACGAAGAATGGAAACACTAAGTGGGGCAGTGTATTTTATAAGATAACGAGGAACTCTAAGTAGGGCAGTGTATTTTATAAGATAATTGGGAACTCCCAAGGATATAGTGAGAAAATAGAGTCTATTAATAACCTTAGTACTCAAAGTATTGAGGCTGACTCTTCTGATGTATGGGATATAGAGTCCTTGAGGAAGGGTCCTGAAGGTTTAACAACTGATTCTTCTCATCTTATCAATCTCTTATGGGCTTACTCACACTTATTACTGGTTTTTGATGACATAGAGTTCTATGAAAAACAGGCAATTCTTCCGTCGTCCAGATATATCCATAAGTCCTTTTTGGTTTTAGTTAAAATTAATGAAGGGATTTGGCAATGAAATAGGTTCTGTTTACACTAGAGCAGCAACCGAGAATACCATCAATGTTGAATACATCAGTTTATAATGCCCTGTCTCAGAATATTTCCTGGTATAATCGTCTACTTATGTATGTTGTTGTTCGCTTCCTACATCAGTTATATGAAAGAGATTGTAGGCACCATTGCTCTGTGGCTTTCTTCGGGTAAGAAGAATTAACCAGGCCGGTATAGGAAACCAAATCAAAGACACAGTCCCTCTAAACGCTAATATCTACGATCACCAGATTCAAACCACATCAGCTTTTCTGTCGAGTCTAGGAGAACTGCCTATTGTATATGGAAAAAAGGTGATGAACAATTTCTCTTTAGCTTATGCAAGGTATGAACTCTGTTACTGCAAACATTACGATGCTTTGTCGATATAATCTCTTTATGTTTTGTTGATGACAAACATATAATTCGCAATACATTATGTAAAATGTTAAGGTACTCGTAATCACTGAAGAATACATTTGTATACTTCTCTCGACACCTCCAAGATCGCATTCGACATGAATCACTCAAGGTATGTACAAACATGTCATTAACCTAACTAAGTGATCAAGGATTAATATTTTCTTAAAACTCACATTTAATCAAATGTGACAAAAGATTTTAATTAACTTTATTTTTAAGAAAATGTTTTATTAAAAAGAAAATGGAAATTTGAATTTGGCATATGCCAAAGGAATATCCTTTGAGGGTATAAACTACCCCAGATGGCATATCCCCACTAAAGGACAAATTTGTACGGACTCCAACGCGGAGGTTCCTTAAAGGAACCCGCAGTTCCTTATTGATAAGGAACATCGGGTAGAGATAAGGAACCGCGGGTGTTTTTGACCGTTGCAATGTTGCCCTATAAATAGTGGATCATTTCCAGATTTTCTTTCAACCCTTTTTGCACGGTTTCTTCAAAAACATCTTTAAACCCTTTATTAGTTAGTTTAGATTAATCTTGTTTAAGATGTGATTCTCTCCTTCAATCTCCTCATCCTCTTAAGTGCAAAGAGAAGATCACTCACACATTTGTGATGTGACTAAAGATGAAGTCTTGATGAAGATCATCATGTTAATCGTTTTATTTGTGTCTTGTGTAGATCCAATATATATGTGTATACTTGGATCAATCTTGTGTAGATCCAATGTATATGGGTATACTTGGATCAATATTGTGTAGATCCAATGTATTTGTGAATACATGGATTAGTTGTGTTAATCCATTGTATTTGTGAATACTTGGATTAAGTCTTGTGTAAATCCATTGTATATGTGTATACTTGGATTTATGTTGTGTAGATCCAAGTTACATGTGTACACTTAGATATGTGTTTTATTGAGTTGTAATAGGTAAGAGTTGTGAGTTCTCACTAAACTATAAAGTGATGTGGTTGTGTCTTGTGAGTTCTCACTAAACTATAAAGTGATGTAGTTGTGTCTAGTGAAGTTCTCACTTAGCTTCAAAGTGAAGAGTCGTGAAGATTGGTTCTACCTTTCGATTAGAACTCGACATCTAACCTTGTGTCGTTAAATGGTGAAGTAGGCAATGTTGTGTAGATTGGTCCTACCTAAGATTAGGACTCGACATCTAGCTTAGTGTCGGAAATTGTGTAAGCGACGTGTATGGTTTTCTCCGCCTTGAAAGGAGTTTTGTTGACTAGTGAAGTAACTCTCAAGTAAGGTGTACTCGAGGAGTGGAGTAGGGCGAAGAGGAGCTTCGTGACCGAACCACTATAAATCATCGCTTCGGTACTTTCATTGACATTTATGTCTTTACCTCTTTAGATGTATTTATAGTTGCATGATTGTTGTTGTGTGTTGTGTGCATCTCATAATCTAAACATCTAAGTTGCGGAAAAGCTAAGGCCTAGTACGTGTGTGCTTCATGTTTAGATTATGGTCAAGTGTACATCACTTAGTCTAAACATCTTAGTTGCATAAAAGCTTATGCTTAGTACGTCTGTGCTTAATGTTTAGACTGTTGCTTGATGTACTCTTGATTTGATGTGTTCGTGTGTTTACTTACTTGTAGTATTTATCTTTCAATCAAACACATCTCATATCTAGTCAAGCTTGATCGAGAATTTGATACAAAGGATTGTTAAAGTTTAACAAGTAACAAATGGCATCGTCCAGTATCGGCGGTTCCTTAATGGGACACGCGGTTCATTAGTGATAAGGAACCGCGGGTATGTTTAAAGAACCGCGCATAGTGAATTATGCGAAATGTTCTAAAAATATGAACTAGAAACTATTCAACCCCCCCTTCTAGTTTCTAAAATTGGTATCAGAGCGAGGTTATTCGAGATCTTTGAAGTATATTGTACTTTAAACCTTGGATCGGTCTTTGCTCTCTTTTTCAAAACAAATGGTTTTTAAAATGAAAATAGTTTTTAAAAATAGAAACGATCTTTGTATCAAATTGTTCATGAAGAGTGATTACTTATGAAATGTGTTTTGTTGTTTCATTCGTACAAGTTTTGGTGTTAAATAAACTTTGTATAATAGCTTGAATTAAATATTTTCATGTTTCGAAGTATAAAAATCTTTTGTGTCATAATTAACTCTAAAATACGAGTTATATGTGTCGAAAACGATTTTTTAGAGTCCTAAGTCCTTCCCAAAAGTTACCAAATGATTTTGGCGAAAAACCCCATTTTTGTCCTCTAGACACGGTTCTTTATCTATTCCCCACGGTTCCTTATCAATAAGGAACCGCGGTCAGTCCGACACAGATTTTTGAAAACTTTGAAAAATCATATAAAATCAACCGTAGAAGTCGTGCCACCCGTCATTTCGAACGTAATTGAAGTTTCTTTTAACTAAAAATGCTTCCAAACCTTTATTTAAACTTTAAAATTTGGATGGTTTCTAAGTTCCATACTTTGTCCAAAGTATTGAGCGTCGGTTTGTCGTAAAACTTGTGTTTTACTCTTTTCTATTAAGTTGGAAATCTCTTGGTGATATATCTTTAAAAATTGATATATTTACAAAGTGTTAAACTTAATTAAATTTTAAATGGGTCAAATACTATTTTAAAATAAAATCAAGCTATGAATACTTTGTTGTATCTAACACTCAAAACATGGACGAATGCTTTTATGTGTTAAGCTAATTGTTTGTGTGTGTTTCCTTGTGTGTTATTATTATATGTAGACATTATTAAGTGTTCCTTGCTATTTGTAGTAGTATTGCTTATATGTCTAGTATCTTGTGCCTTGCTTGGTATTTGTTAGTATCTAGTTTTTCCTAATTAGGATGTATGCTAGATTTCTTGCATTGTAGTTGCAACATTATTTATGCATTGCATATAGGATCAACATCTCTAGGTTTACATATGTTATATAAACATCTTTTACACCTCGTTATGTTTATTAACACTCTTAGGTTTGAAAGCTTTGTGAGCTTGTCAAATATTTTGATGTGGGTCGTCTTACTCGATCATTATCTTATTAGTTCAAGTAGATTAATGTCTCACTATAAAACATGAAACACCCTTTGAAAATCTTAGCTATTTTCTCTGAAAGGAGTGTTAGTGGGAATCAAGAAAGATTTCAATTATATATCAATTCATTATTCAAATTATGATTAATATCATTATCGAATCTAATTGACATGTTTTTAGTGTAGATATGAATGTCGACTATTAATAATATACATCGGATCATAACTCACACTTGTGTTGTCGATGGTATATTGAATCTACTTGTTCAAATTATTAGACATGTTTTGTTTAATAATTTCTTATAATGCACAATGGAGTCGGTTTGATAACTTGGATGTTTCATCCGAAATACTCAAGTAATTTACATTGCAATGCAATTTGTAAAGGTGTCATTTCCGAAAGACCAATCAAAAGTGTTCCTTTGTTTTGTGTAAACATTGTTTATACACTTCAAAGTTATTGGCCTCAAATTCTATCAAGGTAAATAACCTTAACTAGACTTGTTTGACAAGATTTGCAATGGTGCATTCTTAACCCTCATTAGGTTGTGCATTGTGTCGTCATGAAAGTTTCATCCTTGTTACACTACATTAGGCAAATGTAGGAATTACATTTTTTCTAACATGAGAATGACTACTAGAGAACCTATTGCACTAGAAATTCCATTTGACCTAACGGTTAAATTACTTCATATGAGAAGTTGAGTTGGTGTATAACTCGTAAAAATGGTTATGCTTAGCCGTAATTGAGCATCTCTAGTGATAGTCTCATACTCAGTCTCAAAATAGATTAAATGGCTCTTCCTAATTATGACTAATGATAGCTTACATCGATGAATTTTGTATGTCATTAGGAGTCTTTTTATTTTGTAGCCATTAGGTTTTTCTTAACTTTCTTCCTACGTACTAATTGAACCTATGTGTTTTTCCTTTGTGTGTGTTCTAGTTTTTATTGCTCTTAAGCATGACTTTATGATAAGTTAGACTAGAACATTAGGATTTGATGAATTGGAAAATCCTCCATTCACCACCGGCAGAAGCTCTCAAATTCGGGTTTTCTGAAACTACCCAATTGTTCCAACACCCTTTGTAATCTTTGTTTCAAAACTTTTATCACCCCTCATCCTTTTAAACCCTCCTTGTTAACCATGTTCTTCACACTTCAAACCACTCATATTTACCCTTCATTACAACCATGGTTTCTACAAGAACCTCAAAATCACCCAAAACCTCCTCTTCAAAGAGGAACCTCAAAATCAAGATTAAGTTGCCCAAACTTAACTCTTCACCTTTTGGACACCTAAGAATGAGATTGTGCCCATTCTCATCTCTTCAGCACCCTCACCACCTCTTGCATCATGTAAGACTACCTCAACCCATGGTACCAACCATTCACATGGTTCTACATCCTCTTCATTCCAATCTAGAATGAATGAGTTAACCTCACCCTTCACTCCTAGTACTCTCTTGGATGTGACTACTCAACCTCAACCTATCCAAAGCATTCCCTTTGAGAATGACTTTGTTGAACCCTTGGTGACTTCACCTTTTACCCCACCAAATTCACCCACTTCACCCATCTCACCTTTGGAGAACATACCACATCCACCACCACCCACATCACCCATCACCTTGTCTTATAATTAAGCATGTGCATTGCTTATTAATAAGACACCCAATTAAGCAAATCTTAGATTTCTAGTGTAACTAGGATTAAAATTATGCTTAAGTTTTAGGCTTGTGTTTCATAAATTTTTGTATGATCTTTACTCTCATGTATTTCCTTTCATGTTTTTCAACATGATTTGTCTTTGGGTCTTGGATCTCGTTATTCTCGTGATCTTTCTTTTCTTCTTTATTTTCTCACTCGGTTGTCAAGGAAGGTTAGATTTATATCTAATTCGTCTCCTAGTAAGATTGACAACTTAAAATATTTCTTTTGAAATATTCAAGCTTTTTTAACTTGCAATTGCAATTGTTAAAAGTCATATCCGAAGCATTGACTTTAAAGCCTTTTAGCATCTTATGTTAAATTGTTTGACCAAGTGATTTTCCTTTGAGTCGATAATCGTTTTTGGACACCCAATGTCCACGGTTCCTCAATAACCTTGGGTCTCATTATTGATAATGAACCACAAACCTATTTAACGAACCGCGACCATTGAGTCCCTTGTTCGTTTTGCTCTTTTTCTATTTTGACGAGTTTTCTTGAAGATTCCCTCTTTTCTTCTCTTTTGAGTTGCTTCTCTCGTTTCGTTAAGTTATCCTTAACTTCTTTGTTGAGTCTCTCTCAATTCATTTTAATCATGCTCTTCTAAGTCGAGTCACTTTCTTCTATTCTTTCTAAACTAAGTTAAGTCGAGCCTCACCCTTTCCTCATCATGTAATTGTTCTTTGAACATGCATAATGATTGAGAAGAGCTACGAAACTTTGAGCATGTAGTTTATCGTATGATAAACACCATTTGTTGTCGACATTCATAAGCATCCTTGCCTATAATGTCCTATATCCAAAATATTTTTTTAAAGCGTCGATTTATCCGCTTTTGGTTTTTTTTGTTCAAAAATGCCTCTAGGTTGAGATATTTTTGTTCTTCTTTGTTGAGAGTTGATTGCAGTTAAAATTTACAATTAGTATGGGTGATTCCATCAATTCTAAGTTTTTAACCCCTTGAGATGATATCTTCAAATTCTTGGATGTTTCTTTTCTACCTCTATTCCAACAATTTTGAATTGATTTCCTCAAAATCATCTCCTTGTTTTTTTGAGAGTTGATGGTTAAATCTTGAATTTTCTTAGGTGATTCCAAAAATTCTAAGCTTTTTACCCTTTGACATATTACAATTGGTATGGATGTTTCTTTTCTACCTTTATTCCAACAATTGTGAATTGATCTTGTCAAGATCATCTCCTTTGTTCTTTTTGATTGATAGCATCACGTGCACACTTATTTCTCCAATGCTTGTCATTGTTTGTGCAAACGACTTGTTTATCATCCTCGTTTTCTTTTTCCATCATAGTCATTCTTCCTTTCTTTTCGACTATATGGGATCTTATTTTTTGTAATTGTCATACTCTCTTTGATTTGGTATTTCTTGCCAAAATATTAAAAGTGGAGTATGTTCTCTCGACAATATTTTTCTCTTAAATTGGACATCTCTTTTCTCTCTTAGTCATCTTTATATATTTTTTGGTGTCACCAAAATAAGTTGGGTTCTATTTTCTTTCTAATAGCCCTCTTATTTTTCTTAACTTGCCATATTTTTGACACTTCTAAAAGTTAAGATTGTTTTAGCTTTCTCTCGAGTCCCTCTTTTTTTGACTTGAGTTGTTTAAAGCTAACTCCGTTTGGGTGACATCTCATTATGCATATGCTCTTGTCCACTAACTTTATTTTGTAGGACACTTCTAACCCAATTTTGTAGCTCGTCACTATTCTTGCTTTGTTGGTGCCTCAAGCAAGGGGGAGCTCATATCAAGGGGGAGCATTTGCAAGAGTTCAAGTCATTACATTTGCGATCGTTGACTCACTCAAATTGAATTCATCGAACATCTTGCAATTAATGCATTTTGGACACTCGTAGATAAGCATATTATTATGCTTGGAGTTGGTTAACCTATGGTGATTGAAGACTTCACTAGGATGACGCGAGCTCAATATTTTTGTATGATGGGTTTATGGTTTGGATTATCGCCTCTCAAACGACAACCACAATGGATGATTAGATTTTTGGATGCATGTTCTCTCGAAGTCGATCCTCCTCTTCTACAAATGAAGACTACCTTTCAGATGCAAGCTCGTGTGACGTCAATTCTTTTCTTGTTCAAATGACGTGCTTTCGATGACTACCTCTTTAGACGTGTTCTCTCTCGACGTTGCTTCTTGTCTTCTTCTAGACGTTGACTACCTTTTTGATTCGACAAAAGGGGGAGAAGTAAGTGTAAACGAGTAACTTATGCATTTTAATATGTGTTGCGGTTTACTTGTTTGTCATCGTCAAAAGGGGGAGATTGTTAGTGCAAACATTACGATGCTTTGTCGATATAATATCTTTATGTTTTGTTGATGACAAACGTATAATTCGTAATATATTATGTAAAATGTTAAGGTACTCGTAATCACTCAAGAATACATTTGTATACTTCTCTCGACACCTCCAAGATCGCATTCGGCATGAATCACTCAAGGTATGTACAAACATGTCATTAACCTAACTAAGTGATCAAGGATTAATATTTTCTTAAAACTCACATTTAATCAAATGTGACAAAAGATTTTAATTAACTTTATTTTTAAGAAAATGTTTTATTAAAAAGAACATGGAAATTTGAATTTGGCATATTCCGTATGCCAAAGGAATATCCTTTGAGGGTATAAACTACCCCAGATGGCATATCCCCACTAAAGGACAAATTTACACGGACTCCAACGCGGAGGTTCCTTAAAGGAAACCACGGTTCCTTATTGATAAGGAACCACAGGTAGAGATAAGGAACCGCGGGAGTTTTTGACCGTTGCAATGTTGCCATATAAATAGTGGATCATTTCCAGATTTTCTTTCAACCCTTTTTGCACAGTTTCTTCAAAAACATCTTTAAACCCTTGATTAGTTAGTTTAGATTAATCTTGTTTAAGATGTGATTCTCTCCTTCAATCTCCTCATCCTCTTAAGTGCAAAGAGAAGATCACTCACACATTTGTGATGTGATTAAAGATGAAGTCTTGATGAAGATCATCATGTTCATCATTTTTATTTGTGTCTTGTGTAGATCCAATGTATATGTGTATACTTGGATCAATCTTGTGTAGATCCAATGTATATGGGTATACTTGGATCATTATTGTGTAGATCCAATGTATTTGTGAATACTTGGATTAGTTATGTTAATCCATTGTATTTGTGAATACTTGGATAAAGTCTTGTGTAAATCCATTGTATATGTGTATACTTGGATTTATGTTGTCTAGATCCAAGTTACATGTGTACACTTAGATATGTGTTTTATCGAGTTGTAATAGGTAAGAGTTGTGAGTTATCACTTAACTATAAAGTGATCTGGTTGTGTCTTGTGAGTTCTCACTAAACTATAAAGTGATGTAGTTGTGTCTAGTGAAGTTCTCACTTTTTTTTTGAACTACGAGTTAGTAGTTAGTGATTCGAGCTTGTAGTGACATCCAATTGGGCAGTATGCAAGCCTCGAACCTTCTCCTTAGGGGATAAACCTCACTCCTGCTTCTATTAAATTCGGGCCCCTGAAGGTCCTTGGTGAGACTCGAACCTGAGACCTCTCCAAGAATACCTCCCCAAGGTTTTCCTTGGTGGCCAACTGAGCTAGCTTCAAAGTGAAGAGTCGTGAAGATTGGTTCTACCTTTCGATTAGAACTCGACGTCTAGCCTTGTGTCGTTAAATTGTAAAGTAAGCAACATTGTGTAGATTGGTCCTACCTAAGATTAGGACTCGACATCTAGCTTAGTGTCGGAAATTGTGTAAGCGACGTGTATGGTTTTCTCCGCCTTGAAAGGAGTTTTGTTGACTAGTGAAGTAACTCTCGAGTAAGGTGTACTCGAGGAGTGGAGTAGGGCGAAGAGGAGCTTTGTGACCGAACCACTATAAATCATCGTGTCGGTACTTTCATTTACATTTATGTCTTTACCTCTTTAGATGTATTTATACTTGCATGATTGTTGTTGTGTGTTGTGTGCATCTCATAATCTAAACATCTAAGTTGCGGAAAAGCTAAGGCCTAGTACTTGTGTGCTTCATGTTTAGATTATTGTCAAGTGTACATCACTTAGTCTAAACATCCTAGTTGTGGAAAAGCTTATGCTTAGTACGTGTGTGCTTAATGTTTAGACTATTGCTTGATGTACTCTTGATTTGATGTGTTTGTGTGTTTACTTACTTGTAGTATTTATCTTTCAATCAAACACATCTCATATCTAGTCAAGCTTGATCGAGAATTTGATACAAAGGATCGTTAAAGTTTAACAAGTAACAAATGGCATCATCCACTGTCGGCGGTTCCTTTAAGGGACACGCGGTTCATTAGTGATAAGGAACCACGGGTATGTTTGAAGAACCGCGCACAGTGAATTATGCGAAATGTTCTAAAAAATAAACTAGAAACTATTCAATCCCCCCCTTCTAGTTTCTACAAATTCTATTAACAAGCTTTTTCCAAATAAATCACATGAATGTGCCACACAACGTGAGACTGTAGGAACTAACTAGCCAAAAAATATTACATGATTTGTTCTATGAAGTGCTTAGAAAGAAGTCGTGTCCCCGAAAGGTGGTCATGTATGACGTGGATACTGGCATAGAGGCACTTACAGTAGCTAGAACCCTTTTTCTATTGTTAAGTGTTTGGACATGAATCTGCAAGTAAGTACTTTAGCTGACCTTTTTTACCTATTTCTTATATTGTTAGAAATTTTGTAAAAAAACTGGTCAAATGGGTTAATATGTTTAAACTTATATTACGGGGTCTATGTTAAATTTGTGTATCGTTTAATGTCATTGAACTCGGTTCTCACACTCTAGCAGTTAGTAAGAATGAAACACTACAAATGTTGGTCTTGCATTTGTTTGTGGGTACTATAATGTTTTCCCACCTTATGCCTAAGATTTAAGCAGATGTTCCTACCCACATCTAGAAATTCACTTCTTTGGGCTTTTATATGGAAATTTCTAAGTTGGGTAATGATAACTAGATCCCGTTGTTCCAAAGCCAAATTGTGACGGTGTGAGGAGACTTGAGTAATTTGTTAAGGTTTTTCTAGGTACTTGTGTTGACCTCTCGAGTACTAAGTACCACTAAAAATACAAATAAAAATGTGATTTTAATGGAACTGGTATTGTAAATTACAGGGTAGTTTTTTTAGTTAAAACCAAGTTTGGTGATCCAAAATAGTAGGAGCAAAAGCTTTGACTTATATACTATTTTACTTTCTAAAGTTGATAAAGTCAATAAAAAAGTAGGCTTATGAGATTTTCCTATTTTAAATGATCATAAGTTTTAAGAATAAGCTAACTGCTAATTTTACCCCTAAATAAGCACATTAGGAGTAGCAATTTAGTTTTCATATTCAGACACTCCAAATTGCTCATAATTAAGCAGAAAAAGTTAAGTGTAGCTTATGTATAAAAATAAGCTATTATTGAGCCGTCTACATTCTTCTTTTCAGGTGCTTCAGTAGTTGGAAGTTTGAGTTTGTATAATTTACGATGTTTTTTTTGTAATATGCTCTGTGAAGATGCTGAAGTCGTTGGTTTCGAGAGAGTTGGTTCTGCACAAAAAGTTCTAAATCATGCCCAATTTCAGTAACAGGTACTATATTACATACTCATTCAGTCATTCATCCAATATTCCGATCACAACATTAAATCTCATATGTAGTTTAACAAAAGGTATGAACGTCCATATATGGTCTAATATGCCCTTTAACAAGGAATTGATTTATGAAACTTGTGGATGAAAATCTAAGCTTTACATATGCAATTTTTTTGGACAATGCGTTGTACCAATCTTCCAATTTTTTTTGAACAAACGGAGTATCTTTTTCTGTGTAATGACTTTTTCTTTTTGTTTACTAGTTTGATTTTGATGTATAGAACACTTGAAATAAGATGGCAATGGAATATAATGCGAAAGGGCGGAATGCATTTAGGTTGTTACCCTAATTACTTTAACATAGTCCGCTCAATTTTTCCAACTACTTATTTTTTTCTCCATTTCGATGTGTCAAGATGTGAAAGCTTAAACGGGTCAGCTTACACAAAGCTTCGGCATGCCAACAGGTTTGGGTGATCAGTTCAAGAATAATCGATCCGTGTTTTGCAGTCATCCTTCAAAAAGCTGCAGTTTTGTAGACTAACTGTGCATAAATGTTATAATAAACTTAGTGTTGCATGTTATACTATTAATTCAATAACTTCTAATTGATGAGGTTTGTGTTATAAGAATGTAGTTTTGCTCCCATTTTCTCAGTTTTACATCTAGACATCTTGAAATTGAAAAATCCGTACATTATTGTGTTATGTTTGATTAACATAGTGTATGAATGTACGATTAAAGCTTTAATACTTGCTCATAATTTGAAAGTGTGTAGATAATCTTAAAAAACATAAATAATCGTTTAATAACATCAAGATCACCTATTTTTGCACTTCAAGGATTATAAATACGCTAGTAAAATAAAATCAGAGACTCGATCTTTTCTTATAATTTGCACGCGTAGACGTATTTTACAATTAAAATAATCATTTATTAAAATATCAATATCTAATATCTTTGTACTTTTACTACAAAAATACGCTCGTCAGATGAAATCTTAAAACTTTGATTATAATTTATGCGTGCGAAGATATCCTAACAAAACTTATATAATCGTTTATTTAACATCAATATCGCATATTTGTTTTATTTATAGTGTTAAAAATACACTAATTTAGATCAAACCTCCAATCCTTATTCATAATTTTCATGCACGAAGATATTCTTACAAAACTTGAATAATCGTCAATTGAACATCAATATCTCCTATTTTTGTACTTCAACTATAAGAAATATGCTAGTAAGATCAAAACACTAATCTTTACTCATAATATGCACGCGTGAATATATTGTTAATTTAAATAATCGTTTATTAAACATCAACATCTCATTTTTTTCACATCTAGTATAAATATACACTATTAAAATCAAAGCTTCAATATTTACTCATAATTTGCACATGCGAAAATATTCTTAAAAAACTTAAATAGTCAATATATTAAACATCACCACATCATATTTTTATACTTCTAATAAAAAAGCTATTGAGATCAAAACATTTAATGGTTTCTAATAATGTGCACGCGTGAAGATATTTTTTACAAAACCTAAATAATCGTCTATTAAATACTTCTAGTATATAAATATGCTAGTAAGATTAAAGCTTCAATCCTCTCTCATATTTGCACGGATGAAAAATTAACTTAAATTATCGTCTATTAAAGATCGATATCTTTTTTTTGTCTAGTATAAAAAAATATGCTAGTAAGACCAAAACATCAATCTTTGCTCATAATTTGCAAGCGTGAAGATATTCTTACATTATTAAAATAATCGTCCATTAAACATTAATTCTCATATTGTTGAAAATTTAGTATAAAAGTTACGCTATTAATCTTTAATCATTTCTCATCAGTTGCACACGTGAGGATATTTTTACAAATCCTAAACAATCGTCTATTAAAAATCATTATGTCATATTTGTACACTTTTATATTTTTACACTTCTAGTATAAAAAATATGCTAGTAACATCAAACATGCAATCCTTGTTCATAATTTCCATGTGCAAATATATTCTTACAAAACTTAAATAACCGTCAATTGAAAATCAATATCTCCTACTTTTGCACTTCAAGTATTAGAAATACGCTGGTAAGATCAAAACTCTAATTCCTGCTCATAATTTGCACGTGTGTAGATATTCTACAATTTTAAGTAATCGTCTATTAATCATCAACATCTCATTTTTTGCATTTCTAGTATATATACACTATTAAAATCAAAACTTCAATCTTTACTCATAATTTGCACACGTGAAGATATTCTTACAAAACTAAAATAATCATCTACTAAGCATCAACATATGATATTTTTATTCTTCTAATAAAAAATGTTATTATGATCAATCCTCATAATTTTCACGCGCGAAGGTATTTTTACAAAATTTAATAATCGTCTATTAAATATCAATATATCGTTATTGCACTTCTCGTATAAAGAATACGATTGTAAGATCAAAGCTTAAATCCTTGCTCAAATTTTCAAGTGTGAAGATATATTCTTACAAAACTTGAATAGACATCTCTATTCAACATCAATATCTCCTATTTTTTCACTTCTAATATTAAAAATACGCTAGTAAAACTGTAAAATTAATGTTTGAATCCTTACTCATTACTTGCATGCGTAGAGATATATTTTTAGAAAACTTAAACAATCATCTATTAAACATCAATATCACCAATTTTTGTACCTCTATTAAAAATCGCTAGTTAAATCAAAGCTTCAATCGTTGCTTATAATTATAAGGGTAAATATATTTTTATTAAAATTAAATAGTCTATTAAATATTAATATTTCATATTTTGCACTTCAAGTATAAAAAATACGCTAGTGAGATTAAAACTTTTAATTTTGCTCATAATTTGCACACGTGAAAATGTTATTTCAATGTTAAATAATTGTCTATTAGACATAATTATCTTCTATTTTTAAACTTCTAGTACATAAATACTCTAGTAAGACTAAATTTTAAATACTTCCTAATATTTTCATGGTTAATTTTTTTAGAAAACTTAAATTATCGTCTATTAAACATATTTGTGTGCTTCTACTATAAAAATACACTAGAAATCGTATGTTAAATATCAATATCTCATATTTTTTCAACTTTAGTATATAAATTAGGCTATTAAGATCAAATCTTTAATCCTTTCTCATTATTTTCACGTGTGAATATATTTTTACAAATCCTAAACAATCGTCAATTAGACATTAGTATGTCATATTTTTACACTCCTAATATAAAAGATACGTTAGTAAGACCAAAGTTTCAATCATTGCCCAAAATTTCACGTGTGAATATATTTTTACAAAACTTAAATAATCTTCTATTATAGATCAATCTCCCCTATCTTTTGCACTTCTATGATAATAAATACGCTAGTACGATGAGATTCAAAGCTTCAATCCTTGACTATATATGTCATATTTTTACACTCCTAATATAAAAGATACGCCAGTAAGATCAAAGCTTCAATCATTAATCATAATTTGCACGTGTGAATATAATTTTACAAAACATTAATAATCTTCTATTATAGATCAGTCTCTCTTATCTTTTGCACTTCTATGATAATAAATACGCTTGTACGATGAGATTCAAAGCTTCAATCCTTGACTATAATTGTCTATTATAAACAACACACTAGCAAGATAAATTTTCAATCGTCGCTTATAATTTGCACATGTGAAGATACATTTTTACAAAACTTGAATAATCATCAATTAAACATCAATGTCGCATATTTTTTTTATTTTAGTATAAAAATATGCTAGCAAGACAAAAGTTTCATTTTTTGTTCATAATTTACACGCTGAAAATATTCATATAAAACTTAAATAATATTGTAGTCTATTAAAAGTTAATGTTTAATAAACTTTTATAAACTTTTGAACACGTGAAAATATTCTTAAGAAACTTAATAAAACTCTATGAAAGATTAATATCTCCTAGTTTTATAATCTAGTAAAAATATAATATTAAGATCAAAGCTACAAGCGTTTCTCATAATTGGCACACGTGAAGATATTTGTACAAAATTGAATTAATCGCTTATTAAACATCAACACATCTATAATTACACTTCTACTATATAAAATATGCTAATAACAACAATGCTTCAATCTTTGCTCAAATTGCACCCGAGAAGATATTTTTCAAAAAGTTAAATAGTTGTCTAGTGAACATCAATATCTACAAGTTTTGCACTTCAAGTATGAAAAATACGCTAGTAAGAGCAATTCTCCAATCTTTGCTCATAATTTGCATTTGTGAAGAAATTTTTCAAAACATAAATGATTGTTCATTAAATATTAATATCTTATAATTTTGCACTTCTAGGATAGAAAATACACTAGTAAGATAAAATCTTCAATCGTTGCTCATAATTTACGCATGTAAAGACACAGCATGACAAAACTTAAATAGTCGTCAATTAAATCAGTGTCACATATTGTTGCACTTTTAGTGTTAAGTTTATGCTAGCAAGATAAAAATTATAATTTTGTTCGTAATTTACACGCGTAAAGATATTTATACAAAAATAAAATAATATTGTAGTCTATTGAAAGTTAATATTCCATAGACTTTTATAAATAGAAGATTATATATGTTTTGTTTTACTAGCGTATTTTGTAACAAAGACTTGTAAATATTTGCATGCGTGAAGAGATTGTTCGAATAAATAGAAGTCTATGAAACATCAATATCTCCTAATTTTGTACTTACAGTCAAAAAAATTGTTTGTAAGATCAAAACTTTAAGCATTTATCATAATTGGCACAAGTGAAGGTATTATTACAAAACTAAAATAATCGTCTATTAAACATCTACACCTTCTATTTTGCACTTCTAGTATATAAAATACTCTAATAAAAGCATTGTTTCGATCCTTACTAATAATTTGCACACGTAAAAATATTTTTCCAAAACATAAATAATCATCCAGTCAACAATCATTTTCTATTTTTCCCTTCCTTGTATAAAACATAAGCTAGGTAGAGCAATGCTTTAATCCATGCACATAATTTTCATGGAAATATTTAAAGAGCTTATATAATCGTCTATTAAATATGAATATCGTATAATTTTGCACTTCAAGTATAAAATGTACACAAAGATCAAATATTTGAGCCTTACTTATAAGTTTAACTTGTGAAGAGATATTTTTACAAAACTTAAATAATCGTTTATTAAACATGAATTTCTCAATTTTGCACTTGTATAAAAAAATACACTCGTAAGATGAAAGCTTAAATATCCGATTATAATCCGTTTTCTTAAGCTCCTTTTGGAACTATTACAACTTCACTCAACAACAATGATCAGACGAGCATTGAAGACAATATGCATGAAGAATCGATACATACACCAAGTCCTGCTTATCCCCGCGTACACCAATGTATGCTTCTAATTCAGTCACCCCAACACCATCACCATCGACCTGTCTATTTCAATTTCGTGTAACCAACTACCATCTATGAATCCTTTTCAAGTGCAGACCAATCAACCGCCAACTCAAAGTCCTTTTCAATTGCAGACCAACCACCATCTCATAATCCTTTTCAAGTAGAGACCAACCAACCACCATTTTAGAATCCTTTGCAGTTTAGAGTTACACGTTAGAGGAAGTTTCTCGTTAGGCTCTGGTGGACAAGTCTAATAGAACAATTTTGGAAGCAAGTAGAAGTAAGAACCAGTGAAAATGAGAATCTTTGAATAACATATGTTGAACCTTGTTTTTATAGGTGGATGTCACATCACAACTTACTTACCGCTCTTAATTAGCATGGGAACTAGGCATATTAATTTCAATATTATGTAGTATTTACACCTTCTGTTCGTGTTTATCAGCAAGTATGGCAGTGATTGTTTAATCTCAATGTTGACGAAAGTGTTCAATAGATCTAAACATGTTGTGGTAGGAATAGATACTTCATATGGGTTGTATCTTTTTCAATAAAAAGAGTTGTGAATTACTTTTAGTTGTGGACTACATATTTCTAGTCATGCCCATTACATTCAAAATGAACGGATTAGTTTCAAGACTGTCCACATAAGACTCCTAACTTTCTTATTACAAATGTCCCTATGTTTTAGTAAATTAAGTTTTAAACATGGTCTATACTGGTTTCCTCATGTAGTTGATTGTCCATTTCACTATAGTTGAAAATAGGGGTGAGCATTCTGGACCATCGACCGGAACGGAGTGAGCATTCGTTCCGGTCCTCGATCTAGGGTTTTGACCATTTCGGTCCGGTTTAGTTCGGTCTTACTAAAAACCTTACGATTATACCTAATAGGACCGGACTGGACCATTTCGATCCGGGGTTTGGGACCATTTCGATCCTAGGTCCAGTCCGGTCTTGGTCGATCCTGAGGGAACTCGCATTTCCTGGTATTATTTTATTCTTTTATTCATGCTTCTTAAATTTTCTAACATGTTACATTTTCTTGTATTTTTCATACGTAGAACCTGAGATCTCGAGAATTTTAATTAAATTATATTTTAATTATTTTTCTGATAATTAATAATATTTTATCCATATATATAAAAAATTTTAATTATTTTTATTTTTCCATATTTATTTATTGTATTAACTCGAAATTTAAAATCAACATTTAGACCGGCCTCTAATTCTATTTCTAGTATTCGAAACAATATTTATTACCCAACTTTTAAATGTCATGTTCGTTTTATAAATAATATGAAATTTTTGACTAACCGGAAATGTTATGTCTTTAACGTATCGAATACGTGTCACTTACTATTTATCGGCAAACTATATGTCTGACATTGAGCGTAAACATTCTCGTTATGACATAGAAATATTTTATATTGTCGTCGTTTTAATTTCGTTTTACGAGCATTCTTCGTAATTTTCATTAAACCTTTGAGCGTCATTCGTTATATAATTCGTTAATGTTTATTAAATCATAAACCCTCATTTATTTATCAAAATATCAACGTACTCCGAATAGTTTTTATTTTGTATTACGCGTAACTTTTTAAATCGTGTAACTTTTAAAATATCGGGTTTCAATAATACCCGCTTTAATAGTTTTTTTTAAAACAAGTTTTTGTATTAATCATACATACTTCCTATTACTACACGTCACATTCATTTAGACATGTTATGTGAGAAGTGTCAAAGATTGACGATATTTGGTTCATGAAAAGTACGCGTATGTGTAGCTAGATGATACATATCAACTTCTCACTTTTATAACATACAAAAAAATGATTAAACACAACTTCGTGTCCTTGTTAGTACCGTTCCATGAGATCAGTTAAAACAACATTTTCATTTTCATTTTGTACGGTAACTAGTGTTTATACTATAAAGTATAATTGCAAGTTTGGTTCTTGGTTCAAAATTATATTATAACAATCATCAACATACAAAAAGTATATGGGGCTGAATTTAAAGTTCAGTGAGATGGTTCTATGGAGTTATGAAAATATATGGGGCTGAATTTGTAGATGGTTGATTATTGGCTTGCGTTATGGAAAGTCCTGGTGCATTATCCTTGTTTTTATTCATCATCAATTGTCTCGTGTAGCTGCGTGTCGGCTATTTTCTCGATAAACGTGTAATAGCTATACCAGGTGAGTTCATAGCCCCTTTTTACTACTTATATATTGTTTCTAAACGTGGGGTGAGATTTTACATGGTGGAACACATTCATTTAAAACTGTATGCTATCCAGAACTTGTATGCTATCCAGAACTTGTATGCTATCCAGAACTTGTATGCTATCCAGAATTTGTATGCTATCCAGATTTTGTATGCTTTCCAAAACTTGTATGTTTTCCAGAACAGATTACCATTATTATTATTGCTTTTAGTTTCCATAGCCACTAAGTTTCCCTACCATTTCATGCACCGTTAATTTTCTAGTGTTACCTTTTCTAAGCGCGAATCTTGTGGGTGGATCCATCAGGATTGACAATCCCCGTCCCGTATTACCTTGATGCATTACATTTGTTTATACTTGAGTATTTGGACTGAATACTCATTAGGGGAACTTACCTTTTGTTAAGCTTCGGTGTCATGAGCTAAATAGCAATAATAATGGTTTCGGACTATGGTTGACGTATATAACCATCTTCCCTATTACTATTTTTCAAATGAATGTTTGTGTTCCACAACTTTACTACTTAACCTATGAATATCACTTAACTTTGTGTTGACGATTTTACATGTTTAATCTCAGGTAATAATTCTTAGTTTGCTGGGATGGGAGCCCGCATGATATTTTCGCAGCTTGGAGATTTCTGTGTTATTTTTAAAGTTTGGTTTTGATAAAAACTGTGAGAAGTTACTCCTATATTCTTTGTAACTATATATTACAAAACCATGTTTAAATAATATATTTTTCAGCTTATAAAACTCTAGGACCTTTGTTTAAAAACTCTGATCTTTTATGATGTAATGTAAATGTTTTATTACGTGAATTTTGTGTCAGCTGTTTTTATTGATTCTTGTACCATGACGTAGCACCCCCATGCTGCCTACGTGTTTCCTTGCCTGATATTGGGGGTCTCACAGATTGGTATAAGAGCGATTATTATAGGGAACTGAGTCGTTTTCAAAACTTAGTCTATAACCGAAAGTTCAAATATTTCATGTTTCTAAGTGTCAAACACAGAATCTGCCATTGCTGTTCGATATCTGCGCGGGGTGACTCTCTAATCCTTATTACTTATTTTAATTATCGTTGTAGTATTTCATCTCTTGATTACATGTGGAAATATTACATTATCCTAATCACGATAATTACTATGTCTTTTTAAAGCCTTTGTGCTTAATGAATTATCATTGGATATTACTGTGATTACATCTGCCATTATTGTATTTCTTGAATTCTTGTTCTAGTGAATTGATCTTGTTACAATAATTTATATTGTTGTGACACTTCATACTTGTATTCGGAGCGTGTTTTCTGTCGACTTTTCATACTCACTTTTCTGAGTACTATTGCTATCTTGTTTATGCGTGATACGATTGACCTCATATACTCGTTCGTTTTGAATCGTCTATTTTCTTAACTCAATGTTACATGTTGTCGTATTCTCATGATAACATTGTTCAGGTTTAAATAAGTGTTGATTTCAATGAAACTTCTGATTTTTAATTTACTACCATGCGTGTTACTTTGATTGTTAAACCTCTTTAAACTATCTATTTAGATATACAGATTACTTTCCGATCATTTGTGATTGGATTTCTTGAAAAATAGTCTATCGACCATTGTGTAGCTCAATGTGTCTCCGAAAAAGACTAAAGGACATCGTGTGTGTCACACATCTCGAAGCATTCCTTGAAATCAGTGTTGAATAATATCGTGAGTTTTCGTAACCTTGATTGACCATTATGTCATCGTTATACGTAGCACTTGTATATCAATTAAATATTACTTCATTGACCATTCTACGTTTCGACTTTGAGTTTCAACGTTCGTTTTTACCTTGGAAGTACCATCGTTATCTTGTAATTCATCCTATATTATGTGACGATGATTTGGAATACAATTCCACTTCTATAAACCTGTGTTAACCTAAAACCGAGGTCATTGCTTAATCTTATTTTATGATTATTTTTGAAATTTTTGATGAGTTTGAATAATATTTATTTTTGGAGGTTTAAGTTTAAACCGATGTTGGAAGGCTTATATTTAATATTTAATAAGTATGAGGAGTACTAGCAAGCGTGATGTCGATGGATGCCAAATATTTTACGTTTTATTGTCGGTTGTTCGATGTTCGTCATTTTTGATGTTTTCTTTTAAATGACATGTTAAGTCGAGTCGGGAGTCGATATTATTATAATTGAGGTACGTTTTAAATTTTTAAAAGTATCTTTATGAAACCCGAGCCCCGTAAAAAATTTCAAAATTGACTAATAGTTATTTCCCGTTTTTTAGTTAACTATTTTCATTTTGAGCCATAACTATTGCAAAATTACAACATTGGTCCCTCAACCACCATATATAAGCTTAAAATTTACACACACACAACACATAATCCACCAACACAAAATATTTTTCTGTGACAACCCAAAACCGAGGTCATCGCTTAATCTTATTTTACGATTATTTTTGAAATTTTTGGATGAGTTTGAACGATATTTATTTTTGGAGGTTTAAGTTTAAACCGATGTTGGAAGGTTTATATTTTAATTTTAATAAGTATAAGGAGTATTAGCAAGCGTGATGTTGATGGATGCCAAATATTTTACGTCTTATTGTCGGTTGTTCGATTTTTGTCATTTTTGAGGTTTTTTTTAAATGACGTGTTAAGTCGAGTCGGGAGTCGATATTATTATATTTGAGGTACGTTTTAAAATTTTAAAAGTATCTTTATGAAACCCGAGCCCCGTAAATATTTTTAAAATTGACTAATAGTTATTTTCCGTTTTTTAGCTAACTATTTTCATTTTGAGCCACAACTATTGCAAAATTGCAACCAAGGTCCCTCATGCACTATATAAAAGCTAAAAAAAAACACACACACACACAATTTCTCCACTCAAAAATTTCATCTATCTCTCCTCTTCTCTCTCTTTATGCCGTAACATTCACCACCACCCTAAACCCATTCAATTTTCAATTTTAACTTAATTTTGATCATGATTTGAGCAAAACTAAAACAAGTCCCTATCTTAGAATTGATCAAGGATCATTTTGGTGTAAGAAATTCATACATGCAAGCATTTTTTTGATGTTGGTAGGTGAAAGCCATGATCATGCATGGTGTTCTTGGCATGATCGATGGTGATTCTTGCAAGAATTTTGTTAAAAACTTCATTTTGATTCAAAGTTTTTGATTTTGATATTGATTTGGATGTTATGGTTCATATATGTTGATGTTAGGGTATAGGAATGATCATTTTCATGGTTGGTTTTGATCAAAAAGGTGATTTTATACAAGTTTTTAATGGTCATTTTATAACAGTAAGTAAACTATAAAATCCGAATTTTTATGTTTTGAAAATGGCTTAACTTATAGCCTAAGGTTGTAGATAATTTTATTAGCTTCGATTTGATATAAGGTAGAGCTTCTAGCTCCAAACGAGCGCGAAGTTATGATGTTTTGATTGGTCGTGTACCGGGAGACGAGTATCGACACTACATATAGTTGTTGTCGATATTTGGATCGAATCTCGGGGACTATAAATGGAAGTTTTGAAATGTGTAACCTACTGATAATGAGGTGGTTACCTAGAGGTTGAGTTTATTTTAAAACCCGAGTGTCGGTTTTGTAAAAGGAGTCGTTTAAAGAAGTTAAAACGGTTGTATGAAAAATTAACGTAAATCTGTCCGGATTTTGTAGTTTGAAAATGAGTCGGGTAAAGGACTTTAAAAGTAATTACATTTGATAAACTTGTAGGAGAACTTTCTATATATAGTAAGGTAGTTTACCGAGTTGTTTCATAAACGTTTGATAAGTCTAAAATGGGTAAATAAGCTAGTACATGTAGTATGTACCGGCGGACTTTGTTAAAAGTGTAAAATGGTAAAGCAAATGTGTAGTAAAGTATAATGAAGTTATTTATATCATTTTCTCTCGAGTTTATTGTGACTTTATGAGTTTAAGTTTGATGTTGTTATATATGATTTATTTCTCAAGTCATTATTAATGAACGCGCCTTATTTGATAGGTAGCGGTTCTCGTGTTTGAAAGGCATCCATTATCATCAACGATCATCTCGCTAGATCTCTTATACTAAGGTGAGTCTGTAGCCTCGCTTTTCATGCTAGCTACTAAATGTTTTATACCCGCGAGGGGGATACATGCTATTTGAAAATAAATGAACACAAGTCATGAGTAATTGTTGGACCTGAATGTTGCCTAAAGTTGATTACATTGTATTGAGTACCTTGTTGCTAAAGACCCTTAATTCATGAGCCGTTAACTATCTTCTGACTTGATGTTGTGAGTCGGGAATAGCCGCTTATTCTAATGATATTACTATTGGGTTGACCACCCTATCTGAGACCAGGGCATTACGTTGAGTAACCTCTGGGAAGGATAATTTACGAGAATAAGAATGTGGTATTCTAGCAACTGATACCCTAGAGGGGCAATGGTTTTATTCTAGTCATGCCGGCATTTGGCATGGGTGACTATTTGGTTAAGGGGTCGGTGTCATGAGCTTAAATACAATGTTTATTATTATTGCCTTGAATATAGATTGTGTACGACAATTCTATAAATGATTATGATTGATTTTCTTCTTGTGTTCAAATGTGATTTGATAAAGCTATATTGTTGACTCGTTTTAGCATGTATTTCAGGTAATAAGAAGTGATGGAGCAGGGAGCTTTGCTGTGGAGGTTATGGCTTGGCATTTGGAAGAATGTTGGTCTAAAAACTATTTCTATCCTTACTGTTGAACAATTTATTTTATGTTGATGTACTGTACTAAACTTGTTGGTTGTTGGTCGAGATCCATGGGACTAAACGCTTTACTCTGGTGTCGTTTTAGTACAATCATGGGATGAAATTTATGTTTTAGACCTATTATGAAAATCATGTTTATATTTTGTGTAAACGTCCCTACTTTTGAGTCGTTCGATATACCTTGTGTGATGATGCTTGTGTCTCGCACCCAATTGTGTATTTCTGCTGCGCAATGAAAATTGGGGTTGTTGGAGATTGGTAATCAGAGCTGCAAGTTATAGAGACCTGGGTCGATTTTGAAAATTTTCCTAAACTATAACTTTGGTGTCGAAAGTATTTATTATTCAAAAGCACACAACTCCTCTTCAATGCTCCGGTAAGATCACTTTTAGTTTTGTTTTGCATTGTAAATGTATCCCTCATAACTGAAATGATTTTCCGAGTATTTATTAAGTAAATACTACAATATTGTATTGGAATTATTGAAAGTACGTTGAGTGCTTGTCAGTATCATATTTTTTTGCGAGCATTGCATAAACATCATTTGCATTGTGTTGCATAACATGGATTATGTATAACATTTGCATAAGAATGGCATACTAATTATTATTTTATTAACGATGACCTTAAGTATCCTTGAACCCTTATAATTGTAGAAAATGGCTGGCTTACCTTGTGAGGATGGATGGATTGATATGACTAATGTATTGGATGGCGAGGAAGTAGATAACTTTGGTGCTAGTGACGTTGATGAGCCTTTTGAGTATTTAGATGATGGGATTCCACTTACTGCAGTTGGACAGACAGAGCCTGAATCGATACAAGGTAGTTATGTTCCAAGGGTTAATGTTGTGCCACAGACTGTTCCAGATTGTCAGCGACTTGTTGTTCGTTCTTCGACGCCTACTTGTGATGCTTATATTAGCAGTTTGCCTGGGATTGCAATTGCTAGGGGTGATGTTCCTGTTGAGTCGAGTAGTGCTGCTAGTGCTCGATCTATTCATGATGGCATACCTAAGGTTTATTGTCCAGGTCCTAGGTCTTATGATGATATTTTCTGGTTTCTTAAGAAGTTTGATAGGTCTTTGTTTGAAAGGTATTTGGTTGAGACTCGCGTGATTAGGAGGTTTGAGCAGAATGAGAAGAAGTTTGACAGGTTTGTTGGTAGTGTGAGGAGGTCAGAGTTTGTTAGGGCAAGAGAAATGGATGAAGTTGTTAGATTAAGATCTATAGTGTTGAATTTGAGTAGGAAAGTTGAAAGGTTTCGTGAGGAGCAAGAAAGGAATGCAAGGTTGGATGCATGGGGTTTGCCTATGAGATCTTTTCCTAGTCGAGGTGTAGTGATTCGTAATGTGTTGAGTCAGGTTGAAGCTCAGGTGTTGGTGAAGCCAAGTGAAGGAGGTAGTCGAAAGGGGAAGGAAAAAGTGGAGAAAGAATTTGAGGATGATGATAGCAGCAGTGATGACGAGCCGATGTACAAGAAGCTACGGGGATCTGATGTTTAGTTTTTTTATGTTGTTTTATTATCCTTGTTGTAATAGAACTTATGTAGACTCGTACTGTAGTTTGTGATGAAACTTAATGACTTTAAGTTTGACGTGATGAAGGGTTGTAGTGACACTACTTGTCACAATTTTGTGGAAATTTTCCAACGCAATCCAAATTACCTTCATGACTTATGATTTGTCTTATTAGTACTTTTGTGAATTGTGTTGTTGGTGCATCTAGTATCCATGTTTCATCTTGATAGAGAAATCCTTCTTCTTATCATGATATGAATACTTACTTGTTCTTTTTCTTTTATGGTTACTAATAAGTGTGAAAACACTTATCCTTTTACCACTTATTTCTAATAATAACAAGACCAAAATGTGTATTTTATGTCGTAAAAGTCGGAATTATACGTGGTTTGTGTTTATATTGTATTTTAGGACCAAAAGATGCAAAAGGAAGAAAACATGGGCTATCACGGGCTTTTATCGAAGAAAAAGACTAAAGACGAAGTCGAAAGATCGAGAATGCAAAAAGAACGAAAGTCCAAGGCCAATTCTGAAGATTTATCGAAGAAAAAGTCTAAAGACAGAAGTTTAATGAAGTCGAAGAACTCAAGTCTAATTTTAGAAGAAAATTATAAGACAAGTTCAACTTATATCGACAAATCTCGAGACGACGTCGAGAAAGACAAAGAAATTAAGTCGAGTCGAGACGAGAAGAAAGAAATAAGATAGCTTAAGCATGTAATCTCCCCACCTCCTATAAATACCCTCCTAATATGTCATTAGGAGGAGGTTGTGTGGTTTATTTTTAGTAGTAGTTTATTTTTCAAGTTTTTCTTAAGTTTTCTTCTCTCTAGTTTTCCAAGTTTATCAACTTTAATCTTGTAATCTTTTGATATTAATCTTTAATTAATCAATTTTATTTCGTTAATTCTCATTCTACCTTTCTTAATCTTTTACTTAATCTTGATAATCATGTAGTTTTATCTTAATCTTGTTGATGATTTGATTGTTTAGCTTGATTTTGATTGTGCTTATTAAATTGGTGATCTTAAAAGTTTCTTTATTTAAGTGCTTATTTTCTTAATCTTAATGCTTAATAGTTTTTAAAAAATAAGTTGTTTTTAATAAGTTAATATTTTTATAAAAAGTGCTTTTTGATTACTAGCTTATTTAGTGTTTTAAAAGTTTTTAATTTTTTGGCTTATTAGTTTTTCTTAAAAAATCTTTTTGGTTAAAGTTTTGGTAAGTGCTTATTTTAGATTTGCTTATTTGTTTAAGCTTGATGTATTTCGAGTTTAGTAAAACCCCTTTATTCCAGATAAAACCAACCTTCCTTTATTCCTATTAGCACTCATTTCTTCATCCCGGATTAGCACCTTCATAAGTTTCAGGATAAGCCTCAGTTAATTTTTCCGGATATGCACATTATTCAGTTATTCCGGATAAGCCCCACTTAATTATTCCGAATAGAGCTTCAAAATCGTTTATTCCAGATAGTGTAGTATTGCGGATAGAAGTTGGATTAGATATTCCGGATAAGGAGCTTAACAGTTATTCCGAATAGTGAATTCTTCATTTATTCCGGATATCGTCAGAGAGTTATTCCGGATAGTGGTCATCTACATATTCCGGATAAACATTCGGAATTTATTCCGGATAAGGAGCATAGAAGGATTCCGGATAAGCCACGATTTAGTCTTTTCCGGATAAGGGCTCGAAGATTATTCCGGATAAAGGGTCGAGTATTATTCCGGATAAGCTACACTTCAAATATTCCGAATAAGCTTCGTGTCCCCTATTCCGGATTTCATTCCGGATAAGCCACCTTTCTACAATCCGGATATTATTCCGGATAAGGGTTTGTTTCTACAGTTTTTGAATTTTACTTTGCCCGCCTTTTTACTTAGCTTATTTCTAACTTGTCTTACTTTAGTTTAAATCTTTAGAGTTTACATTTTTATAAGTTTTAATCATTTGCTTTTAAATTCAAAAGTCTTCATTTTTAGTTTTAATTTTTAAAGCTTTCATCTTTATTTACTCAACGACATTTTCATTTTTAGTTTAAAAGAGATAACCAAACCATTTTCATTTCCACCAAGAACAATTGAGTCGCACTTTCTACCAATAATCAATTCGAAAAGATCGGTTTAACGAACTTTCATACGAGGCCTAAAACCTTGTATTAAATGGCGCCGCTGCCGGCTCTTTTCATTAAGATTAAAGGTTTTTAGTGAGAGACGCGTTGGATTTTGGGATCCGATTATTTTTTAACGTTATTTTCTTTTCTTTAAAAATTTTCAAAAATCCTAAAAAATATAAAATTTTCAAAAATACAAAAAAATAGAAAAACACATAAAAACCAAAAATAGTTCTTGTCTATTTTGCTTTTCCTTTTGTAGGTGTGCATGCGTACTCGTGCTCGTAAGAAGAAAGTAGCTCAAGCCGAAGTCATTACTCAACCTATTGTCACCATGGACAATCAACCAATGATCGAGCTTTTGCAATCGCACGTAGAGGGCAACACCGATGCTATTGTCATACCCGAGATTGGAGCCAATAACTTCGAGCTTAAATCCGGCTTCATTCAAATGGTCTCTGCTCAACCCTTCTTGGGCGTTCAATTGATGATCCTCATGACCATATTAAAAGATTTCTTCAACTCACTAATACGGTTAAGTATAATGGGGTTTCACAAGAGGTAATTCGCTTGCGACTTTTTCCTTTCTCCTTAGAGGGACAAGCCCGACATTGGCTTGATAAGGAACCGCCACAAAGTATTCTTACATGGACGGATTTAGAGACCAAATTTATCAACTACTTTTTCCCACCCTCACGTACTACCGCTTTGTGGAATGAAATCATTACATTAGAACAAAAGTACGGTGAGTCATTTAGTGAATCTTGGGACCGCTTTAAGGAACTTTTAAGAAAGTGTCCACAACATGGTTTAACAAAAGTACATCAAATCAATACTTTTTACAATGGTTTAAGCATGAATGACCAAGATTCACTAAATAGTGCCTCGGGGGGTAACATTTTGGTTAAGTCTGCTAATGCCGCTTGGGATATTATTGAGAACAAGTCTAGAGTGCAAACCAAGAGTGTTCGAACCAATGTGGCTAGTGCTAGCACTAATGAGAGAGACAAGAGAATTGATAGGCTTACTACGCTTGTTGAATCACTTGCTCTCCAAGCCGCCAACAATACCAAAGCTATTACTGCCCAAGCTAGTGCTTTGACTCAATCATGTGAAATTTGCGGGGGATCTCACTCATACACCGATTGTCCTTCGACTCATGACAATCCGGAAAATGTGTATGCCGCCAACGGTACCTATTCTACAGGAGGCTATCAAGCACGTCCTCAAGGTGACTGCAATTTGCTCAGCTATCGCTCAAACAACTTTCTTTCACCTCCCGGTTTTCCCCCACAAAACCCAAACAACCTCAATCGCAACAATCAAAACCAACCTCGTGCTTCATATCAATTTCAAAACCAAAGAAACCCATATCCACCTCAAAGAAACAACCAAGTTTACCAACAACCTGCTTATCAACCACCCGCCTATCATGCTCCCCTTCCCAACCAACCCACCGCATTACATCAAGACATTGAAACTTACATGAGGACTAATGATGCGATAGTGCAAAATCTTCAACGGGAAATGCTCAACTTGAAAGCAGATATGGTGAAACAAGGAAACGATCTTCGAGCCGATATGCGAAACACTTTGGCAAGTCAAACGAATGACTTAAGGAACATGATGGCTAGTTTTTTCCCAAGTAATCAAGCCTCTGGATCGGGTTCTGTTCCGAGTAACACCGTTGCTAATCCACGAGGGGAGATGAAAGCAATCACCACTCGCAGTGGAAAAGGTTTAAAGGAACACGAGCTTCCTACACCTACACCGGTGATTGTAACAAAGGAAAACGAGGCCCCCTTTCAAATTCCTCCACCTACTATTTCGCCAATTCGTCCAAATTTTCCTTCTCCAATTCCACCACCTTCTACTTCTACCCCTCCACCACCCAAGGATGTGAGCGAGAATTCCATTCCAAAGCCTTCATCTCAACCCAGTATACCTTATCCTTCGAGGTTGAGGAAAGATAAATTGAAGAACAAGGATGATATTCAGGTTTCAAACTTTCTCAAAATGTTTAAACAACTGAATTTCAATATCTCCTTTGCTCAGGCTCTCGCTCACATGCCGAAATATGCTAAAATGTTTAAAGACCTTCTCAGTGATAAGGAGAAACTTCTTGATATTGCTCAGACCCAACTTAATGAGAATTGATCTGCAGTGCTCTTAAGGAAATTACCCACCAAACTTGGTGATCCGGGTCATTTCTTGATTCCTTGCAACTTTCCTAGGGTAGAGAATTGTATGGCCCTAGCCGATCTAGGTGCTAGTATCAACTTAATGCCTTTAAGCATTTGGAAACAATTATCTCTACCCGAGCTAGTCCCCACACGAATGACTTTGGAATTAGCTAACCGTACGGTTGCTTATCCGGTGGGGATAGCTGAAGACGTCTTTGTTGGTGACGACAAATTCACCTTTCCGGCGGATTTTGTTGTCGTTGACTACGAGATGGACCCCTGTGTTCCATTAATTGTTGGACGTACATTCCTGAGGACCGGTCGCACTCTCATTGATGTAGCCGCGGGCGAATTAATCATGAGAGTTGTTGACGATAAAATCGTCTTCAACATGGGTAAACTTTCTAAGCAACCTTCTGAAAACGAGAGTGTTAATTTCATTGACATTCTTGATGAGGCTTGTGAAGAACATTTCAAAGACGCTTGTAAAAGTGGTTCTTCTTCTCTACCCACTGTTGAGACCGTTGCCTCTATTGCTCCATCACTAACTCCATTTGGAGAAAGTGATTTCATCTTGAAAGAATTTGAAGCAACTTTGGGAGATGTGGACATGCAATATCACGATTCTCCCTCCAATTGGGATGAAGACATTCATACCATTGAGAAACTTCTCAATGAGGACCATATTTCTCCACCATCTCCTAAGGATATCTCTATCATGAACTGAATTTGACTACGCCTTCCATCGAAAATCCTTCGGATTTAGAACTTAAGGACCGACCGTCTCATCCCGAGTACGTTTTCCTTGAAGACAACAAGAAGTCACCCGTCATCATCGCAAAGGACTTGAAAGCGGAAGAAAAATCTCGACTCCTCGCCGTGCTGAAGAATCACAAGAAAGTGATTGCTTGGAAAATCTCTGATATTCGTGGAATTGATCCTCACTTTTGCACACATAAAATTCTCATGGAGGACGACTTTAAACCCACTATTCAAAGCCAAAGAAGGGTGAATCCTAAGATCCATGACGTAATAAGAAAAGAGGTTATCAAACTTCTTGATGCGGGAATGATCTACCCTATCTCGGATTCACCATGGGTTAGTCCCGTCCATTGTGTGCCTAAGAAAGGCGGAATCACCGTTATGCCCAATGAAAACAACGAGTTGATTCCTACTCGTCTCATTACAGGGTGGAGAGTTTGTATAGACTATCGCAAACTCAATGATGCTACGAGAAAGGATCATTTTCCCCTACCTTTCATGGACCAAATGCTTGAACGTCTAGCGGGTAATGACTATTACTGCTTTTTAGACGGTTTCTCTGGGTATTTTCAAATTCCCATCGATCCCAAAGACCAAGAGAAAACCACATTCACTTGTCCTTACAGAACATTTGCTTATAAAAGAATGCCTTTCGGCTTATGCAATGCTCCTGGGACATTCCAAAGGTGTATGATGGCTATCTTCTATGACATGGTTGAAGAAACTATGGAAGTCTTCATGGATGATTTCTCAGTTTATGGTGATTCTTTCTCTCATTGCCTTGCCAATTTGGAACGCGTGCTTAAGCGGTACGAAGATACTCGCCTTGTTCTAAATTAAGAAAAATGCTATTTCATGGTAAAAGAAGGCATTGTGCTTGGACATAAAATCTCAAAAGCCAGTCTTGAAGTTGACCGTGCTAAAGTAGATGTCATAGCCAAATTACCTCCACCTTCAACCGTGAAGGGTGTGAGAAGTTTCCTTGGTCATGCGGGCTTCTATCGTCGATTCATCCAAGATTTTTCTAAAATCGCTCGCCCGATGACCCACCTCTTGGAAAAAGATACTCCTTTCATCTTTTCCAAAGAGTTTCTTGAATCCTTCAATCTTCTTAAGGATAAGCTAACTAAGGCACCGGTCTTGGTTACCCCTAATTGGGAGCTACCTTTTGAGTTGATGTGTGATGTTAGCGACTTTGCTATTCGAGCGGTTTTGGGCCAACGAGTGAACAAACACTTCCAACCAATCCACTATGCTAGCAAGACAATGACGGGGGCTCAATTGCATTATACCACTACCGAAAAAGAGCTTTTAGCTGTAGTGTATGCTTTTGAAAAATTCCGCCCCTATCTTGTCCTCTCTACCACCATCGTGTACACTGACCATTCCGCATTGAAGTACTTGTTAACTAAGCAAGATTCTAAGCCAAGACTTCTTCGTTGGGTTTTGCTCCTTTAAGAATTTAAAATCGAAATTCGTGACAAGAAGGGCGCGAAAAACCTAGCCGCGGATCATCTAAGTAGACTTGAGGATCCTTATCAAGGGGATCATCCGAATCAAGAGATCAATGACTCTGTTGGAAATACGTTTTACGTATTTATGAAGGATCGGTCGCTCCAACGATAATTATGTAATGGGCTCGTGGTCTACTTTATAATGTATAGTCCATATAGCCCACATGTAGGGTGGGCTATATATATACCCCTCCTAGCATGTTAGGAGGGGGTTGGTCATTCATTCTTACACACTTAATCATTTTATCTAATTACTTTCTCTCTCTACTTTCCTTCCCTCTCCTTTCTCTCTCTACACCTAATCTCCATCTTCCCCATCTCTTCCACCAAATCCATAGATCTAATCCATCCTTTAACAAATCCTTAGATTTAGTAGGCCTTCAATTGGTATCAAGAGCCATGGTTAATTCTTAGGATTTGCGTTTTTTTTTATCTATTGATTTGATTAAAAACCCCTTCAATTGATTGTGTTGCTTTTTTAGTTTTTGAATCAATTAGTGATCTTTAGAAAAAATCATTCTTGAATCTTGTTATTTTTGGTGTTTTTGTTATTGGGATTGATTGATAAGGATTGGGTTTAGCTTATTTTGGTAAAAATCATAAAACTTTTTGTGGTTTTGGATCAAAAATCGGAGTTAATAGCTACTTTTTAAGTCTCGGAAACTATTTTTCCAGAATATTCCGAATAGGGATTCCGAATAGGGAGGATTTTCAGCATAGAAAGTTTATTCCGAATAGGATTCCGAATAGGAGGATTTTCAGCATAGAAGAAATTTTTCCGCATAGACTTTCCGAATAGAAGAATCTTTCCGAATAAAAGAATTTTTTCCGAATAGAAGAATTTTTCCGAATAGAAGAATTTTTTTTTCCAAATAGCCGTTTTTTCCGAATAGCAAAAACTTTCCGAATAGCTAATTTTTCCGAATAGACACCAATTTTCCGAATAGCCAAAATTAGGAAATATTCCGAATTGCCATCATTCCGAATAGACAACAGTTTTTCCGAATAAGCCAAATTGCCAATATATTCCGAATTGAAGAAAACATTCCGAATAGGGGTTTTTCCGCATAAGGGTTATTCTGCATAGAGTTTATTCCGAATAAGGGTATTTTCAGAATAGGCTGAATATTCCGAATAGGCTGTTTTTCCGAATAGGCTGTTTTTTTTTTTTTTCCGAATAGGCTGTTTTTTCCGAATATGCTGAATATTCCGAATAGGCTGTTTTTCCGAATAGGCTGTTTTTTTCCGAATAGGCTGTTTTTCCGAATAGGCTGTTTTTCCGAATAGGCTGAATATTCCGAATAGGCTGTTTTTCCGAATAGGCTGTTTTTCCGAATAGGCTATTTTTTCCGAATAGGCTTTTTTTTTTTTTTCCGAATAGGCTGTTTTTAAGAGGGAAAATTGCATATATTGCAAGACGATACAAGAAGCAGCCACAAGAGAAAAGAATCAGGAGGAAAACGGGAACCAAGTAGCATGTCAGGTACAGATAATATTCTTCATATGTTGTCTGAAATGAATGCGCTAATTAACAATCCTGCTAATAGTTTTACGACTGCTTCATTAACCAATTCTGTGTCTAGGTCTGAAGAGCTTGCAACCATTTTCGCTCAGCAATCCAAAGAGCTTGAGGATGCCAAAATTGAATTTTCAAAGAAAACGGAGAAATATGAAACATATTTTGAAAAACTTGAAAAGTCAAACGTTGTTCTTGAACGAAAATTGGATCAAATAGTTTTAGATTCTAAAGCTGAAAAGGATAATCTTTTGAAACAAATTAAGTTGCTTGAATCTAAGTTGGCATCCCAAGATGAATTGCTCAAAGAGAATGAGACCTTAAAAGCTCAAGTTCAGGAAAAGGTTTTTGCTATAGCTGCGTTGAAAAACGAGTTAAGGAAAACTAGAGGACCTAGTGTGGATACTAAGCTTGAAAAACCATCAATCTTGGGGAAACCGCCTACAAATCAGTTCGTCAGACAACCGATTGTCAGACAACCTACTGCATTTAGATCCGAGCGACCACAATCCTCGAGACCGCGGTTTGCCTCCCAAGTTGATTTGGTTCATCTTTCTAGACCAGTCACTCCAGCAACTAGGCCCTATGTGATCACTCCAGCTTTAGCAAGACCAAATCATATGATTGCCTCTAGTTTCCCTAAAAATACCAAGACCACGTCTAGAACTAGTTCAAATGACGTTTGCCATAAACCTGGTTTTAGGGAAGCTAAGCAAAAGACACATGTAAGAGATAGCAATTTCAAACCTAGTCAGATGCCTTCTAGATTACCCAACACTGCTAACCGTAGCATGCCATCTTCTAGGAGCATCGATCAATCATCTAGGAATTATTCAGACATGAAATATGCTACTTGTAAAACATGTAGAAAATGTGTCTTTACGGCAAATCATGATGCTTGTGTCAAGAAATTACTTGATGAGGTGAACTCCCGTGCTAGACTTAAATCCCAGTGGGTCGCTAAAATCAAACCCATTGGTAAAATGTGGCGCCCCACTGGTAGAACTTTTACTCTTGTAGGAAACGAGTGCCCTTTAACTAGGATAGTCTCTGATTCTACGAAGACTACTAGGGAGAAAATTGCAAAGGATGATACATCACTTAAGCCTGAACTTAAGATTTTCTATAAAAGGAAACGTTTGCCAACTAAGACAAGTGAATCATCCCCTCAGGCCACCTCTGACACAAGTAAAGCCAACTGTGAACCCCCACGTGCTTCAAAAATAGATATCTCTAACCCATGCAAAAGTATACAAACTTCTAATGAGAATGCAGGTACCAAAGTTGATGTTCCAAAAGAACGAAGCGGTCCAATCGTTGTATCCCGTTCAACTAAGGACACTCTTAGAGTTTGGTTGCTGAAGAAGCAGATATCAGAGAAACAAATGTCTCAGGGGATTCATGGTTAAGCTGCAATCAAGGACTTATAGTCATATCACAGACTATAACTCGATCATCAAAGAAAGGAAAGTTTATCGCCGATGATAAACTTATCCTAAAAACGAGAAATTCATTTTTCTCGGGCATGAGCTTATATCAAAAACATTCCAAGTTTTTTAAGCTCATGCATTATGGTTTATCATTAAATATCAGATGGTAACCCGTACTTCAAATAAAGGAAAGTTTATCGCCGATGATAAACTTATCCTTACAACGAGAAATTAAATTTTCTCGGACACGAGCTTACATTAAAACCATTCAAAGGTTTTTAAGCTCGTGTAAATGACTTACAGTTAAATGTCAGACTGTAACTCGAACTTCAAATAAAGGAAAGTTTATCATTAATGATAAACTTATCCTCATAACGAGAAATTCAATTTTCTCGGTCATGAGCTTGTATTAAAACATTCGAAGTTTTAAGCTCAGAAAGGAAAGTGTATCTTTTAAATAAGAGAACTTTTCCTCGTAACGAGAAATTAACCTTTCTCGGTCATGAGCTTTCCGTTAAAACAGTCAAAGTTTTCAAGCTCATGAACACGACTTCTAAGTAAATGTCAGCTTAGGACTCGTTCTTCAGATAAAAGGAAAGTTTATCGCCGATGATAAACTTATCCTTAACAACGGGAAGTTTACAACTTCTCGGACTTGAGCTCGTTTTTAAGATATTCAACATCTTAAGCTCAAGTAATTGGTTTTTCAAAACATTGAACACAATTTTTCGAGAATTTCTCAAAAGGTTTTTCTAAATCTTTCAAAATTGTGTGTTCAAAAACGTTTTGATAAAACGAGCATGTCTTCTGGAATCGATAATATTTACGAACCTAGAAATGTCATTCAATAATGACACGGGGTTGTAAATAAAGTTCGAGCAGAAGTTCAAATTTTTAAAACATGCTCAAAATGGTTTGCTATTATTTCAGATAGCAACCCGCTTTTCATAATCAAGTCAAGCATTTCACCGGAAAGCTTTGACTCAACAACGAGAATTAATTTTCTCGGGGACGTGACGAGGAAGACCAACATTCGTGAACAAGAACCATGTGCTTCTTTCATATGATGTTCTCCATTATTCAGGTCCAACCTCGTACATTGCTAATATTGTGAATTCATCATCATATATTGATCTTTGCACGTGTTAAATACCTTACACTTGTGTTTAAAAGGTATTTAATTTACGTTTCAAGTACACCCTCATTAATTTGAGGGGGAGCTTGTTAATATCACGAAGATAATTGGATTTGCATTTTTCTTCCCAATTTTTTTAAAAGGCTATTAAATCAATTGATATTAAAAACATCGATTGGGTTAATATTTTTAATATGGGGGAGAAAATGTGATTTAATATGGGAAATGATTAATCACAAATGGCTTGACTTAACGTGTTAGCTCATCCCGACATGTGCGAAATGTTTTCGAATATCGTAGCATATGTTAAGGGGGAGCAAAATGGATTTGCACTTCAAAATGGATTTCATGGTGACATACACTTACCCAAAACATCTCTTTTCACGACGATGAAGATTGTGGTGACATAAGGATGGTAGGATAGGTTAAAGTCCAATGATTTCTCTAGAACCGGAGGAATCTTCCCAAGGACATTCCATAGCTAGAAATAGTAGTCCTTAGGAAAGATGGAGAAAGATTGTGAACGTAGCTGAATGCCGACCAAGTACTTAAGTTAGCACTGGAACAATCACAACAAGGTGCTAGTTATGACGTATTGGTAAGCATTGAAGGGGTTGAAGAATGAAAAAGAATTGTAAAGATAAAGGGTGTAAAGAAAGAAGCCCTCCTTACAACTTTAGGCAGAAACCGGGTCAATACATATGCTATTGAGGTCATTTTTGCTAATGATTCTCGGTATTGAAGAAAGACATCATGGACCCAGTGATGCAAGGCACAACCCATCCCAGCTAACTCAGATATCTCTCAAAAGATATTTGTTTTAATCACACGGAGACAACACATTATCTATTGATTTATTCACTCCGAATAAATTGGTATTGAAAAGGTGGCACTCCTCTCCAGCCTCCGATCACTAAAAATCCAAAATGCACGATCGAGTCTAGAGCCATTTGAGATCATCAAATATCTCATTAGGACACACTTTCATTATTCCTTGCTTGTTCACACAATGTGAAAAGTAAGAAAGATCTTAAGAGTCCTACGCAAAATCTTCATGATCTTGCCTGAACATCCGAGTAATACGAAAGTATTTACAATGAAGATGGAAATCCTTCTTGAGCGAATATCAAAAAGCTCATGGTAGGTGACTTGTGCGATTCTTTATGAATCAAACTTGTGATAACTGGAAAGCAACAGTGGTTTAATTCTTAATTGAACTTAAACACGTTCCAGGCCTCTACGCAATATCTTAATGATCTTGCCAGAACACTCAGAGTGACTCTTTACTGATCATAGTGACGAGTGGAAATCCTTCTAGTGTTAACATCAAACAGCACTTGGTAGGTAACTTGCAAGATTCTTTATGAATCAAGCTAGTGACAACTGGAAAGCAACGATGGTGCGGTTCTTAATTGAATTTCACTTGTTCCAGGAACATGAATTGACGGCTTCAAATCATGCGGATATTATTATCCAAATGATTCACTCTTTACGTTCGCAGTCAGCTTTGGACGGTCGAGTAAAGAGAACGGGTTTACCCGCGAAATCTTGTCAAGGAGGTTCTTTATTGAAACTACCTGTCACAAGTACGATATTTAATATCGTCCAACGGTCTTCACCGACCGGAGGTAAAATGCTACCGAATTAGAATGAAATGTTCAAGGCCATTTCATCCGTGTATATGGTTTGTTGCTAACTGTCTTATGCAGCGTAACAAGAAGGTGGCATTGCGGTGTACAATCCAGAAGAAGTCGTCACCACATGCTTATACTACATACAAATTCAACAAATTCAAGAAAGTCTGAAGGTCAAGTCTTCCGCTGTATCAGACTCTGAAGCTTTCAAGAATTTCAAGGTATAAGTATGTGGAACATGAAGTCACGAAGAGGCAAATTTCACAAGTGATGAATGCACAAGGTCAAGGCAAGGAAACATGCTCAAGACTAAAGTCAAAGATCATATCAAGCATATTCACAAGAACAAGATCGAAGACTCAAGCATAGATGCTAGGTTTAAGATTTTGTAAAATGGTGTGACCTCCCTTAGGGGGAGATTGTTGGAAATGTATTTTCCCAAAGAAAGTCTCGGTCACATCATTATTAGCATAGATCACGAGCCATAGTATATTTAGAACTTTGTAACTTGGAGCGACCTCCCTTAGGGGGAGATTGTTGGAAATACGTTTTACGTATTTATGAAGGATCGGTCGCTCCAACGATAATTATGTAATGGGCTCGTGGTCTACTTTATAATGTATAGTCCATATAGCCCACATGTAGGGTGGGCTATATATATACCCCTCCTAGCATGTTAGGAGGGGGTTGGTCATTCATTCTTACACACTTAATCATTTTATCTAATTACTTTCTCTCTCTACTTTCCTTCCCTCTCCTTTCTCTCTCTACACCTAATCTCCATCTTCCCCATCTCTTCCACCAAATCCATAGATCTAATCCATCCTTTAACAAATCCTTAGATTTAGTAGGCCTTCAGACTCTTTTCCCCTTGAGGCCTTAATGTCTATCAACTCCAATCTTGATGACACCCCGTGGTTTGCGGACATTGCAAACTACTTAGCGGGTGGAATTCTCAAGGAAGGGTTAACGTCCCAACAAAAGAAAAAGTTCTTTAAAGATCTTGAACATTATTTCTGGGACGACCCTTACCTCTTCAAAGAATGTGCGGATCTTGTCATTCGTCGATGTGTTGATGGGCCGGCAGCGGTACAAATCCTTGATGCTTGCCATAAAGAACCCATCGGTGGTCACTTTGGTCCCAATTACACCGCGAAGAAAGTATTCGACTCTGGATTCTATTGGCCCACCATTTATCGTGATGCTCACGACATGGTTAAACATTGTGATGCTTGCGAAAGACAAGGCAAGATCACACATAAAGATGAGATGCCTCAAATTTTCATACAAGAATGTGAAATCTTTGATGTATAGGGCATCGACTTTATGGGGCCATTTCCATCATCTAAAGGGAACAAGTACATCCTCGTAGCCGTTGACTACGTTTCCAAATGGGTTGAAGCCAAGGCTCTCCCTACGAACGATGCGAGGGTGGTTGTGAACTTTTTGAAGCAACTTTTTGCTCGATTCGGTGTTCCTCGTGCTATAATCAGTGACAATGGGACTCATTTTTGCAATGATCAATTTGCACGAGTCATGGCTAAGTATGGTGTCAATCACCGTCTTTCCACCGCTTATCATCCCCAAACTAATGGGCAAGCCGAGATATCTAACCGCGGATTGAAGCGAATTCTGGAGCGTACTGTGGGAGAGCATCGTGCCTCGTGGGCCGATAAGTTAGATGATGCTTTGTGGGCTTTCCGTACCGCCTATAAGATGCCGATCGGTTGTACACCTTATCGTCTTGTGTACGGGAAAGCATGCCACCTCCCTATCGAGCTGGAACATAAGGCATACTGTGCCTTGAAGTGGGCTAACTTCGACATCAACAAAGCCGGTGATCTTCAGAAGATTCAACTCAACGAGCTTAATGAACTGAGTAATGAAGCTTACGAGAACTCACTGATCTACAAAGAGAAGACCAAGATCATCCATGATGCAAGGATTAAGAACCAAGAGTTCCACGTTGGTGATCAAGTCTTACTTTTTAACTCTCGGTTGAAGATCTTCTCGGGCAAGTTGAAGAGCCGCTGGTCTGGTCCATTCACCATCGCCAAAGTCTTTCCCTATGGCACCATTGAGCTTTCTCAGCCAAATGGGCCAAATTTTAAGGTGAATGGCCAGCGTTTGAAGTTGTACTTTGGTGAGGACATCTCTCATAAGATGATTCCATCCCTCACCACGTTTCCCGTGAACTAGTTTTGGGTCGAGTCAGGCTCGTGACTCGGTGAACAAAAACAAGCGCTTCTCGGGAGGCAACCCGTGATCTATCCTTTACCATTTTCATAATAAGTGTAGGGGGAGCCCCGTATGTGTTTGTTGTCTTGTTTCTTCTTTTGTGCAGGGATTAAAACTTCAAAGATCCATTCTCGATGACTTTTGACGAACCGTGATCCCGTGTTCCCGTGTTCCCGGTTCTATCATAAACTTTCGTGATTTAATTTTTCATATCTTATATGTTCACATTGAAATCACTATAGTTGTCCTTTCCTTAGCAAGATTTAAACAAAGTGCACAATGTCATAAGTGTAGGGGAGTTTACTCCCACATGCTTCAACATTGAGGACAATGTTTATATCAAGTGTAGGGGGGACTTCTATCGAAGTAAGTGGTCTTTTCCATGAATTTGTCCTCATTTTAACCGGAAAATTTGATTTTTCGACATTTTTCAAAATTTTTAATCTATTTTGGCCTAGTTGTATAGTTGTATTTTCCTTTGTTATGGTTATTTTCTTTCCTTGATAGAATAAACTTTCAATAAAGTGGTTTTTAATTTTTCAAAGTCGTGAATATTTTGACTCAACCCGAGTTTACTCTAGCTAGTATCCTTAACGTGTTTAAGTCAAGTTTTGCTAGGATTTTATGTAGGGAACTTTAAAACGCGAAAGTCTTAACTCTCACGGGTTAAGAACAAGAACTTTTCGCAAGTTCCTATAATTGATCCTAAAGAGTCGTTTATCAAGGGAACTTTAAAATGCGATTTCTAAACTCGAAAAAGTCTAAGAATTTTCAAGATCCTATAGATGACTCGAAAACCCAAAACTTTGATTTAATTGGCTAAGCATCCACGAGTCTCATTCCTTGAGACTTTAAATTGTGGAGAACGAGAGATGATAGAGTCAATTATAAGTTTGGTATTCTTTCGTGAATTTATGTGAGTTGATTATAAGCCTATTCTTTCATCACTTGCTAATAAATTTATCTGCAATAAATAAGGTTGTACGATTTGAAAAGTTACTTAGCTTCTAGCACAAGATCGTTTAAAAGTTGCTCGGTATTAGTTAGAGTTCATAGCCAAGGCATAACTTATTGAAGCGAGATGCGAAGATTGGCGAGTCCGAAAAGGCCCTAACAAGGCATGAGGGCTACATTTGGTTGCTAAAGATCTAAAAGTGATGTGAAGAATCATTTATCGAAAATCAATATGAAGGATCGAGACACACGACGAAAAGGAAGTACTCCCCAAAAGATCATGGAGAAGTCTATCCGAAAATACCCTAGCAAGGTATGAGGATAAATAGATCCAAGTCCTAAAAGGAGGCGGATCGTTGTATATCAAAGTCCAAAATAAAGATTGGAGAAAAATGAAGAAGTCGTGGTCTAAATATGAAGAATCTCTCAAAACTTCAAGTGAAGAAATTCCTATTATGAAGAGAAGACCATAATTTCAAGAACGTCTCTCAAAGATTTGAAGTATGAAGTCGCTGCCAAATATCGGTCCGACAAAGGTCTCAAATCGTGAAGCGAGTTATGCCAAGATATGAACTTTATGAGGTCCCGAGAAGCAGTTTTAAAAGATTTTGTCCTTTAGCTAACTGTTGATTAAATCGTCCCACTTTCTTTTCGGCTTAAATAACTATCGAAATAAGTCTAACAATGCATCCTCGTGATCATTTAAGACATTATTAAAATACAAGAGATACACCTAGGAATAAGGGAGTCTAAGTGAATAATTGGGCCACATGAGTTCGTGTTAGTTTGCTAACTTATAATAACAATGATCTCGTTTTTAAGCTTGGTATGGGGAACGTGAAACTTGAGAATGATGAACATTCATGACAACCTAAAACCCCAATGTAAGTCTTTGATTTCTCACTTATTTTGTTCTTTTAGTTTTCTTAGTGTTTAGTATTTAATAAAGGCCAAGGTGGGTTATCTATGATGAAAAATGTAAACTGTGCTTTGAAATTAGTGCATTGCATGAGGACATTGCAATGGTCAAGTGTAGGGGATTTAATAAGTGTGAAAACACTTATCCTTTTACCACTTATTTCCAATAATAACAAGACCAAAACATGTATTTTATGTCATAAAAGTCGGAATTATGCGTGGTTTGTGTTTTTATTGTATTTTAGGACCAAAAGATGCAAAGGAAGAAAACATGGGCTATCACGGGCTTTTATCGAAGAAAAAGACTAAAGACGAAGTCGAAAGATAGAGAATGCAAAAAGAACGGAAGTCCAAGGCCAATTCTGAAGATTTATCGAAGAAAAAGTCTAAAGACGGAAGCTTAATGAAGTCGAAGAACTCAAGTCTAATTTTAGAAGAAAATTATAAGATAAGTTCAACTTATATCGACAAATCCCGAGACGACGTCGAGAAAGACAAAGAAATTAAGTCGAGTCGAGACGAGAAGAAAGAAATAAGATAGCTTAAGCATGTAATCTCCCCACCTCCTATAAATACCCTCCTAATATGTCATTAGGAGGAGGTTGTGTGGTTAATTTTTAGTAGTAGTTTATTTTTCAAGTTTTTCTTAAGTTTTCCAAGTTTATCAACTTTAATCTTGTAATCTTTTGATATTAATCTTTAATCAATCAAGTTTATTTCCTTAATTCTCATTCTACCATTCTTAATCTTTTACTTAATCTTGATAATCATGTAGTTTTATCTTAATCTTGTTGATGATTTGATTGTTTAGCTTAATGTTGATTGTGCTTATTAAATTGGTGATCTTAAAAGTTTCTTTATTTAAGTGCTTATTTTCTTAATCTTAATGCTTAATAGTTTTTAAAAAATAAGTTGTTTTTAATAAGTTAATATTTTTATAAAATGTGCTTTTTGATTACTAGCTTATTTAGTGTTTTAAAAGTTTTAAATTTTTTGGCTTATTAGTTTTTCTTAAAAAATCTTTTTGGTTAAAGTTTTGCTAAGTGCTTATTTTAGATTTGCTTATTTGTTTAAATTTGATGTATTCTGGGTTTAGTAATACCCCTTTATTCCGGATAAAACCAACCTTCCTTTATTCCGATTAGCACTCATTTCTTCATCCCAGATTAGCACCTTCATAAGTTTCAGGATAAGCCTTAGTTAATTTTTCCGGATATGCACATTATTCAGTTATTCCGAATAAGCCCCACTTAATTATTCCGAATAGAGATTCAAAATCATTTATTCCGGATAGTGTAGTATTCCGGATAGAAGTTGGATTAGATATTCCGGATAAGGAGCTTAACAGTTATTCCGAATAGTGGATTCTTCATTTATTCCGGATATCGTCAGAGAGTTATTCCGGATAGTGGTCATCTGCATATTCCGGATAAACATTCAGAATTTATTCTGGATAAGGAGCATAGAAGGATTCCGGATAAGCCACGAGTTAGTCTTTTCCGGATAAGGGTTCGAAGATTATTCCGGATAAAGGGTCGAGTATTATTCTAGATAAGCTACACTTCAAATATTCCGAATAAGCTTCCTGTCCCCTATTCCGGATTTCATTCCAGATAAGCCACCTTTCTACAATCCGGATATTATTCCGGATAAGGGTTTGTTTCTACAGTTTTTGAATTTTACTTTGCCCGCCTTTTTACTTAGCTTATTTCTAACTTGTCTTACTTTATTTTAAATCTTTAGAGTTTACATTTTTATAAGTTTTAATCATTTGCTTTTAAATTCAAAAGTCCTCATTTTTAGTTTTAATTTTTAAAGCTTTCACCTTTATTTACTAAACGACATTTTCATTTTTAGTTTAAAATAGATAACCAAACTATTTTCATTTCCACCAAGAACAATTGAGTCGCACTTTCATTTCCACCAAGAACAATTGAGTCGCACTTTCTACCAATAATCAATTCGAAAAGATCGGTTTAACAAACTTTCATACGAGGCCTAAAACCTTGTATTATTACACAGGAAGGAGTTGGGAGGCATTTTTCTGAATTTACTAAGTTATTGTTTGGTTAGTTTCCTATAAACATGCCGCCTAAATTGACGACTGCTACTGTTAATACCATGATTGAGCAAGCTATTGCTAGAGCTTTGGAAATTGAACGTGCTGCGAGGAACCAAGAGGCTGAGAATAGGAATGTTGCTGGTCAGGTTGGAGGGAATGTTGAAAATCAAGTTGGAGGTAATGCTGATGAACAAGCAGGAGGAAATGTTGCGGGACAAGTTGGAGGTAATGCTGCTGTTCAGCAGGTTCAGAAGGAATGTTCTTATGCTAGTTTTATGAAATGTGGACCTACCCAATTTCGTGATACTGGTGGTGCTTTGGAATAAAGGAGGTGGATTGAGAAGATTGAAAGTACTTTTGAAATCAGTGGATGTTCAGAAGTTAGTAAGGTGAAATTTGCTGCAGCTACTTTTTAGGATGATGCATTGAGTTGGTGGAATAGTCAGGTAGCTACTGTAGGATTGGTTGAAGCTAATGCTAGAACATGGACTATGACCAAGGGACTGTTGACTGCTAAGTTTGGTCCTGAGGAAGAGTTAGGTCAGTTGGAAGATGAATTTAGGCATTTGGTGCTGAGAAACAATGATATTGTAGCTTATACAAGGAGATTTTCTGATTTATGTTTGTTATGTCCTGATGCTTTTGCTAATGACCGTAAGAAGATGAAGCAGTATATTAAAGATTTATCTAGTAATATCAAGGGAGAGACTACTTCGTCGAAACCCAAGTCATTTGATGAAGCTGTTCAAATGGCTTATGCTTTAATGGATGTAAAGCTGCAGGATCGAAAGGATAGTATTGCTGAAGGGATAAGAGAAAGTGGGAAGCTGCACACTCAAACCAAGGGCAGAATCGAGGTGGTTATCGTAATAACAATAACCAAGGACCGAATAGGAATCAACGGTATAATTTGAGAAGGAATGATGGTGTTCGTGCTGCCACAGGAAATCATGGTAACAAGGTGAATCCGAAGTGTGGTCGATGTAATCAGTATCATGTTGGAAATTGTCCACCTGCTTGCAACAAGTGTGGGAAGGTCGGACATAAGATGGCAGATTGTAGAAACAAGGGTGTGGCCACTGGAGCCAATGCTGTTAAGGTAGTTAACTGTTCTGGATGTGGAGGTCGTGGACATAAGCAAGGGAACTGTCCGAGGGTTGGCATACGACAGGGAGGCAATGTTGCTGATGGGATTGCTGCTCCAGCCTATGTCGTGGGAGATGCTGACAAACCTCAAGGGTCGAATGTGATGACTGGTACGTTCTTACTTGATGTTTGTTATGCTAGTGTATTATTTGATTCTAGATTGGATAGAAGTTTCGTAGATGTTAGATTCAGTCAGCTATTGGATAGAGAACCAGTGAGATTGACAACTAGTTATATGGTGGATTTAGCTGATGGTAAGGTTGTAAGCACTAGTTCTATACTGAAAGGTTGTTCCTTGAAGTTAGGTAATTATGTGTTTAGTATTGATTTGATGCCCATAGAATTAGGATCTTTTGACGTGATTATTGGAATGGACTGGTTAGTTGGTAATGGTGCAGTGATTGTTTGTGGAGAAAGATTAGTTCAGATACCGCTAAGGAATAGGGTATTGAATGTGAAAGGAGATGAATGTACTTCTCGTTTAAGAGTTGTTTCTTGTTTAAAGATGATGAGGTATATAGAAGCAGGTTGTGATGTGTTTCTTGCACATATAAGTAATGATGGTGTGAATGAAAGGAAATTGGAGGATGTGCCTGTGATTAAAGAGTATCCTGAGGTTTTTCCTGAAGATTTGCCAGGATTACCGCCGCATCGTGAAGTGGAGTTTCGTATTGATTTAGTGCCGGGTGTTGTGCCTGTTGCTCGTGCACCGTATCGTTTAGCTCCATCTGAGATGAAAGAATTATCTGATCAATTGAAGGAATTAATGGATAAGGGATTTATTAGACCGAGTTCGTCGCCATGGGGTGCTCCTGTTTTGTTTGTTAGAAAGAAAGATGGTTCTTTTAGAATGTGTATTGATTATAGAGAGCTTAACAAATTGACTGTCAAGAATCGGTATCCATTGCCGATGATTGATGATTTGTTTTAGCCTTGCAACTGATCTGGGTCAAGTGTATACTCGAAGATCGATTTGAGGTCTGGGTATCATCAACTGAGAGTTAGGGAAGAAGATATTCCTATAACAACTTTCCGTACTCGATATGGACATTTTGAATTTCAAGTGATGCCTTTTGGGTTAACGAATGCGCCTGTGTATTTATGGATTTGATGATTCGTGTATGCAAGCTGTATTTGGATGAGTTTGTTATCGTATTCATTGATGATATTCTCGTTTACTCCAAGAGTGAAGAGGAACATGAGAAGCATTTGAGAACAATTTTGGAATTGTTGAAGAAAGAAAAGATGTATGCGAAATTCTCTAAGTGTGAATTTTGGTTGAAATCAGTGCAATTTCTGGGGCACGTGGTTGATATTGAAGGTGTTCGTGTGGATCCTGCTAAGATTGAGGCAATTAAGGATTGGTCAGTGCCGAAGACGCCGACTGAAGTTCGCCAATTTCTTGGTTTGGCTGGGTATTATAGAAGGTTTATCGAGAAGTTCTCGCTAATTGCTAAGCCGTTGACTAAGCTTACGGAGAAGAATCGAGTATTTGAATGGGGATTGGAAGAGGAATCTGCATTTAGTATGTTGAAGGATAAGTTGTGTTCTGCTCTGATATTGTCTTTGCCAGAAGGATCTGAGGATTTTGTAGTGCACTGTGACGCGTCTCATAAATGATTTGGAGCTGTGTTGATGCAAAGGGAAAAAGTAATAGCATATTCATCGAGACAATTGAGGAAGCATGAAGAGAATTACACTACGCATGATTTAGAACTTGGGGCTGTGATTTTTGCTTTAAAGCTGTGGAGACACTACTTGTATGGAACCAAGTGTGTGGTTTTCACTGATCATAAGAGTTTACAATATATTTTGGATCAAAAGGAATTGAATATGAGGCAAAGGAGATGGGTTGAGTTGCTGAGTGATTATGACTGCGAGATTCGTTACCATCCTGGTAAAGCGAATGTGGTAGCTGATGCACTTAGTAGAAAGGAAAGAGATAAGTCTTTAAGAGTTAGAGCTTTGACAATGTTGGAAAGTGTTGATTTGACAGAAGCGATATTGAAAGCCCAAACTAATGGTTTGAAGGAAGAGAATGTTAAGGCACAAAATTTGGGTAGAATGTTGAAACCTTTGTTTGAAGTAAGGTCAAATGGATTGAGGTATTTTGAGAATAGGATTTGGTTACCGTTGTGTCCGTCTGAGAAAGGTTCTTTAAGAGTGCGAGATTTAGTGATGAATGAATCTCATAAATCAAAGTATTCAATACATTCTAGATCGTACAAGATGTATCAGATCTTAAGAAAGTTTATTGGTGGCCGAATATGAAGGTAGATATAGCACAGTATGTTGATAAGTGTTTAACTTGTGCGAAGGTGAAGGCTGAACATAAGAAACCGTCTGGATTATTAGTGCAACCTGAGATTCCTGAGTGGAAATGGGAGAAGATTACTATGGATTTTGTGACAGGTTTGCCAAGGACTACAAGTGGTAGTGATATGATATGGGTGATTGTAGATAGATTGACTAAGTCTGCTCACTTTTTGCCAATGAAGAAGACGGATAGTATGGAGAGGTTAACAACAGTGTATGTGAAGGATATTGTTTGTCGACATAGTGTGCCTTTGTCGATAATTTCTGATCGTGATAGTAGGTTTACTTCAGAATTTTGGAAGTCTTTGCAGAAAGCGATGGGAACGGAGTTATGTTTGAGTACATCATATCATCCGGAAACTGATGGACAAAGTGAGAGAACGATTCAAACGTTAGAGGATATGCTTCGTGCATGTGTGATTGACTTTGGAAATGGTTGGGATAAGCATTTGCCGTTGGTTGAAATTTCGTACAATAAGAATTATCATGCTAGTACTAAAGCCGCTCCATTTGAAGCTTTGTATAGACGTAAGTGTAGATCTCCAGTGTGTTGGAGTGAGGTAGGAGAAAGTCAATTGACTGGACCTGAAATGATATTTGAGACGACTGAAAAGATTGTGCAAATTAAGAAGCGTTTGTTATCTGCCAGAAGTAGACAAAAGAGTTATGCTGATAACCGAAGGAAACCGTTGGATTTTGAAGTAGGAGACATGGTTATGTTGAAGGTATCTCCATGGAAAGGAGTCATACGTTTTGGAAAGAGAGCAAAGTTGAGCCCGAGATATATTGGACCATTTAATATTATACAAAGGATTGGATTGGTGGCTTATAAGTTAGAGTTGCCTGATGAGCTTAAGGCTATTCATAATACTTTTCATGTATCAAACCTGAAGAAGTGTTTAGCTGAAAGGGATGTGGTGATTCTATTGGAGGAAATTCAACTTGATGATAAGTTACATTTTATAGAGGAACCTGTAGAGATTATGGATAGGGACGTTAAGAAGTTGAAGCATAGTAGGATTCCGATTGTGAAGGAGAGATGGACTCTAGACGTGGGCCAGAGTTTACGTGGGAACGTGAGGATTTCTTTAAGGACAAGTATCCTCATTTGTTTAGGAAGGATTAAGCGTCGCGGACGTCTCTTCTTTTAAGAAGGGGGGGGATGTGACAACCCAAAACCGAGTTCATTGCTTAATCTTATTTTACGGTTATTTTTGAAATTTTTGGATGAGTTTGAACGATATTTATTTTTGGAGGTTTAAGTTTAAACCGACGTTGAAAGGTTTATATTTTAATTTTAATAAGTATAAGGAGTATTAGCAAGCGTGATGTCGATGGATGCCAAATATTTTACGTCTTATTGTCGGTTGTTCGATTTTTGTCATTTTTGATGTTTTATTTTAAATGACGTGTTAAGTCGAGTCGGGAGTCGATATTATTATATTTGAGGTATGTTTTAAATTTTTAAAAGTATCTTTATGAAACCCGAGCCGCGTAAATATTTTCAAAATTGACTAATAGTTATTTCCCGCTTTTTAGCTAACTATTTTCATTTTGAGCCACAACTATTGCAAAATTGCAACCAAGGTCCCTCACGCACTATATAAAAGCTAAAAACAAACACACACACACACAATTTCTCCACTCAAAAATTTCATCTATCTCTCCTCTTCTCTCTCTTTATGCCCTAACATTCACCACCACCCTAAACCCATTCATTTTTCAATTTTAACTTGATTTTGATCATGATTTGAGCAAAACTAAAACAAGTCCCTATCTTAAAATTGATCAAGGATAATTTTGGTGTAAGAAATTCATACATGCAAGCATTTTTATTTTTTTGATGTTGGTAGGTGAAAGCCATGATCATGCATGGTGTTCTTGGCATGATAAATGGTGATTCTTGCAAGAATTTTGTTAAAAACTTCATTTTGATTCAAAGGTTTTGATTTTTATAATGATTTGGATGTTATGGTTCATATATGTTGATCTTAGGATATATGAATGATCATATTCATGGTTGGTTTTAATCAAAAAGGTGATTTTGTACAAGTTTTTAATGGTCATTTTATAACAGTAAGTAAACCATAAAATCCGAATTTTTATGTTTTGAAAATGGCTTAACTTATAGCCTAGGGTTATATATAATTTTATTAACTTCGATTTGATATAAGGTAGAGCTTCTAGCTCCAAACGAGCGCGAAGTTATGATGTTTTGATTGATCGTGTACCGGGAGACGAGTATCGACACTACATATAGTTGTTGTCGATATTTGGATCGAATCTCGGGGACTATAAATGGAAGCTTTGAAATGTGTAACCTACTTATAATGAGGTTTTTACCTTAGAGGTTGAGTTTATTTTAAAACCCGAGTGTCGGTTTTGTAAACGGAGTCGTTTAAAGAAGTTAGAACGGTTGAATGAAAAATTAACGTATATCTGTCCGGATTTTGTAGTTTGAAAATGAGTCGGGTAAAGGACTTTAAAAGTAATTTCATTCGATAAACTTGTAGGATTACTTTCTATATATAGTAAGTTAGTTTATCGAGTCGTGTCATAAACGTTTGATAAGTCTAAAAGGGGTAAATAAGCTAGTAAATGTAGTATGTACCGACGGACTTTGTTAAAAGTGTAAAATGGTAAAGCAAATGTGTAGTAAAGTATAATGAAGTTATTTATATCGTTTTCTCTCGAGTTTATTGTGAGTTTATGAGTTTAAGTTTGATGTTGTTATATATGATTTATTTCTCGAGTCATTATTAATGAACGCGCCTTATTTGATAGGTAGCGGTTCTCGTGTTTGAAAGGCATCCATTATCATCGACGATCATCTTGATAGATCTCTTATATTAAGGTGAGTCTGTAGCCTCGCTTTTCATGCTAGCTACTAAATGTTTTATACACGCGAGGGGGATACATGCTATTTGAAAATAAATGAACACAAGTCATGAGTAATTGTTGGACCTGAATGTTGCCTAAAGTTGATTACATTGTATTGAGTACCTTGTTTCTAAAGTCCCTAAATTCATGAGTCGTTAACTATCTTCTGACTTGATGTTGTGTGTAAAACCCGCATGCTTTTACCATGAATAGTGCCCTTAAGATCGTACGTTCTAGATTAAAACTTACCTCATGTAGTATTGATCACATTCATGTGCTAATAATCAAGCAAGTGCATACGTGTATGACATGACAAGTATCGATTACGTACGAACTCATGATAAACAGTTAATAAATATATCACGTGAACATAATTAAATCATGATCACCATTTAAAATACGAACTAGAATAATTACGTAAATACTTATAATATAATTACGAGCGTTAAGTTTACGATAAACGACACGTTAGATTAAACAGAAACACTTTAAACACGAGCACGGTTAACCACGAACGAACACGAAACATCGGGACACGAGGAAGGTACGGGTACCCCATGTGGGGCCCCCATACCCACGGCACATATACAAGAAATGGGCTTAGCCCATGGACTTTACAAGTAAAGGGGGGTAAGAGTAAAAACATGTTTTCATTTTTCACTTTCAAGAAATAAACATAAAAACCCTAAAAGAGTTTTTCTCCTCTCCTTTTTCTCCTTTTGTGCCGCCACCTTCACATCACCATTGGAGGGTGATTGTTTGATCTTGATCTTAAAAACAAGTGTTAGAATCCGTGTTTGTTCATCCTTTTTCCAAGCTACATAGTGGTATACCTTTCTAACCCTTCTTTTTAATTCTTTTTAATTCTTTTTAATTCTTTTAATCTTTGATTATTTTCATGAACATGTTATTATTTTCTTATTAAAACAAGGTAATTAATCATTGATCTAACATGTTTTGGTATTAATTAAAATCAAGGAATGATTTAAAGGGGTGTTTGTTTCTAGCCGCCTAGCAAAACAAACCCGAGGGAGGTTTGGTTTGCTATTGCCGCCACCACCAAGACCACTTTTGGTCTTGGTTGGCTCATGTGGGACCCACGGCAGCAAGGAGACACATGTGCCCCGGGTTTGGCTCGGGGTACGGTGTTGAATTCATACCCGATTCATGGTTCGTTGGTTAAATCATGATCTATGTTACATGTTAATTTTTATGAATCATGAACTTAGGATATAATTAATTAATAACATGAAATATTAATTAAATCATGACTTAGGTTATTTTAATTATTATTTTAACATGACATTAATTTAACCTAAGTATTTTATGTTATAAGTTATAATTAATTAATTATTAAAACATGCCTATAATTAATTAATTTAGTCATGACTTAGGTTATATTATTAATAATAATAATGCACATTTTAACCTAAGTATTTTCATTTCATTTTAATTAAAACATGTTATACTTTAATTAAAATGCTTAACCTATAGTTTAATTAAAATACATGAAATAATAATTAAACTATATACTATATCATATGGCTTAAGAAACAAGCTTATAAACACTTAGACTTATATGATAGCTTATGTAACCAGCTTAATTCTAAATATGGAAACTTCTATTTATAGAAACTTAATTAAATAAGGCAGCTAATCTAATCATGGAAACCTTCTATATATGGAAACTTATTTAATTAAGGCAGCTGATCTATTTTTGGAAACTTTCTATTTTTAGAAACTAATCTATTTTAAGCAGTAAATTCTATTTTAGGAAACTTTCTATTTTTGGAAACTTTCTATTTTTGGAAACTTTCTATTTTAGGAAACTTTCTATTTTTGGAAACTTTCTATTTTTGGTAACTTTCTATTTTTGGAAACTTTCTATTTTTGGAAACTTTCTATTTTTGGAAACTTTCTATTTTTGTAAACCTGCTATTTTTGGAAAGTTACTTATTATTACACAGTAAGTATATTAATACATGAAACACCAGTAATACTTAATCAGATAAATCAGAATACAAGATAAACACAGTTTAAGGCTTTAAACAGTGAACCATGACCTAAAACATACCAAACCAACTATAATGAGACACAAAACCCAGTACGTAATCAGTGAATCGATACTTATACACGTGTGTATTCATGTAGCGTTAGTGATCCAGAAGTAGGAGTCTTTCTTCCGCTCATTCACTGGACTTGAGGTACGGATTCCCGTCCTTTCAGTATGGACATTCTTTCCTTATTAGGATTTCTCCGTATGCAGCCAACTGTTTTCCCCAGTATTTGTTTTATTGTTTTGAACTGCTTATGTTTAATTAGCATAATCTATAGCCATATACAAGCATGACCAGTTTCACCTAGTTATGGAGGTACCATAACCATAGCATTGGAGGCACCGATGTTATGACTTCCCCACGGCGGAGTGATTGCTCGTGGCGTCCCTTTTCAGTTTTGGCCATATTATTATATCAGGTGGGGCGTATGGGTGCATCCTAGTTACATGTTTTATTCAGTTTATCATGGTGAATGTGGTGTGTGCCTTGCACCCTTCACAAGGAGCTGATCCCTCCTACCCAAACCAGTATATTGATTAGAGGCATCCCCTCTAATCAGCATGATGAGGTCACCCCTCCAAGTATTCATGCACGTGACCTTTTCATGACCTATATGGGCTATGGTATATATATGTTAAAACAGTTTTCACAAGATAAACATAAGGATTTTCAAACTATAAAACCAGTTTTCTTGATACTTAATCAGTTTACTCAGTACTTAGTCTTCCGCTGTTATATGTTACATGTTTACTCTATTTCATGCTATATTGTACATCCGTGCACTGAGCGTCTTGCTCAGCCGTTTTCCTTTTCATGTTCCCAAAACGGCAGGTACTCAGGGACGCTCGTAGATCTCAAACGTAGGTGCATATGGACTGGAAGCTTTACTGTCTTTCTTTACTTTATGCATTTCCTTTACTTTGATACAGTTGCTTTGGACATTGTTTCGTCCTTTCCTTTTACAGTATTTATGTTTGTGTGTGATGAGCTTTACTTTGGGGTTACCGATGTTTGATTCCGGTATTTCCCTTTTATGGTTGAATAATGCTTAGACATTTATCCTTGTATGCTTTGATGACACGCCATGATTATGCGTAATATTCCATTTCCAAAATGGGGTGTTACAATTATGGTATCAGAGCCAAGGCTTCGACCTGTAGGCTCTCAAATATGACCTGTGATTAGTGGGTAGTCACTACGGTCTTCCTAGAACTGACAGTTGTTTTCATGCATTCATCATTTTTTAAGCATACATATACATGTCATTGTTACAGGGTTTTTGACTAAGTAATGGTTGGTACAGGACTGGCCCTATTTAGTCGCATGTGTTTTATCGAAACTTTTAGATTTGGGACCGACCCATAGGCGTCCCCTTGATATGTCTTTTATTTTGAGTGAACTGACCGAAGGCGTTCACTCTCGAGCATCAAAAGTTTTCATAAAACTGCATCATGCATTCATACAAAGATTTTCTTGCATAAAATTTTTCTCGTGAAATTTTGGCATAAAATTTTTCTTTTATATATTTTATGTTTGAACTGTTAATCATATGTTTTATGTTATACTGTCAGATGGTTCTCACACGCGAGCAAGAGCAGCTCAATGCTGCAATTCAGGCTGCCATGCAAGCCTTACTTCCTCAACTGAGGAATGACATTCGTGCTGAAGTCCAAGCTGCGAACAATCAGCAGCAGCAGAATCAGGCACCTCCTCCTCCTCCTCCCCCAGTGACACTAGCAGTGTGGTTGGAAAGATTTAACAAGCTCCGTCCTAGAGCTTTCGAAAAGACTGATAGCCCCAGCGATGCTGAAAGCTGGCTGACTCACATTGAGAAAATCTTCAATGCTATGGGATGTGACCCCGCCTTCAAGGCAAGATTGGCATGCTACAGGTTTGAAGGCGATGTACTCAACTGGTGGCTAGCTTTGACGCAGTCAGAAGGAGGTGATGAATGGGTCGCTGGTTTGACATGGGCCCAATTCAAGGAGAGAGTGATGGAACAGTTCTTTCCTAAGGCAGAGCAGGACAAACTAAAGCGTGAATACCACGGGATACATCAGAGAGCGGGCGAAAATAGCAACGAATTCATGCAGCGCTTTCTTCGCTTGGCTGGTTTTCTGGGAGCAGCGGCTGGTACTCCTGAGGAGCAGGCACACCATTTTAGGTGGGCACTTCGCACCTCGGTCGCGAACAATCTGGTATGTGCTACGTTTAATACAGTAGCACAAGTGGCCGACGCAGCAAGGAAGCTTGAGATGTTGCAGGAACGCGATGAGTTCGGGGAAGCTGAAAGACCCGACAAGAGGTAAAACATTTCGTGTTCTAGCGTTAACCAGACCGCATCCTATCATTATATGTTCTATAATCATCTCTTAAACTGTATCTTCCAGGCAGAAAACTGGGGACCGGTCTCAGCCGGCTACTCAGCAGCAGCCCAATCAGCCCAAAGGAAACGGTCACTCTAACGACCGTTCTGTTGTGGAAAGGCGCAACGGTAATGATAATTACCGTAACAATGCGGGACACTCCAACAACAGCAGGTCCTACTATTTACGCATCATCTTATGATTTCATGTTATATCTCTCATGCTGACACTATATTAATCTCTACCAGGAACCACGGTAACGGAAGGGACCAGAACCACAGGGGTTCTCAGCCTAACCGTTCAGCTAACACTGGTAAACATCTTATAACGCTTACGTCCTATACTCGTGCATATACTTTATTCTTAACACGTTTTGTCATCAGCAGGCCCTCAGCAAGCAAGGACTCCTGCTGGAGGATTCACTCATCCTCTTTGCAGCACTTGCCATCGCAGACACCCTGGCCCATGTCGTCGTGATTCCGACGCGTGCTACAAGTGCGGTCTCCCTGGCCATCGTATGAGAGATTGCCGTAAGGGTGAAATGGAGGGTACTTCGGGTCATGCTGATACTAAACCGCCTCCTACCACTGGGCGTGTCTACACGACATCGCGCGACCAGGCAAACAAATCTACAGGTACCATTACTGGAATTTTGTATATGTACGGCCAGGCTGCATGTGTTCTTTTCGACACGGGTGCCACTCATTCAGTTATTTCCACTACTTATGCTAAGAACATCAGGACACTTCCCTTGCCATTAGAAATTAAGCTTACCATTTCCACGCCTCTGAGGGACTCTGTATTAATAACTCATGTATACAAGAGTCTTCCTCTAGAGTTTGACGATAAAGTTCGTGCAGTAGATGCACTTCCCCTAGACATGATTGAGTTCGATATGATTCTTGGCATGGACTGGCTATCCAGGCATCATGCTACCATAGACTGCCACTCATATCGGGTGATCTTCGGCGACATTAATGCACCAGAGTACATTCATAACGGGTTCATACCCGGACGGTCTGTACAGGTCATATCTACCTTGCAAGCACGTGCATTACTGTCACATGGCTGCGAAGGTTATCTAGCTACGGTTCATGACAAGGATGCTGAATCCCCATCGATTCAGGATCAACCAGTAGTTTCAGAATTTCAAGACGTCTTCCCAGATGAACTTCCAGGCATACCACCTGCAAGAGAAGTGGAGTTCAACATCGACCTTGTTCCAGGAGCTGAGCCAATCTCTAAGGCTCCGTATCGTATGGCTCCCATAGAGCTAAAAGAACTGAAGGACCAACTGCAGGAACTTCTTGAACGAGGGTTCATTAGACCAAGCGCTTCTCCATGGGGCGCACCGGTCTTATTCGTTAAGAAGAAGGACGGCAGCATGCGACTTTGCATCGACTACCGTGAACTTAATAAGATTACCATCCGCAATAGATATCCACTGCCACGTATAGACGATCTGTTTGACCAACTTCAAGGAGCCAAACACTTCTCAAAGATCGATCTAAGGTCAGGCTACCATCAGCTAAGGGTTAAAGAGCAGGATATTGCCAAGACTGCTTTTCGTACCCGCTATGGCCATTATGAGTTTGTGGTCATGCCATTCGGCCTGACTAACGCTCCAGCAGTATTCATGGATCTGATGAACAGAATTTTTCATGAATTCCTTGATAAATTTGTCATTGTATTCATCGATGACATCTTGATATTCTCAAAGTCCACGGAGGAACACGAAGATCATCTCCGTACTGTACTACAGATTCTTCGTCAGAAGCAGCTGTATGCGAAATTCTCCAAGTGTGAGTTCTGGTTAAACAAGGTGGCATTCTTAGGTCACATTGTATCAGCAGAAGGGATCACTATGGACCCAGCGAAGGTTGAGGCTATCACTAAATGGCCAAGACCAACATCAGCGACAGAAGTCCGCAGTTTCTTAGGCTTAGCTGGATATTATCGAAGATTCGTGGAGAACTTTTCCCGCTTGGCATTGCCTCTCACCAAACTGATGCGAAAAGGAGAGAAATTCGTCTGGACGGAAGAACGAGAGAAGAGCTTCGAAGACCTAAAGCAGAAGTTAGTATCTGCACCTATTCTTACTCTCCCATCTGGTACAGGTGGATTTCAGATCTATAGCGATGCATCGGGGAAGGGACTGGGCTGTGTTCTCATGCAACATGGGAAAGTGATCGCGTATGCTTCACGGCAGCTTAAGCCCTATGAAGAAAACTACCCTACGCATGACCTGGAACTTGCTGCAGTGGTGTTCGCATTGAAGATATGGAGGCATTACTTATACGGAGAATCATGCGACATTTTCACGGATCACAAGAGCTTGAAGTATATCTTCACACAGCGAGAATTGAACATGAGACAAAGGAGATGGTTGGAACTGTTGAAGGATTATGATATTAACCTACAGTATCATCCCGGGAAAGCTAATGTAGTAGCAGATGCACTCAGCAGAAAGTCCGGGATGATAAACGGCATTGAGATCAAGGAACAAAACATAAGGGACTTGGAGCGGCTTGACATCGAAATCATGGTACGTGGGCAGCACGGATACTGGGCGAATCTTAGAGTAGAACCTGAATTACTGACTAGGATCAAGGAAGCGCAGAAGGATGATGGAGAGATTTGGGCAATAATTCAGAATTTGGAGAAGCAGACAGAATTCAGAATGGACGCAGACGGTATCGTTTGGCAGGGCACGAGACTTTGTGTTCCTGACAATCCAGAACTCCGGGAAGCATTGTTAGCTGAAGCTCATAGCTCCCCATTTTCTATACATCCTGGGTCGACAAAAATGTACCATGACATCAGACAGCACTTTTGGTGGAGTGGTATGAAACAGGATGTAGCCACGTATGTCTCCAAATGTCTTACCTGCCAGCAGGTTAAGATTGAACATCAGCGATCTGGCGGTCTCCTTCAACCGTTGGATATTCCAGAGTGGAAGTGGGACAAAATCACCATGGATTTTGTTACCGGTCTTCCGCCTACCAAGAAGAAGCACGATGCTATTTGGGTCATTGTTGATCGACTCACCAAATCAGCTCATTTCTTACCGATACGCAAGGAAGATCCGGTAAGTAAACTCGCAGATACTTACAGAAGGGATATCATGAGACTCCACGGCACTCCCTCCAGCATCGTCTCAGACAGAGATCCTCGTTTCACGTCGCGATTCTGGAAAGGTCTGCAAAAAGCTTGGGGTACACAACTTAAGCTGAGCACAGCCTTTCATCCTCAAATGGACGGACAATCGGAGCGAACAATTCAGACATTGAAAGATATGTTAAGGTCGTGTGCGTTGGAATGGACAGGTGATTGGGACGATTACATCTTTTTAGTCGAGTTTGCATACAACAACAGCTGGCACGCAAGTATCAAATGTGCTCCTTTCGAAATGTTGTATGGCAGAAAGTGTCGCGCTCCAACTTGCTGGGATCAAGTGGGAGAGCGAACACTCGAAGGACCAGAGATTATAGAAATGACCAATGAGAAGATTGAGGTAGCTAAACAGAAGCTGCAGGAAGCGCGATCACGTCAGAAGAGTTACGCCGATAAGCATCGTAGGGACATACATTTTAATGTGGGAGATCACGTCTTCCTCAAGGTTTCGCCGGCACGTGGTGTTAAACGCTTCGGGATCAAAGGGAAACTCAGTCCTCGGTTCATCGGACCATTTGATATCGTTGAACGAATCGGTGAAGTATCTTACCGATTGGCGTTACCTCCTCAGCTTTCGCACGTGCATAACGTGTTTCATGTGTCCTTACTCAGAGGGTACAATTATCATCCCCTTCACATGGTTCAGTATCCACTGGAACAGATACGTGAAGATCTCACCTTTATAGAAGAACCCGAACGAGTACTCGACAGGCAAGAACGAGTCATGAGAAGGAAGACGATTCCTTTCGTCAAAATCCTTTGGAGGGACCATACCGAGCGGGAAGCCACTTGGGAAACAGAGGAGTCTATCCGGGCTTCTTACCCTCACTTCATATTTTGAGTTCGGGTATGTCACTTCTTTTCAGCTTACTTTATCTATAATTCGGGGACGAATTATTCTTTTTAGGGGGGAAGAATCGTAAAACCCGCATGCTTTTACCATGAATAGTGCCCTTAAGATCGTACGTTCTAGATTAAAACTTACCTCATGTAGTATTGATCACATTCATGTGCTAATAATCAAGCAAGTGCATACGTGTATGACATGACAAGTATCGATTACGTACGAACTCATGATAAACAGTTAATAAATATATCACGTGAACATAATTAAATCATGATCACCATTTAAAATACGAACTAGAATAATTACGTAAATACTTATAATATAATTACGAGCGTTAAGTTTACGATAAACGACACGTTAGATTAAACAGAAACACTTTAAACACGAGCACGGTTAACCACGAACGAACACGAAACATCGGGACACGAGGAAGGTACGGGTACCCCATGTGGGGCCCCCATACCCACGGCACATATACAAGAAATGGGCTTAGCCCATGGACTTTACAAGTAAAGGGGGGTAAGAGTAAAAACATGTTTTCATTTTTCACTTTCAAGAAATAAACATAAAAACCCTAAAAGAGTTTTTCTCCTCTCCTTTTTCTCCTTTTGTGCCGCCACCTTCACATCACCATTGGAGGGTGATTGTTTGATCTTGATCTTAAAAACAAGTGTTAGAATCCGTGTTTGTTCATCCTTTTTCCAAGCTACATAGTGGTATACCTTTCTAACCCTTCTTTTTAATTCTTTTTAATTCTTTTTAATTCTTTTAATCTTTGATTATTTTCATGAACATGTTATTATTTTCTTATTAAAACAAGGTAATTAATCATTGATCTAACATGTTTTGGTATTAATTAAAATCAAGGAATGATTTAAAGGGGTGTTTGTTTCTAGCCGCCTAGCAAAACAAACCCGAGGGAGGTTTGGTTTGCTATTGCCGCCACCACCAAGACCACTTTTGGTCTTGGTTGGCTCATGTGGGACCCACGGCAGCAAGGAGACACATGTGCCCCGGGTTTGGCTCGGGGTACGGTGTCGAATTCATACCCGATTCATGGTTCGTTGGTTAAATCATGATCTATGTTACATGTTAATTTTTATGAATCATGAACTTAGGATATAATTAATTAATAACATGAAATATTAATTAAATCATGACTTAGGTTATTTTAATTATTATTTTAACATGACATTAATTTAACCTAAGTATTTTATGTTATAAGTTATAATTAATTAATTATTAAAACATGCCTATAATTAATTAATTTAGTCATGACTTAGGTTATATTATTAATAATAATAATGCACATTTTAACCTAAGTATTTTCATTTCATTTTAATTAAAACATGTTATACTTTAATTAAAATGCTTAACCTATAGTTTAATTAAAATACATGAAATAATAATTAAACTATATACTATATCATATGGCTTAAGAAACAAGCTTATAAACACTTAGACTTATATGATAGCTTATGTAACCAGCTTAATTCTAAATATGGAAACTTCTATTTATAGAAACTTAATTAAATAAGGCAGCTAATCTAATCATGGAAACCTTCTATATATGGAAACTTATTTAATTAAGGCAGCTGATCTATTTTTGGAAACTTTCTATTTTTAGAAACTAATCTATTTTAAGCAGTAAATTCTATTTTAGGAAACTTTCTATTTTTGGAAACTTTCTATTTTTGGAAACTTTCTATTTTAGGAAACTTTCTATTTTTGGAAACTTTCTATTTTTGGTAACTTTCTATTTTTGGAAACTTTCTATTTTTGGAAACTTTCTATTTTTGGAAACTTTCTATTTTTGGAAACCTGCTATTTTTGGAAAGTTACTTATTATTACACAGTAAGTATATTAATACATGAAACACCAGTAATACTTAATAAGATAAATCAGAATACAAGATAAACACAGTTTAAGGCTTTAAACAGTGAACCATGACCTAAAACATACCAAACCAGCTATAATGAGACACAAAACCCAGTACGTAATCAGTGAATCGATACTTATACACGTGTGTATTCATGTAGCGTTAGTGATCCAGAAGTAGGAGTCTTTCTTCCGCTCATTCACTGGACTTGAGGTACGGATTCCCGTCCTTTCAGTATGGACATTCTTTCCTTATTAGGATTTCCCCGTATGCAGCCAACTATTTTCCCCAGTATTTGTTTTATTGTTTTGAACTGCTTATGTTTAATTAGCATAATCTATAGCCATATACAAGCATGACCAGTTTCACCTAGTTATGGAGGTACCATAACCATAGCATTGGAGGCACCGATGTTATGACTTCCCCACGGCGGAGTGATTGCTCGTGGCGTCCCTTTTCAGTTTTGGCCATATTATTATATCAGGTGGGGCGTATGGGTGCATCCTAGTTACATGTTTTATTCAGTTTATCATGGTGAATGTGGTGTGTGCCTTGCACCCTTCACAAGGAGCTGATCCCTCCTACCCAAACCAGTATATTGATTAGAGGCATCCCCTCTAATCAGCATGATGAGGTCACCCCTCCAAGTATTCATGCACGTGACCTTTTCATGACCTATATGGGCTATGGTATATATATGTTAAAACAGTTTTCACAAGATAAACATAAGGCTTTTCAAACTATAAAACCAGTTTTCTTGATACTTAATCAGTTTACTCAGTACTTAGTCTTCCGCTGTTATATGTTACATGTTTACTCTATTTCATGCTATATTGTACATCCGTGCACTGAGCGTCTTGCTCAGCCGTTTTCCTTTTCATGTTCCCAAAACGGTAGGTACTCAGGGACGCTCGTAGATCTCAAACGTAGGTGCATATGGACTGGAAGCTTTACTGTCTTTCTTTACTTTATGCATTTCCTTTACTTTGATACAGTTGCTTTGGACATTGTTTCGTCCTTTCCTTTTACAGTATTTATGTTTGTGTGTGATGAGCTTTACTTTGGGGTTACCGATGTTTGATTCCGGTATTTCCCTTTTATGGTTGAATAATGCTTAGACATTTATCCTTGTATGCTTTGATGACACGCCATGATTATGCGTAATATTCCATTTCCAAAATGGGGTGTTACATTGTGAGTCGGGAATAACCGCTTATTATAATGATAGTACTATTGGGTTGACCACCCTATCTGAGACCAGGGCATTACGTTGAGTAACCTCTGGAAAGGATAATTTATGGGAAAAAGAAAGTGGTATTCTAGCAACTGATACCCTAGAGGGGCATTGGTTTTATTCTAGTCATGCCGGCATTTGGCGTGGTCGACTATTTGGTTAAGGGGTCGGTGTCATGAGCTTAAATACAATGTTTATTATTATTGCCTTGAATATAGATTGTGTACGACAATTCTATAAATGATTATGATTGATTTTCTTCTTGTGTTCAATGTGATTTGATAAACCTATAGACTCGCTCAACATTATTATTGACTCGTTTTAGCATGTATTTCAGGTAATAGGAAGTGATGGAGCAGGGAGCTTTGCTGTGGAGGTTGTGGCTTGGCTTTTGAAAGAATGTTGGTCTAAAAACTATTTCTATCCTTATTGTTGAATAATTTATTTTATGTTGATGTACTGTACTAAACTTGTTGGTTGTTGGTCGAGATCCATGGGGACTAAACGCTTTACTCTGGTGTCATTTTAGTACAATCATGGGATGAAATTTATGTTTTAGACCTATTATGAAAATCATGTTTATATTTTGTGTAAACGTCTCTACTTTTGAGTCGTTCAATATACCTTGTGTGATGATGCTTGTGTCTAGCACCCAATTGTGTATTTCCGCTGCGCAATATAAATTGGGGGTGTTAGATTTTCTCTCTCTCTTCTTTTCTTTCTTTGCCGTGACCTCCCCTCCACCAAAACACCCACATTCAATCAATTTTAACTCAAAATCTATGATGATCAAAGCAAAAACAACACAAGTCCCATCTCTATTTTTGCACGGAGATCATTTTGGTATAAGATTTATGTACATGCAAGAGTTTTTATTTTTTTCAAGTTGGTAGGTGAGAGTTATGCTCATGCATGCCATTTTTGGGATGATCAATGATGTTCTTGCTAAAAGTTTTGTTAAAAACTTGATTTTGATTTGAAGGTTTTGATTTTTATGATGATTCTAATGTTATAGTTGATATATGTTAGTGTTAGGGTTATGGGATGATCATATCTATGATTGGTTTTGGCTAAATATGTGATTTTATACAAGTTTTCGAAAGGTATATTACAAAAATAGGTAAACTTTAATTTTGAAAATTTTATGTTGTGATAATGGTTTAACTAATAGCCTATGGTTGTAGAGCATTCGATTAGCTTCCATTTGATATAAAGTAGAGCTTCTAGCTCCAAACGAGCGCGAAGTTATGATGTTTTGATTATTCGTGTACCGGGAGACGAGTATCGGCACTACATATAGTTGTTGTCGATATTTGGATTGAATCTCGGGGACTATAAATTGAAGTTTTGAAATGAGTCACATAATGATAACGAAGTGTAAACCCTAGAGGGTGAGTTTATTTTAAAACCCAAGTGTCGGTTTTGTAAATGGAGTCGTTTAAAGAAGTTAAAACGGTTGTATGAATTATTAACGTAAATCTGTCCGGATTTTATAATTTGAAGATGAGTCGGGTAAATGACTTTAAAAGTAATTTATTTGATAAACATGTTGGAGGACTTTCTATATATAGTAATTTAGTTTCTCGAGTCGTTTCATAAACGTTTGACGAGTTTAAAAGGGATAAATAAGCTAGTTCATGTAGTATGTGCCGAAGGATTTTGTCGAAAGTGTAGAATGGTAAAGTAATTGTATAGAAGAGTGTAATAGAGTTATTTGTATCGTTTTCTCTTGAGTTTATTGTGATTTTATGAGTTTGAGTTTGATGTTGTTATGTATGATTTATTTCTCGAGTCATTATTAATGAACACGCCTTATTTGATAGGTAGCGGTTCTCGTGTTTGAAAGGCATCCTCTATCATCGACGATCATCTCGCTAGATCTCTTATACTAACGTGAGTCTGTAGCCTCGCTTTTCATGCTAGCTACTAAATGTTTTATTACCCGCGAGGGTGATACATGCTATTTGAAAATAAATGAATACAAGTCATGAGTAATTGTTGGACCCGAATGTTTCCTAAGTTGTTTACATTGTATTGAGTACCTTGTTGCTAAAGACCCTAAATTCATGAGCCGTAAACTATCTTCTGACTTGATGTTGTGAGTCGGGAATAGCCGCTTATTCTAATGACAGTACTATTGGGTTGACCACCCTATCTGGGACCAGGGCATTACGTAGAGTAACCTTTGGGAAGGATAATTTACAAGAATAAGAATGTGGTATTCTAGCAACTGATACCCTAGAGGGGCAATGGTTTTATTCTAGTCATGCTGGCATTTGGCGTTGGTGACTATTTGGTTAAGGGGTCGGTGTCATGAGCTTAAATACAATGTATTGCCTTGAATATAGATTGTGTGTACGACAATTCTATAAATGATTACGATTTATTTTCTTCTTGTGTTCAAATGTGATTTGATAAACCTATAGATTCGCTCAACATTATTGTTGACTCGTTTTAGCATGTGTTTCAGGTAATAGGAAGTGATGGAAGGCGGAGCTTTGCTGTGGAGGTTGTGGTTTGGCTTTTGGAAGAATGTTGGTCTAAAAACAATTTCTATCCTTTTACTGTTGAACAATTTGTTAAATGTTTGTGTAATGTACTAAACTTGTTGGTTGTTGGTCGAGATCCATGGGGACTAAACGCTTTACTCTGGTGGCGTTTTACAATCTGGGATGAAATTATGTTTTAGACCTATTATGAAAATCTTGTTTATATTTTATGTGTAAACGTCTATCTTTTGAGTCGTTCAATATACCTTGTGTGATGATGCTTGTGTCTAGCACCCAATTGTGTATTTCCGTTGCGCAATGTAAATTGGGGGTGTTAGAGATTGGTAATCAGAGCTACAAGCTATAGAGAGCTGGGTCGATTTTGAAAATTGTCCTAAACTATAACTTTGGTGTCGAAAGTATTTATTCTTCAAAAGCACACAACTCCTCTGCAACGCTTCGGTAAGATCACTTTTAGTTTTGTTTTGTATTATAGATGTATCCCTCATAACTGAAATGATTTCCCGAGTATTTATTAAGTAAATACTATGATATTGTATTGGAATTATTGAAAGTATGTTGAGTGCTTGTCAGTATCATATTTATTTTTTTGCGAGCATTGCATAAACACCATTTGCATTGTGTTGCATAGCATGGATTACGTATAACATTTGCATAAGCATTGCATACTCATTTTTGTTTTATTAACAATGACCTTAAGTATCCTTGAACCCTTATAATTATAGAAAATGGCTGGTTTACCTCGTGAGGATGGATGGATTGTTATGACTGATGTATTGGACGGTGAGGAAGTAGATAACTTTGGTGCTAGTGACGATGAGGAGCCTTATGAGTATTTAGATGATGGAATTGCTCCTACTGCAGTTGGACAAACCGAGCCTGAAGTGATTCAAGGTAGTTATGTTCCAAGAGTTAATGTTATGCCACAGACTGTTCCGGACTGTCAGCGACCTGTTGTACGTTCTCCGACGCCTACTTGTGATGCTTATATGAGCAGTTTTCCTGGGATTGCATTTGCTAGGGGTGATGTTCCTTTTGAGTCGAGGAGTGCTGCTAGTGCTCGATCTATTCACGATGGCATATCTAAGGTTTATTGTCAAGGTCCTAGGTCTTATGATGATATTTTCTGGTTTCTCAAGAAGTTTGATAGGTCTTTGTTTGAAAGGTATTTAGTTGAAACCCGTGTGATTAGAAGGTTTGAACAGAGCGAGAAGAGGTTTGACAGGTTTTGTTAGTAGTGTGAAGAGATCAGAGTTTGTTAGAGCAAGGGAAATGGATGAAGTTGTTAGGTTAAGATCTATGGTGTTGAATTTGAGTGGGCAAATTGAAAGGTTACTTGAGGAACAAGAAAGGAATGCATGGTTGAATGCGTGGGGTTTGCCTATGAGATCTTTTCCTAGTCGAGGTGTGGTGATTCGTGACATGCCAAGTTAGGTTGAAGCTCAAGTGTTGGTGAAGCCAAGTGAAGGAGGAAGTTGAAAGGGAAAGGAAAAAGTGGAGGAAGATTCTGAGGAAGACGATAGCAGCAGTGATGATGAGCCGATGTACAAGAAGCTGTAGGGATCAGATGTTTAGTTCTTTTATGTTGTTTTATTAGCCTTGTTGTAATAGAACTTATGTAGACTGGTACTGTAGTTTATGATGAAAGTTAATGACTTTTAAGTTTGTCGTGATGAAGGGTTGTAGTGACGTTACTTGTCACAATTTTGTGGAAATTTTCCAACGCAATCCAAATTACCTTCATGACTTATGATTTGTCTTATTAGTTCTTTTGTGAATTGGTTAATAATTCATTGTGAATTGTGTTGTTGGTGCATGTAGTATCCATGTTACATCTTGATAGAGAAATCCTTCTTCTTATCTTGATATGAATACTTACTTGTTCTTTTTCTTTTATGGTGACACAGGAAGGAGTTGGGAGGCATTTTCTGACTTTACTAAATTGTTGTTTGGTTAGTTTCCTAAAAACATGCCGCCTAAATTGACGACTGCTACTGTTAATACCATGATTAAGCAAGCTATCTGATATTGGCTTTTTGCTAGTTAAAAAAGTTCATTTTTCTCGGTGTCTAATCGAATTGATCTCCGGTTAAATGTGCGACTCAGTCGTCTTTGGTAAATAAAAGTGAAGGTGTCGTTGTCTAAAACTAATTAAAGATAAAAATAAAGCTTTAAAAGGAAATGACAAAATATAAAAGGAATAAACTAAAAATTAAAACTCTTTACAAATAATAAAGAAACGATATTAAAAACAAATATGAAAACAAAACAATTAATAAAAATAAAACTAAAAGAAGAAATTAACTTTCGACTTGAAAATAAAACTTACTCAATGAAAAGGAGAAAATAAAACTATGAGGGTACTTTAAAACTAAACGAGACAAAAGCTAAAGCGGGCGCTAAATAAAAGATAAAACTTAAACTTTACGAAAAATTAATAATACTAAAATTTGACGAAAAATATAACTAAAAATATGTGACTTTCAGAATAAAAATCGGAACAACATTCAGATTAAACCAAACGATTGCGGAACAAATACTAACTAATAAGCAAGCAACCAAGCAGGCAACTCAAGCTAGCAAGCAGGCTGCTGAAATTAGCGTGAAATGGTAAGCTAGTAGGCAGGCACGCATGTCATTTTTATAAATTGTTCGGAATGTTGACCATGTTAGTAGTTCGGAATGTTGATTATGTTTTGGCGGGAAGTAATATAAGCTGGCGGTCAATTCACTGAATGTTATTCGGTATATGGGTACTGTGTTTAGTTCGGAATCTGAGTTTGTATGTAACTCGGGAAATGGGAATGTCCTTCCTAGTTCGGGAAATGGGAGTCCGTTACATAATTCAGAAAAAAGAGATTCAAGCAGTTCGGAATATACATTCATGATCTAATTCGGAATCCAATCTGAAGGTAGTTCGGAATGTGATCACACACACAATTCGGAAAATGAAGCTGGACCTAGTTAGGAAACTAGGGTTTTGGTATAATCCGAACTAGATCAAAATTAAGCAAAAAATAAAATAAGCTAAAACCAAAATAAGCACTTATCTAAAAATTTAACCAAATCAAGTTTAAGAAAAAGCAAATAAGCCAAAATTTAAAAACTTTTAAAAACACTAATTAATAAAAATATTTAAAATCAACTTTTTATAAAATAAATTTTAAAAACACTTAATTAAAATTAAGAAAAGCACACAATAAGCTATAAAATCAATAAGCTAACATAATAAAAAACATAAAAGCATAACAAACAATCAAATAAGCATGACAATAATCAAATAAGCATAAAGATTAAGCAAAACAAGAAAGGTAGAATGAGAGATTAACATAAAAACTTGATTAAAATTAAGATTCAACAACAAAATTAAAACTTACTTGAAATTAAAGACAAGAAATTAAGATGACAATATGAAAGTGCAAGTAAAAAATGAAAAGCCTAATTTGTCAAATTAGCTAACACCTCCTAATGACACATTAGGAGGGTATTTATAGGGAGGATTAACATGTGTTGTTCCTTTCTTCTTCTTTTCGTCTTCTAAATTCTTCGACTTTTCGACTTTGTCTCGGGATTTGTCGATGGATAAATTGAACTTGTCTTATATTTCTTCATTAATTAGACTTGAGTTCTTCGACTTCATTAAACTTCCGTCTTTAGACTTTTTGTTCGATAAATCTTTAGAATGCCTTGGACTTCCGTTATTTTTGCACTCTTGATCTTTTGACTTCGTCTTTTGTCTTTTTCTTCGATAAAAGCCCGTGAAAGCCCGTGTTTTCTTCCCTTTTCACATTTTGATCCTAAATCACAACAAAAACACAAACCACGCATAATTCCGACATTTACGACATAAAATACACATTTTGGCTTGGTTATTATTATAATTCAGTGATAAAAGGATGGGTGTTTTCACACCTATCAAATCCCCTACAGTTGACCATTGCAATGTCCTCATGCAATTCATTAATTACAAAGCAAGATTTACATTTTCCATCATAATTAACCTACCTTGGCCTTTATTCAACATAAGACATTAGGGAAACTAAAAGAGATAGAAAATTACAAAATATTTAAAGGAAGAAAAACAACTAGAAAGATCAAAGATTTACCTTAGGGTTTTGGAATGTCATGAATGTTTATCACCCTCAAGTTTCACGTTCTCCATACCAAGCTTAAAAATAAGATCATTGTTATTATAAGTTAGCAAAATAACACAAACTCATGTGGCCCAATTATTCACTTAGTCTCCCTTATTCCTAGGTGTATCTCTTATATTTTATTATTGTCTTGAATGATCACGAGGATGCATTGTTGACTTATTTCGATAGTTATTTAGGCTGAAAATAAAGTAGGACGATTTAATCAATAGTTAGCTAAAGGACAAAATCTTTTAAAACTGCTTCTCGGGACCTCATAAAGTTCATATCTTGGCATAACTCGCTTCACGATTTGAGACCTTTCTCGGATCGATATTTGGCATTGACTTCATACTTCAAATCTTGAGAGACGTTCATGAAATAATGGTCTTCTCTTCATATTAGGAATTTCTTCACTTGAACTTTTTGAGAGATTCTTCATATTTGGACCACGACTTCTTCATTTTTCTTCAATCCTTATTTGGGATTTTGATATACAACGATCCCCCTCCTTTTAGGACTTGGATCTATTTATCCTCATACCTTGCTAGGGTCTTTTCGGATAGACTTCTCCATGATCTTTAGGGGAGTATTTGCTTTACGTCGTGGGTCTCGATCCTTCATATTGATTTTTCATAAATGATTCTTCACATCACTTTGGATCTTTAGCAACAAAATGTAGCCCTCATGCCTTGTTAGGGCCTTTTCGGACTCGCCAATCTTCGCATCCCACTTCAATAATTATGCCTTGGCTATGAACTCTAGTTAATACCGAGCAACTTTTAAATGATCTTGGACTAGAAGCTAAGTAAATTTTCAAATCGTACAACCATACTTATTGCAATTAAATTTATTAACAAGCGATGGGAGAAAAAGCTCATATTTAACTCACATAAATTCATGAAAGAATACCAAACTTATAATTGAATATCATCTCTCGTTCTCCACAATTTAAAATCTCAAGGAATGAGACTCGTGGATGCTTAGCCTATTAAATCAAAGTTTTGTGTTTTCAAGTCATCTATAGGATCTTGCATCTTCTTAGACTTTTTCAAGTTTAGAATTCGCATTTTAAAGTTCCCTTGATAAACGAATTTCTAGGATCGATTATAGGAACTTGCGAAAAGTTCTTGTCTTAACCCGTAAGAGTTAAGACTTTCGCGTTTTAAAGTTCCCTATATAAAAGCCTAGCAAAACTTGACTTAAACACGTTAAGGATACTAGCTAAATTAAACTTAAATAAGTAAACTCGGGTTGAGTCAAAAGATTCATGACGGGCTTAATATATTTAAGATATTTAAACTTATTAAAACCATTTATTAAAATTTATTCTAGTAATGAAAGAAAATAAAGATAATAAAAGGAAATACTAATAGGCCAAAATAGATCAAAAATTTTGAAAAATGTCGAAAAATCAATTTTTCGGTTAAAATGAGGACATATACAAGGAAAAGCCCACTTAATTTCAATAGAAGTCCCCCTACACTTAATATAAACATTGTCCTCAATGTTTAAGCATGTGGGAGTAAACTCCCCTACACTTAGGACATTGTGCACGTTGTTTAAATCTTGCTAAGAAAGAAACAACTAAAGTGATTCCTATTTTAATATTGAAGAATATAAAATAGAGAATCAAAAGAGTTTAGGATAAAACTGGGAAGACGGGTACAGGGAATCACAGGTCGTCAAAAGTCATCAAGAATGAATCTTTGAAAGCTCGAATCCCTGCACATGATAAGAAAGAAATAAACAAACACATACTAGGGTCTCCCCCTACACTTATTATAAAACGGATACAATGGATAGATACTCGGGTTGCCTCCCGAGAAGCGCTTGTTTTTGTTCACCGAGTCGCGAGCCTGACTCGTCCCCGAATTAAATGGTCCATGGGGAAGCCTCGAATGTAATACCGGGATCAAAGACCTTGTCCTTGTTCCTGGAAGAAAATAAAACAAGAGAGGCCGGAGGATGAGTCTTGAACGGCAGAAAAATCCTCTCAACAGACGAAAAGTATGTGAAATCATGATCCACGGGAGGTGGGGTGGGTAAAGGAATCAAAATGTCAGCCCCGAAAGACATATGATTATCACTGAGCGGCAAAGCCGTAAAGGTGTCAATCATGGAATGGTCAATGTCACCTCCCGGGTCAAAGCACTCATCCTCGGTAATGGTTTCTAAAGGATGGGATGAAAGGTGCCCGGGAGGGGGACTTGGGACAATATCTTCATGGATCAAGGTATCAAAAAGAATATCCCCATCCGTGTCATCATCATCAATACCCGGAGGTATTGAGAGAACGTCGATTTCTTCCATAAATGTGTCATTATTCTCACCGGGAGCAATAGACGGAGGTAAATACTCGGAAATAGGAGCAGAATTCAACGCTTTAATTTTAGCAATAAGAAGATGAACTTTCAGTAATTTGTCGCGAAGAATAACGTCTTCCACCTCATCTACAAGACCAAGTTCAGTGGTGTACTTCTCGTAAGTCGGAGAGAATAAATCAACATCGCCCTCATCGCCCGGAGGAGAAGGAGAAATTTCAAGGTGAAATTCTCATAGCATGGAGAAAAATCATCATTAAGAGTGACCTCATCCGTAAGCTCCTCAAAAGTAAGCACATCACAAACCTCATCGAAGAATTTTTCGAGACCAAAATCACTAATCTCACTCGATGAATCAATATCCTTAGACGCATTAGGGATATCAAGAGTAGGAGTAGTAATCTCAGAAGATGGGTTGAGATCATAGATATCATCCTCGTCATCATCGTCATAATAGTAGTATGGACGCACAAGAGGAGGAGTATAAGCACTAAGATTGGATACTTTCTCTTGTCGTTGATCCTCTTGACATTTTTTTGATGTATTTATTTAAAGCTTCTTGAACTTTTTGACATTGCTTAGAAAGAGTGGCCCATTGTTCGTGGGGGCTCAAATGTTCGAAGGAAGGTTGATGATCGACGGTGTGACGTGGAGGCTCAAAATTTTGAAAACCAGAATTATAGCACGGATGTGGCTCATAATAATTCATCGGCTGACAATAAGAAGTATCGTGAGGGCCCCCACAATTGTGGCAACATGGGTATGGAGAAAAACCCGGTGTATTTTGCGGATATGGATCAGCATATATGGGAGAGGGTGAGATATTGTCAGTGAAGGTGAAGTATGAATTGGTTGAATTGCAAAATAGACAAAATCCAAACTGTGTATTGTCTATATCATTCCCGCACCGCTCACATGTACACCATTCACATGTTTGAAAACCATACAATGGTCTCCCACACCTTACACAATAGACATACGAATCCATGAAGAATTAAAAATAAGACGGGTTGAGAAAAAGAATTAAACATAATAGAGGGTTAAGAGGAATATTTTTGGTGTAAAACTTTGAAAAAGAAATGCTTTTTATGATTTTTAAATGTTTTTGTATTTTTGAAATTTTTTATTTTTATGTATTTTTGAATTTTTTTTTTAAAAATGCAAGAAAAATAACGTTCACGAGTAAACAGATCCCGAAATCCAATGCGTCTCTCATAATAAACCGTTAATCTTCACGAAAAGAGCTGGCAGCCGCGCCATTTGATAACGGGATTTTGCTAGTTAAAAAAAGTTCGTTTTTCTCGGTTTCTAATCCAATTGATGTCCCGTTAAATGTGCGACTCAGTCGTCTTTGGTAAATAAAATAAAAGGTGTCGTTGTCTAAAATTAATTAAAGGTAAAAATAAAGCTTTAAAAGGAAATGACAAAATATAAAAGGAATAAACTAAAAATTAAAACGATTGACAAATAATAAAGAAACGATATTAAAAACAAATATGAAAACAAAACAATTAATAAAAATAAAACTAAAAGAAGAAATTAACTTTCGACTTGAAAATAAAACTTACTCAATGAAAAAGGAGAAAATAAAACTATGAGGGTACTTTAAAACTAAACGAGACAAAAGCTAAAGCGGGCGCTAAATAAAAGATAAAACTTAAACTTTACGAAAAATTAATAATACTAAAATTTGACGAAAAATATAACTAAAAATACGTGACTTTCAGAATAAAAATCGGAACAACATTCAAATTAAACCAAACGATTGCGGAACAAATACTAACTAATAAGCAAGCAACCAAGCAAGCAGCTCAAGCTAGCAAGCAGGCTGCTGAAATTAGCAGAAATGGTAAGCTAGTAGGCTGGCACGCATGTCATTTCTATAAATTGTTCGAAATGTTGACCATGTTAGTAGTTCGGAATGTTGACTATGTTTTGGCAGGAAATAATATAAGCTGGCAGTCAAGCAGGTCAATTCACTGAATGTTGTTCGGAATATGGGTTCTTTGTTTAGTTCGGAATCTGAGTTTGTATGTAACTCGGGAAATGGGAATGCCCTTCCTAGTTTGGGAAATGGGAGTCCGTTACATAATTCAGAAAAAAGAGATTCAAGCAGTTCGGAATATACATTCATGATCTAATTCGGAATCCAATCTGAAGGTAGTTCGGAATGTGATCACACACACAATTCGGGAAATGAAGCTGGACCTAGTTAGGGAAACTAGGGTTTTGGTATAATCCGAACTAGATCAAAATTAAGCAAAAAATAAAATAAGCTAAAACCAAAATAAGCACTTATCTAAAAATTTAACCAATCAACTTTAAGAAAAAGCAAATAAGCCAAAATTTAAAAACTTTTAAAAACACTAAATAATAAAAATATTTAAAATCAACTTTTTATAAAATAACTTTTAAAAACACATAATTAAAATTAAAAAAGCACACAATAAGCTATAAAATCAATAAGCTAACACAATCAAAAACATAAAAGCATAATAAACAATCAAATAAGCATGACAATAAGCAAATAAGCATAAAGATTAAGCAAAACAAGAAAGGTAGAATGAGAGATTAATATAAAAACTTGAATAAAATTAAGATTCACCAACAAAATTAAAATTTACTTGAAATTAAAGACAAGAAATTAAGATGACAATATGAAAGTGCAAGTTAAAAGATGGAAAGACTAATTTTTCAAATTAGCTAACAACTCCTAATGACACATTAGGAGGGTATTTATAGGGAGAATTAACATGTGTTGTTCCTTTCTTCTTCTTCACGTCTTTTCGTCTTCTAAATTCTTCGACTTTTTCGACTTTGTCTCGGGATTTGTCGATGGATAAATTGAACTTGTCTTATAATTTCTTCATTAATTAGACTTGAGTTCTTCGACTCCATTAAACTTCCGTCTTTAGAATTTTTCTTAGATAAATCTTCAGAATAGGCCTTGGACTTCCGTTTTTTTGCACTCTTGATCTTTTGACTTCGTCTTTTGTTTTTTTTTTCGATAAAAGCCCGTGAAAGCCCGTGTTTTCTTCCCTATTCACATTTTGATCCTAAATCACAACAAAAACACAAACCACGCATAATTCCGACATTTACGACATAAAATACACGTTTTGGCTTGGTTATTATTAGAATTAAGTGATAAAAGGATGGGTATTTTCACACCTATCACTATCGCTAGAGCTCTGGAGGCTGAACGTGCTGCGAGGAACCAAGAGACTGAGAATAGGAATGTTGCTGGTCAGGTTGGAGGGAATGTTGCAAATCCAGTTGCAGGTAATAGTGATGAACCAGCGGGAGGAAATGCTTCGAGACAAGTTAGAGGTAATGCTGCTGTTCAGCAGATTTAGAAGGAATGTTCTTATGCTAGTTTTATGAAATGTGGACCTACCCAATTTCGTGTACTGGTGGTGCTTTGGAATTAAGGAGGTGGATTGAGAAGATTGAAAGTACTTTTGAAATCAGTGGATGTTCAGAAGCTAGTAAGGTGAAATTTGATGCAGCTACTTTTCAGGATGATGCATTAAGTTGGTGGGGTAGTCAGGTAGCTAATATGGGATTGGTTGAAGCTAATGCTAGAACATGGACTGTGACCAAGGGATTGTTAACTGCTAAGTTTTGTACTGAGGAAGAGTTAGGTCTGTTAGATGATGAGTTGAGTCATTTAGTGCTGAGAAATAATGATATTGTGGCTTATACAAGGAGATTCTTTGATTTATGTTTGTTGTGTCCTGATGCTTTTGCTGATGACGGTAAGAAGATGAAGCAGTATATCAGAGGTTTATCTAGTAATATCAAGGGAGAGACTACTTCGTCGAAACCCATGTCATTTGATGAAGCTGTTCAGATGGCTCATGCTTTAATGGATGTAAAGCTGTAGGATCGAAAGCATAGTATTGCTGAGGGGAATTAGAGAAAGTGGGAAGCTGCACACTCAAACCAAGGACAGAATCGTGGTGGTTATCATAACAACAATAACCAAGGACCAAATAGGAATCAGCAATACAATTTGAGGAGGAACAATGGTGTTCTTGTTGCCACTGGAAATCAAGGTAACAAGGTGAATCTGAAGTGTGGTCGGTGTAATCTGTATCAAGTTCGAAATTGTCCACCTGCTTGCAACAAGTGTGGGAAAGCCGGACATAAGATGGAAGATTGTAGAAGTAAGGGTGTGGCCACTGGAGCCAATGCTGTTAAGGTAGTTAGCTGTTCTGGATGTGGTTGCCGTGGACATAAGCAAGGGAACTGTCCGAGGGTTGGCACTCGACAAGGAGGCAATGTTACTTCTATTGTTGCTGGGACTGCTGCTCCAGCCTATGTCGGAGATGCTGACAAACCTCAAGGGCCGAATGTGGTGACTGGTACGTTCTTACTTGATGCTTGTTATGCTAGTGTGTTATTTCATTCTGGGTCCGATAGAAGTTTCGTAGATGTTAGATTCAGTCAACTATTGGATAGAGAACCAGTAAGATTGACAACTAGTTATAAGGTGGAGTTAGCTGATGGTAAGGTTGTAAGCACTAGTTCTATACTGAAAGGTTGTTCCTTGAAGTTAGGTAATTATGTGTTTAGTATTGATTTGATGCCTATAGAATTAGGATCTTTTGACGTGATTGTTGGAATGGTCTGGTTAGTTGGTAATGGTGAAGTGATTGTTTGTGGAGAAAGATTAGTTTAGATACCGCTAAGGAATAGGGTATTGACTGTGAAAGGTGATGAATGTACTTCTCGTTTGAGAGTTATTTCTTGTTTGAAGATGATGAGGTATATAGAAGCAGGTTGTGATGTGTTTCTTGCACAGATAAGTAATAATGGTGTGAATGAAAGGAATTTGGAGGATGTGCCTATGATTAGAGAGTATCTTGAGGTTTTCCCTGAAGAATTGCCAGGATTACCGCCGCATCGTGAAGTGGAGTTTCGTATTGATTTAGTGCCAGGAGTTGCGCCAGTTGCTCGTGCACCGTATCGTTTAGCTACATTTGAGATGAAAGAATTATCTGATCAATTGAAGGAATTGATGGATAAGGGATTTATTAGACCAAGTTCGTCGCTGTGGGGTGCTCCTGTTTTGTTTTTTAGGAAGAAAGATGGTTCTTTTAGAATGTGTATTGATTATCGAGAGATTAACAAATTGACTGTCAAGAATCGGTATCCATTGCCGAGGATTGATGAATTGTGTGATCAATTGCAAGGATCAAGTGTATACTCGAAGATCGATTTGAGGTCTGGGTATCATCAACTGAGAGTTAGGGAAGAAGATATTCCTATAACAGCTTTCCGTACTCGATATGGACATTTTGAATTTCAAGTGATGCCTTTTGGGTTAACGAATGCGCCTACTGTATTCATAGATCTGATGAATCGTGTATGTAAGCCGTATTTGGATGAGTTTGTTATCGTATTCATTGATGATATTCTCATTTACTCCAGGAGTGAAGAAGAACATGAGAAGCATTTGAGAACAATTTTGGAATTGTTGAAGAAAGAGAAGTTGTATGCGAAGTTCTCTAATTGTGAATTTTGGTTTAAATCAGTGCAATTTCTGGGGCACGTGATTGATAGTAAAGGTGTTCGTGTGGATCTTGCTAAGATTGAGGAAATCAAGGATTGGTCAGTGCCGACGACGCCGACTGAAGTTCGCCAACTTCTGGGTCTAGCTGGGTATTATAGAAGGTTTATCGAGAAGTTTTCACTAATTGCTAAACCGTTGACCAAGCTTACGGAAAATAATCGAGTGTTTGAATGGGATTGGAAGAGGAATCTGCATTTAGTACGCTGAAGGATAAGTTGTGTTCTGCGTCGATATTGTCATTGCCAGAAGGATCTGAGGATTTTGTAGTGTAATGCGACGCGTCTCATAAAGGGTTTGGAGCTGTGTTGATGCAAAAGGGAGAAAGTAATAGCATATGCATCGAGACAATTGAGGAAGCATGAAGAGAATTATACTACGCATGATTTAGAACTTGGGGCTGTGATTTTTGTTTTGAAGCTATAGAGACACTACTTGTATGGAACCAAGTGTGTGGTTTTCACTGATCATAAGAGTTCGCAATATATTTTGGATCAAAAGAAATTGAATATGAGACAAAGGAGATGGGTTGAGTTGCTGAGTGATTATGACTGCGAGATTCGTTACCATCCTGGTAAAGCGAATGTGATAGCTGATGCACTTAGTAGAAAGGAAAAAGATAAGTCTATAAGAGTTAGAGCTTTGGCAATGATGGAAAGTGTTGATTTGACAGAAGCGATATTGAAAGCCCAAGTTAATGGTTTGAAGGAAGAGAATGTTGAGGTAGAAAATTTGGGTAGAATGTTGAAACCATTATTTGAAGTAAGGTCAAATGGATTGAGATATTTTGAGAATAGGATTTGGTTATCATTGTGTTCGTTCGAGGAAGGTTCTTTGGGAGTGTGAGATTTGGTGATGAATGAATCTCATAAGTCGAAGTATTCAATACATCCTGGATCGGACAAGATGTATCAAGATCTTAAGAAAATTTATTGGTGGCCGAATATAAAGGCAGATATAGCACAGTATGTTAATAAGTGTTTAACTTGTGCGAAGGTGAAAGCTAAACATAAGAAACCGTCTGGATTATTAGTGCAACCTGAGATTCCTGAGTGGAAATGGGAGAAGATTACTATGCATTTTGTGACAGGTTTTCCAAGGACTGCTAATGGTTGTGATATGCCATGGGTGATTTTAGACAGATTGACTAGTCTGCTCACTTTTTACCAATGAAGAAGACGGATAGTATGGAGAGGTTAACAACAGTGTATGTGAAGGAGAGTTTTTGTCGACATGGTGTGCCTTTGTCGATATATTCTGATCGTGATAGTAGGTTTACTTCAGAATTTTGGAAGTCTTTGCAGAAAGCGATGGGAACGAAGATATGTTTGAGTACAACATATCATCCAGAAACTGATGGACAAAGTGAGCGAACGATTCAAACGTTAGAGGAATGATTCGTGCGTGTGTGATTGACTTTGGAAATGGTTGGGATAAACATTTTCCATTGGTTTAATTTTTGTACAATAACATGTATCATGCTAGTATTAAAGCCGCTCCATTTGAAGCTTTGTATGGACGTAAGTGTAGATCTCCTGTGTGTTGGAGTGAAGTAGGAGATAGTCAATTGACTGGACCTGAAATGATATTTGAGACGACTGAAAAGATTGTGAAAATTAAGAAGCGTTTGTTATCTACCAGAAGTAGACAAAAGAGTTATGCTGATAACCGAAGGAAACCGTTGGAAATTGAAGTAGGAGACATGGTTATATTAAAGGTATCTCCATGGAAAGGAGTGATTCGTTTTGGAAAGAGAGGAAAGTTGAGCCTGAGATATATTGGACCATTTAAGATTATCCAAAGGATTGGATTGGTTGCTTATAAGTTAGAGTTGCCTGATGAACTTAAGGCTATTCATAATACTTTTCACGTGTCTAATCTGAAGAAGTGTTTAGCTGAAAGGGATGTGGTGATTCCATTGGAGGAAATTCCACTTGATGATAAGTTGCATTTTATAGAGGAACCTGTAGAGATTATGGATAGGGAAGTTAAGAAATTGAAGCATAGTAGAATTCCGATTGTGAATGTGAGATGGAACTCTAGACGTGGACCAGAGTTTACCTGGGAACGTGAGGATTTCTTTAAGGATAAATATCCTCATTTGTTTAGGAAGGATTAAGCGCCGCGGACGTCGCTTCTTTTAAGGAGGGGATATGATAACCCGAAACCGAGGTCATTGCTTAATCTTATTTTACGATTAATTTTGAAATTTTTGATGAGTTTGAATAATATTTATTTTTGGAGGTTTAAGTTTAAACCGATGTTGGAAGGCTTATATTTAATATTTAATAAGTATGAGGAGTATTAGCAAGCGTGATGTCGATGGATGCCAAATATTTTACGTTTTATTGTCGATTGTTCGATGTTTGTCATTTTTGATGTTTTCTTTTAAGTGATGTGTTAAGTCGAGTCGGGAGTCGATATTATTATATTTGAGGTACGTTTTAAATTTTTAAAAGTATCTTTATGAAACCCGAGCCCCGTAAATATTTTTAAAATTGACTAATAGTTATTTCCCGCTTTTTAGTTAACTATTTTCATTTTGAGCCATAACTATTGCAAAATTATAACATTGGTCCCTCAACCACCATATATAAGCTTAAAATTTACACACACACAACACATAATCCACCAACACAAAATCTTTTTCTCTCTCTCTTCTTTTCTTTCTTTGTCGTGACCTCCCCTCCACCAAAACACCCACATTCAATCAATTTTAACTCAAAATCTATGATGATCTAAGAAAAAGCAACACAAGTCCCATCTCTATTTTTTTAAGGAGATCATTTTGGTATAAGATTTATGTACATGCAAGAGTTTTTATTTTTTTCAAGTTGGTTGGTGAGAATTATGCTCATGCATGCCATTTTTGGGATGATCATTGATGTTCTTGCTAAAAGTTTTGTTAAAAAGTTGATTTTGATTTGAAGGTTTTGATTTTTATGATGATTCTAATGTTATAGTTGATATATGTTAGTGTTAGGGTTATGGGATGATCATATCTATGATTGGTTTTGGCTAAAAATGTGATTTTATACAAGTTTTTGAAAGGTATTTTACAACAGTAGGTAAACTGTAATTTTGAAAATTTTATGTTGTGATAATGGTTTAACTAATAGCCTAGGGTTGTAGAGCATTCTATTAGCTTCGATTTGATATAAAGTAGAACTTCTAGCCCCAAACGAGCGCGAAGTTATGATGTTTTGATTATTCGTGTACCGGGAGACGAGTATCGGCACTACATATAGTTGTTGTCGATATTTGGATCGAATCTCAGGGACTATAAATTGAAGTTTTGAAATGAGTCACATACTGATAATGAAGTGTAAACCCTAGAGGGTGAGTTTATTTTAAAACCCAAGTGTCGGTTTTGTAAATGGAGTCGTTTAAAGAAGTTAAAACGTTTGTATGAATTATTAACGTAAATCTGTCTGGATTTTGTAATTTGAAGATGAGTCGGGTAAAGGACTTTAAAAGTAATTTCATTTGATAAAATTGTTGGAGGACTTTGTATATATAATAAGTTAGTTTCTCGAGTCGTTTCATAAACGTTTGACGAGTTTAAAAGGGATAAATAAGCTAGTACATGTAGTATGTGCCGACGGATTTTGTCGAAAGTGTAGAATGGTAAAGTAAATGTATAGAAGAGTCTAATAGAGTTATTTGTATCGTTTTCTCTTGAGTTTATCGTGATTTTATGAGTTTGAGTTTGATGTTGTTTTGTATGATTTATTTCTCGAGTCATTATTAATGAACGTGCCTTATTTGATAGGTAGCGGTTCTCGTGTTTGAAAGGCATCCTCTATCATCGACGATCATCTCGCTAGATCTCTTATACTAAGGTGAGTCTGTAGCCTCGCTTTTCATGCTAGCTACTAGTGTTTTATTACCCGCGATGGGGATACATGCTATTCGAAAATAAATGAATACAAGTCATGAGTAATTGTTGGACCCGAATGTTGCCTAAGTTGTTTACATTGTATTGAGTACCTTGTTGCTAAAGACCCTAAATTCATGAGTCGTTAACTATCTTCTGACTTGATGTTGTGAGTCCGGAATTTTCGTTTATTCTAATGATAGTACTATTGGGTTGACCACCCTATCTAGGACCAGGGCATTACGTTGAGTAACCTCTGGGAAGGATAATTTACGGGAATAAGAATGTGGTATTCTAGCAACTGATACCCTAGAGAGGCAATGGTTTTATTCTAGTCATGCTGGCATTTGGCGTGCGTGACTATTTGGTTAAGGGGTCGGTGTCATGAGCTTAAATACAATGTATTGCCTTGAATATAGATTGTGTGTACGACAATTCTATAAATGATTTTGATTGATTTTTCTCTTGTGTTCAAATGTGATTTGATAAACCTATAGACTCGCTCAACATTATTGTTGACTCGTTTTAGCATGTGTGTCAGGTAATAGGAAGTGATGGAAGGCGGAGCTTTGCTGTGGAGGTTGTGGTTTAGCTTTTGGAAGAATGTTGGTCTAAAAACAATTTCTATCCTTTTACTGTTGAACAATTTGTTAAATGTTTATGTAATGTACTAAACTTGTTGGTTGTTGGTCGAGATCTATGGGGACTAAACGCTTTACTCTGGTGTTGTTTTAGTACAATATGGGATGAAATTATGTTTTAGACCTATTATGAAAATCTTGTTTATATTTTATGTGTAAGCGTCTCTCTTTTGAGTCGTTCAATATACCTTGTGTGATGATGCTTGTGTCTAGCACCCAATTGTGTATTTCCGCTGTGCAATCTAAATTGGGGGTGATAGAAACCCTGTATCCTCCCTTTTCATTAAATTTCCTCGCTCCAGGAGTGCACCCGTTAATGTCCCATTTCTTTATCGGTATGTCTTATGATTTTGGAAAATCACACCGCTAAGAGACCTTCCTGCATTGCATCTTAAAATCGAAGACACGGATGTCATGCGCCGTTTTTGATTTCTTAAAATTATCATTGGTATTCTTAAACCATTTTTATACTATGTTTCCTTTACATGCTTAACAATCTATTCTCTTTCGTCTTATAGAATCCACAAGTCATGTGTGTACATAAATTCCATTTCGTTATGAACTTTGATTAAAATTCAAAGTGTGACGAAAAATATACTTTCTGCAGAAAAGTTACATGTAATTTAACGACGCCAAGAATATATTTTTATAAACTTTAGACATAAAATTATATTTCTACTTGTTGAGAGTTCGTTTAGGACATAAAATTTGAAACGTAAATCTTAAAAACGAGCAAGTTACGCTCATTTGAAATTGTAAAATTTAAGAACTTGTTTTCTGCATATTTCTAAAATATCAATTTATTGACAGAATTGATGCGAGGGCATTTTCATCCATTTTTGATATGTTTCAAGTCTCGAGTAAAGCTAGAAAGTTGTCCAAAACGTCGTTTTACATCAAATTGCTTTAGACTCCGAGTCTTGACAATGTCATTTAGTGAGTCATTTGGTCTGGTCAAACCCAAAATTCAAACATAAAAAAAATCAAAGCTGATAGAAATTAAAAATATGATTTGAAGCGTTGTGGAGTTCGTTTGAGCTCATAAAATTTTAACGAATAAGATCTTACAACTACAAAACATTGATCGTGTTTGAAAACGTTTAAAAATAGTAACCTTGAGTTCGGTCATACATACATATATCTTGAACTTTTGGAACCAAGTGATTTGATAAACTGATGATGAACTATATGTTTCGAAAAATGTGTACATTTTTATGTGTCACTATTTACGTGCTAAATTCCTAAACTTTCCAGATTCATAAACTTTCCTAAAATAGAAACTTTTCGGGTTGGTTGTACTATTCGAGAACTGATATACTATTTTTTCAAAGCATATTTATGTCAAATAAATTACGACATGAGCGCATATGGATTCCTTTATCTTCCCTTTCATAAATGACTTATTTGTCAGTTTATCTTATCTTTCTTATACTTCTAACGTAACACTAATTTGGGTCGAGGTTTGAAGTTCTTGTTTTCATATTGTTCGTTATCATCTTGACACGTGTCTCATGACGATTCTGATTAAACCTTTTGAAACCTTATCACCTTGTAACCATTTTGCAAATTTTCTTATCAATTGCTCTTTATTATTCTCGTGTTAACCACCCGCTATTTTATAAGATATCATAATGTCTCCATATAAACTTAATTTATTACTGTTCTGTGAATTATTTTACAAAATGTTCTACATTAGTCTTATAAATAATTCTTGTAACATTATTATTGTTGATTTAAATATCTAGCCAATTACTTACTTGCGAAAGTTTCATAAATTATTCCGATTTTATTCTTGGCATTATGTACATATTTTAAATCATATGACATGTATTACTAGTTTGATGAATTAAGCATCGCATTGCTAGTCCTAAATTATGCATGGCCTGATCACCTATGCGTAATTTAGAAGGAGCCATGTAAGGCTGAATAATAGTCACCTCATATATATTTTGTCAAGAATCAACTTTTTACTTGTGTTTCGGGAAAGCTAGAAAAAATGAAGTTTGAAAACTTTTAACATATTGTGCGAGTCGTACCCGTTCATGATATATACATATGACCCCTTATCTTTTCTTGAACGAATTACGTGCCTGCAAGCACATATTTCTTTACTCAACGATCTTTGTTCTACTTATTACCTCACTTTCTCTTATGATACAATTCTATTTACAGTTCGTCTAATTAACGATCATTGATACCAGACTTGAAAGTTTCAACGCTGGTTTGCTTCTACATCGACCAACCTTCTCTATCTGTTTTGGTAGACCTTCGAAACGTCTCCGGACGCGAATAGTGTTTTATGACTGGAAGTGAACGATGATTTTGTGTACTTGTCATTATGTGTGTTAGACTCTATCGTCTCGAGATTCATTCATGTGAACCATGTGTTGATTTCGCTCTCTCATTGCTAATGTTCTTCATTTTGCTGTAATTACTCTCAAGTGACTTCTTAAGAATTTTCTTTGATTCGAATATTTATTGTGTGGCTTTTCTCTTTTGATCGTGTATTGACCACCGAGAACTTAATAAGTCGTTGTTGGTGACGCCAACCACATTTATGATTTAATGACTTGCTATATTCCTTGTTACTTATTTTCTTATTATCGATGCATCTATTCTATCATGTTCGTTAAGAAATTGTACGAATTTCCTTTTATTTTCCTCTTGCTATTGTTTGCATACTAATTGTTGACTGTTATTTGCTTCATATTCCTTTGCTATCTTGTCGCATTTTGAAAACTCGGATGTGTCCCCTGTTTACTATTTCATGCATTTAAACACCTTTATGGATTTTTATAAATTAGTATAAAATTTTAAGAACGTTTTACATATTTTACCAAGTGTTTATATTACCAAAATACCGTTTCAAGTTAAAGGTCAAATTTATATATCATCTTTTGTATAATTATAACTAGTGTTTAAAAGGACGCCATACCTTACCTTTTAAACTATTTAACTTTAATCATACTTACTTTCAAGTTAATGAAATTACCTATGTAATTTATATTTCAATCAATGATTCTAAATAATTTGGAAATTTAATTTTCTCTAATCATAACAGTAATTCCATGCAATCATTCAAATGCTTTTAAGCCGATCAAAATAATTATTCTGAACTGTTTACTGTTACTTTAAAATCATTATCAAGAAAAAGACTTAGCGAATTTTACTCACTAAATATGCAATTTTGCCTTAATCCCGATGAAACATAGTTACAAATTTTCTTTACAAGTAGTTTTAATTTCAAATCACCAAACGCCTTGATAAGCAACTGTAACTATATCTACACCATTTTGAAATTGTCGTAACATTTTGAATGCCATAAACGAACAAACATTGTAAAATTTTCTTTTAATCAAGAAAATGCCAAATCCGAGACGGATACTTGCGACAACCTATATTTTAAATGACTATATGTAATTCATATTTCTCCTTATTTTTTTAATAAGGTAGATTGTCGTGATTTACAGTTGCGCGATTTGCGATTCCTTGTTGATTATCAATGTTAACTCGTTTTAGCGCACCTTGTCTGTTTAAGCAATTCTCGTGTTCATTATGTCTATTTATATTTCTTCGTACTGAACGGTTATTATTTAATCCGAGTTTGAAATTAATTCGAAAATAAGTTAAGAAGTTGAAGCATAGTTGGATTACAATTGTTAAGGTTCGTCGTGGTACAGAAATTACCTGTGGAAGCAAAGCATCAATTCTAAACTATGTATCTCCTTTTGTTTGCATCTTCTTCCGTCTACAGTTGAATTATGAGGGACTAGAGTTCCTTTAGGGGGTTTGATTGTGGGAACTCGCATTTCCCGGTATTATTTTATTCTTTTGTTCATGCTTCTTGAATTTTCTAACATGCTAAATTTTCTTGTATTCTTCATACGTAGATCCTGAGATCTCGAGAATTTTAATTAAATTATATTTTAATTACTTTTCTGATCATTGATAATATTTTGTTCATAATTATAAAAAAAATTAATTATTTTTATTTTTCCATATTTATTTATTGTAGTAACTCGAGATTTAAAATCAACATTTAGACCGACCTCTAATTCTATTTCTAGTATTCGGAAAAATATTTATTACCCAACTTTTAAATGTCATGTTCGTTCTTTAAATAATATGAAATTTTTGACTAACCGGAAATGTTATGTCTTTAACGTATCGAATACGTGTCACTTATTATTTATCGACAAACTATAAGTCTGACATTGAGCGTAAACATTCTCGTTATGACATAGAAATTTTTATATTGTCGTCGTTTTAATTTCTCGTTTTACGAGCATTCTTCGTAATTTTCATTAAACCTTTAAGCGTCATTCGTTATATAATTCGTTAATGTTTATTAAATCATAAACCCTCATTTATTTATCAAAATGTCAACATGCTCCAAATGGCGATGTTTTTAATTTGTATTGAGCGTTTATTTTTCGTGCTCTACGCGTAACTTTTTAAATCCCGTAACTTTTAAAATATCTGGTTTCGATAATACCCGCTTTAATAGTTTTTTTAAATCAATTTTTTGTCCTAATCATACATACTTCCTATTACTACAAGTCACATTCATTTAGACATGTTAAGTGAGAAGTGTTAAACATTGACGACATTTTTGTTCATGAAAAGTACATGTGTTGGGACTTAGATATCTTGAGTTGATATGACAAAACAAGATGAAGGACCTAGTAGTAATATGTTAGCTTAGATAGTAAGCTAGGGTTGTGATGTAACCCTAGTCCCTCTATTATATAAAGAGGGTAGGCACCTTGGTTTTATTCACTCATTCATAAACAATGTAAACCAGAGGTGTGTGTGCGTTCCTCCTGGTGTCAAGCCTATAAGGCACCAAGAGTAGTAGTTAGTAGCTTATTAATTATTAATAGTAATCATTTCGTTAGTGAAAGCCTTGTCCATGATTATTGTTCCGCTGTGCTAGTTACAATCATGATCATGATATCCCAGATGAGTCTAGATCTTATGACTCAACAAGTGGTATGAGAGCCTGGGAGAGTCTCTGTACAAGAAGAATCAATTTTTCTTATTACTAACATCTTTGTTTAATCATGTCTTCCTCGAGCTCTACCCAAACAGGAGAAGATAGCACCCCTAAAACACAACAACCTCAGTAGATCATTGCTACGGTTTCCAACACAAATGGTAAGTTTCCTCTTCTGAAAAAGAATGAGTATGATAGCTGGGCAATGAAGATGGAATGTTGGATCACTGATGTGATCGTGATAGTATAGTGTGATAATTAGATACGTTATAGGGTAAATTAGAAAATTACCTTTAGGAAAAAATAATAGTCTAAAATTACCAAAGACGGATTCAATTAAACACGTGGGTGAACCAAGTTCATTGTACACGAAGATCGAGTGAATTTGAGACGTTTTGTTTCGATTTGGACAATTGATTCGAATTATTTTCGGTTTTTAAACTAAAATTAATCCTACAAATTAAACTCCTAAAGTGCATGAATCGTTTCCCATTTATTAATCTAGAAGACAATTAATTAAAATTAAAACTTTAAACTTATTTAGAAATTAAACTATTTAAAATGACTTTAACTAAAATAAAATTATATAAACAAATTTTAAAAACTAATTTAAATTCCAAAATAAAATCTATTTAGAAATTAACTACTACTTTTAAATAACCAAAATCTATTTATTATTATTATTTTTTTTATTTTACTTTAAAAACTAATAAATTGATAGTAGTTTATATAAACAATTTTAATATAAAAGAAGTTTTACTTATGTTTTACAATAAAAGCGTTTAAATATCCAAACTTTGGTTTAAGTAACACAAGCAATTAGTGTATAAAAAAATAAATGCAGTTATAAACCAAAAGAGCTAGATTGCTCAGATGGTTAAGGCTTTGAACATATAACACGTAGGTCTCGAGTTCGAGACCTGCTCTAGGCAATTTTTAGATATGATTTTTTATATGTCACGAAATTTAAAGGAAATCTAATAAAAACAATTACAGAGAAACCCAAAAATGCTCAATCATAAACAAAGTAATTCAGTTTCCACAGATAAGATTAAAATGCCAGTACTAAGCCCAAATATCCTATATAAAGCAGTATTATTAAATTAACAGACAAATATTTGAAAAAAAACATACAGGATTACAAGAACAACAGACCAAGAAATAAGTAGTATCAGTAGATCTAAATAAACTAATTATAACAGTTAAGTCAAGTCGCACTAAATTAAACAATTTAATAATAGCAGTCCTAGCCCATTTCATAACTCAGACTCAAGAAAAGTATAAATCATATCATTCAGTTCACAAGAAAAAAAAACAGATTAGCAGACATTCAGAAACACAATTACTGCTCTATCTTAGTAAAAACAAACAGAATTCAGAAAATTCTAAACTTAGTAGCCGCATCACTAGGTAAATCCAAACTATAAAGAAAACACTGCAACATCAGATAGCAATATAGAGGATTCAACAGTACAAAAAAACAGCAAATACACATGCATTTAATAAAATTCACAATCAATAAATATTAAGACTCCAATAATCAGCAAAGATAATTCGTGGCAGTAAGAAAGTAAACAAATCCTAAATAAGCACATCGAGATAACAATGCAGCAGCTAAAGATGATTAACATGCAGCCTTCAGGAACAATTAGCAGCAAAAATTAAGCATCAACAATAAAGAGATCTAAATCAAGCTATCGCACCCTTTTAACTAAATCAAAACTATGGCAGCAAGGATTTTTGAAGTATAGATTTAGTAAGATCAGCAAACCAACACCCCCTTTCGAGGGATGCCAGCTAAAATTCACAGACAATAAACTAAAGAAGTATACGAAACAATTCAGTAAAAATATAACCAAAAAAATAAAGAAATCCAAACCTAACAACCCTTAATAAACTCAAGTGCACACAGTTAAAAGCAAACTTATAGCAACCATATAGTGATAAAAAAATGGACAGTTAAACAAGTCAAATCCTAAATCACAGTAACATGCAGTCTTATATCAGCAAACCTCAAATTAAATTAGTAAAATCAAGGACACTATCGGCATAAAACAAACAAGGCAACAATTATCTAATCCAAAAATATGCGGCTAAAAACTCAAAACCAGCAGGCAGACAACAAAATTCAATATCAGATTAACAGTTATATCAGCAGATACAGTTCGAACTAAACCACAACCTATAGATGAAACATGGCAACATTATTAAATCAGTTTAAACTCTTCGACATAAATGACAACTACAGTAAATTAATCAAAATACTTGTGACAGATTAATATGAGCAGATTCATTAAAACTAAAATCGGGCAGATCTAATCACATAGATATGGACAAATCAGCAGGATAACAATTTCATTCAAATGCTCAAATATCTTAACTGGAAAAACAGTTTTAACTAAAAATTAATAAATCAGAATGAATTAAACCTTTAGGATGAACCCGTTGATGATGTAGCTCAGCGCTGAGCTGGCTAGAACAAATTATTAAACTCGAACCACCATAAAAACAATCACCACGATACAAACTCCTCGATCTACCAAATTAACTCGTTTCACGAATCATAATATCTCGATCTAGTAACATTAATCCAATCCAGCAACTCTTTATATTTATCCAATGGAATAAATATTTATCCCAATCTCATTCGAATATTCATAAAAGCTATTACAATCAGCTCATATAAACATCTACACTTATAATTAATAGTTTAAAGGTTAAAATTGCAAATATTTTAATAAAAATAAAAAGGACACGAGATCAATATTATAAAACTGAAACTTTTATTCAATTAATTCAAAACATTACAACTTTAATAGAAAAATACAACTACTTAATCTAAAACTAGCATTATAACAGTAAGAAAAAGAAAGGGATGCCTTTTTCAGAAAATAAATGTGGGTATTTATAGCAAACCCGAGAGGGTTATTTGTTGATGAAAAGCTGATCTTGGCCTTTGATTTGGTATCTCCACTCTCTCTCTTGTCAGTTAATCATCCAAGGGCTGTAAAACTTCCTCTTCACACGGATTGCCAGACTGGCACATCTTGTGCTAGTTTTGGTGATGATGTGGCAGAGTGGGATTGGTCGCTTGTCAGATGACAGGTATATCAGCTAGGAGTGGGGCTATGACGCCTCAAAGAGCCACGTCATAGCTTTGTACTCGAATCTTCGTGCTATACACGCGATCTTTTCTTCCTTAATCTTCTGAATATGTTGCGTGATTAACACTCGCCTGGTGATTGGAGAAAACCCCAAATAATCAGGGTTCTTGATATGGTGGAAAATGTTTTCCCCAAATCCTCTCTCTTGCCTCTCGTTCTTTTCTTTGTTTTTATTTCCTTTGACTGAATTGTTTGACCAAGATAGAATAAATACTCCTTTCACCGACCCTTATTTTACTTGGGCTTGGACCCTTTGTTATAAATACTCCAACGTCTCAACTTTAATATTTTTGTTTATGCTTGGGCTTTTGTATCCAAAACTTGTAAAATTCTCCCATCCGTTTCATTCTTTATTATGGTGTTTGGCTCTTGTTGTACTTGTATTTGAACTTTTGATCCAATTAAGTAATATAACTTCCATAATTGGGCTTTTAGGCCCAATACACATGTGTGGGACCCACTTGGCCCAATAACTTCATTAAACTTCAAATCCGCTAAAATCGAGCTCGAAATTGGCTTTAACGATCTTTTCTTCAAAATCATGTCGGTTTTTGTCGATTTTCGTGATCTTGGTACCTACACACATGAAACAACAAAACAACATATACAAGGCATATTTGAACATTTATTGCATTTATTTATTGTTTTTAGATACAACTGATATGAGTAAAATCACTCATATCAAACTCCCCCTTGCTAAGCAATTGTCGTGTCCTCACGCAATGATAAAATAAACTAACTACACCTTTATTCAACTTTTGAAACTTTATTTTGCAAAGACAAAATGTATTGCTTTCATTATTTGAAAAATAACTTTTAGGATCATAAAACTCAAATAGATTCATCGTCCTCGACTTTTCACTTTTCCATGCCAAGTGTAAAAACAAGATCATTGTCAATCATAAGCCCCAAAATTAAACCAACTCAAACAAGTAATTTGCGTTAAACTCAATCTCCTTTTATTCCTAATTGTATCTCTAGATTTTATTTGTCATTCACCCAAAGGCTCATTTGACTTTATTTGATATTTATTAGTCCAAAAATGAAGGCAAAAACGGTGTAAGCTCAACACTCAAAACCTAACCTCGACTTCAAAAACCGTTGTCACTAAAGAAATCCCACATCAAGGATAACTTAACATGATTTGAGGGATAAATCCCCGGACCCGAAATTTGGCTAATAGGACTACTTAAAAGCAAAAATAAAACCTCCAAAGTCAATTATGACTTTATTAATGGAGTTAGCAACAACTACATCATAACACCTTTTGGCTCTTTAAGATGCAATTGTGCTCCTTATTTAAAATCCACACCCTAAGGCTCCTTGAACAAAAATATGGGAATTGACATCACCATCCCACCTTATGGCTCATGATGATGAAGCAATTTTTATTCAACACGTCCCCTTGCCATACACCTTAAGGCTCTAATGACAAGATTAGTGCTACATGACTCCCACCCGAAGGCTCCTAGAGAACATGTTTTAATTTATTCTTCTTTATTAATATGATATTTATAGTAAGCCAAATTTCCGCAATCCCATGATCAAAAGTCCATGACGCTGACACTCTTAATGTGTTCTCACTTTAATTACAAGGGAAGAAAAAGAAGGAGTTACGAGTTAAGATATCAAACCTAAACCGCTAAAAACTTCATGTATTAAGCAATTATTATTCAAGCGTGAAAAATAAATACGAGGAGATTAAATCAAACACAAAAATACTTGCACAAAGAAGAGTTAATTTTAGAAACTTATGATTGAACTCTATCATCTCTTGTTCTCTATATTGTAAAATTTCAAAAATGTGAAATCAATGGATACTTAGCCTAATAAATCAAAGTTTTGGGTTTTCAAGTCATCTATAGGATCTTGCATCTTCTTATACTTTTTCAAGTTTTAGAATTTGCGTTTTAAAGTTCCCTTGATAAACGACTTTCTAGGATCAATTATAGGAGCTTGCGAAAAGTTCTTGTTCTTAACCCGTATGGATTAAGACTTTCGCGTTTTAAAGCTCCCTATATAAAAGCCTAGCAAAACTTAATTCAAACACGTTAAGGAAAAGCTAAGGTAAAAACCGAGTCGAGTCAAAAACTATTTTTATTTTCACCAACGAAAAGCCTACATTTGTGTCAAAAGCACTTATTTTATCTATTAAAAACTTAAAATAACACTAAAAATTTAAACAATTTATGAAAAATGAGAAAAACAATACGTTTGAACACGACAAAAGCAATTGCAATCGATTATATCGATTGACTCCCCCATGCTAAAACCAAACATTGTCCTCAATGTTTCTTAGCTCAAGAGTAACACCCCTTGCTAAAACACGAAGAGTCTAATGCAAAATCCTAACATGGAAAGAGCACGCAAATCTATAAGCCGTTTATTAATTATGCCTCAAGATAAAACGTTAGTCGATAAAAATCAAAGGATAGAGAGTGTGCCCCTTTTTGGCAATCAAAGTATGGAAGATCAAGTGGACCGGCAAAAACCGAACACGAGAGTCTTCAAAAATTAGGGTCATACCTAAGATTTACAACACAACAAAACACGAGCACGAGCTTGAAAGATCAAGCCTAATTAGTTGTTAGAAAATAGAAAGAAGATAGAATGTATGGGACTCCCCCACAAGGCACCTCGTTTTTGTTAACCGAGTCATGAGCTCGACTCGATCCCCGCATTCATTGGTCCTTAGGGAAAATGGTGAAAACCGACATATTGGAATAAAATCCAATATAAAGCACGATGCCGGGGTCAAAGATCTCATCCTCGTTTTCGGATGACAAACGAAAGGATAAAACTCCAACACAAATCTCCAAAAAGAGATAGTGGTCACAAATCACGATATGGTTATAGCATGCTCCGCGAGATAAACTCGCACCAAGATGATCGAAAAGTCTTTCAATTATAGCATCAGTGAAAGGCCGAGATTTCCCTAAATCAACGATTCCGGGGTCGAATACCTCATCCTCGGGAGAGAAAGGAAAGGATAACACGGTGTCATCCCCCCATGCTAAATCAAGATTATATAAAGCGCATGGTAATTGTGGGATAAAAGTTTCATCCAAAGTGGAATCAACATTTTTAGCTTTAACGACCATTTCACCCTTAGGAATGTGATCATTCGGGTCATTGTACTCAATATGAGACACATGAAAAACCCGCACATTAAGGTCAAAGTGGGTGGGAGGAGGACTTGGGACGAAATTATCATCAAGTAAATTCTCTAAAAAGAGAGCGTCCCCCTCCGGGTCGAGTTCATCAACACCCGGTGGTATCGAATCATTAGAAGCACGAAACATGTCAATCTCTTCCATAAGCGGATCACTATCCTCAACGGGAATAGGAGATGGAGAGAAAGACTTTTTAATAGGCTTATAATTCAAGGCCTCGATCTTAGAAATGAGAAGTGATGAGATGGCATTTATACATGATCTCATCGTTCTTTTCGGGCTTTAAATGCATTAAAATGTCATAAAATACCACGTATATGCTTGTGTTTGTTTACTTGTGTATTTTAGGTATGGATATTGTGAAAAAGACAAAAGATCACAAGAAACAAGGAAAAACGGACACGAGAAACGAAGCCGTACAAAGAACCGGGCCCTAGTTCATGAATTATCCAACATTTACCCTTGAAGACTTGAAGATATGCAAGATTGGTCCTCAAACAATGAAGAAATGACACTTAAAACCCTTGTGAATTCATAATTATAAGTTTGGTCCCTTAAGTTTGTCAAAATTACAAAATGGTCCTTCAACTTTGAAGAAATGGCAAGATTAGTCCCTCATCAATTCTAATTTGTCATTAATGGTCCCTCATGAAGTGAAAGATACATTGAAGACCTTTGAAGATCAAGAAAGTCCAAATTCAGTCCTTCAAATATGGAAAAAAGGCAAAAACAACCCTTTCACCAAAGTTTTGTGGCAAATGTATAAACTTGGAAAGTTTATTAACAAAGGGAATTCGTTTTATGGGCTGAAATTATTATTATACATACTTTGCCAAAGAACAAGGACCAAAGTTGCCATTCCCAAAGTTTGAATACACAAACACGCGCCAAACAAACACAATCCCCTATTTTCGGATCAAAAGTTACTACTGTAGCACGTGATGAACCCAGTAACTACACCCGCTTAACCAAAGGCTAAAATGAAATTACCTTGGCACATGTGTGATTCACACATGCAGAAACCCATCCCAACCTTAAAACTCTCTTCTCCACTCACCAATGGACCCCACACCCAAAACCGCTTCACCCATCACATGACAACTTATTCCCCAAGGATTGCCACGTGTCAAGATCAACGGCCAAGACTCTTAGCTTAACCCCAAAGCTAAAACAAACGTCCATGATGCATTTGGACAGCTCATTCCATCAAATGATCTAGAAGACCTCAAGGGCACTTTTGGGAATTCAGTTCTAGGGTTTATGAATAGTGTAAGGCTAGCATTTGCCTATAAAAGGAGACCTGAACCTGTGAGAGTCCCTTTGTTCCAGTTTTACCTTTTAAACTTGTAATTCCTTTTTAAATTTTATAAAAGTTGGTATTTTGAGAAAATTGTAATTCCTTTTTATGTTTTTGAAAGTTGGTGTTGTTTAAAGGTGATTCTGAGTTCCATTTGTTGTTATAAGTGTGCTTGAATCATTTGGTTCAAGGACGTTATGTTTGGTAAGATTTTTCAAGTTTGAAAAAGCTTGAAAAGAGGTTTCTGAATTTGCTTATTTTTGTGTACTAATCCTTAACCAAAAGCTATAAGCTCTTGCAAGCTTGTTGACACCAAGCTTGTGAAGGGATTAGGGCCTTTGGTTGGGCTGTTTGTTCATTGTGTTGAAGAAATCAAGCCCTTGAGTTTCTGCTTTGAAACATCAACCAAGGCATTCATCCATCTTTCTTATTGAAGTACCTTGGTCTTGTTCTAGCTGTTGAACAAGGTCCAAGGAGCATAGCTGGTCCTCCTAGGATGTTGTGGAGGACAGGTATAACCTCTTTTTAAGATTCCTCTAAAAAATATATGATCTTGTCTGTTTTGCATTTTGGTATGTGATTTGGTGATTTTGTGTTTGTGCTTTGTGTTTTATGGTTGTAATCTGTTAGTTGTCACCTAGTGTAGCTGTTTGAATGATAAAATCAGTAGGTTGTGTTTAAAAATCACAAGTTGCTTTGAAAAGTGGTGGATTAAGGACTGTTTGGGATTACTGGTTCATAAGGCCTTGTGGCGTTGTGCCCTTGGTTCTTAGGGTTTAGGAAGTCTAAACAAGTCATTTTGAACAAGTTTTAGTCATTGGTTAAGTTTCTGAAAGTTTGGAAAAAGGATTGGAAGTTTCGCTAAAATCTGATAAAAGTGTTTTTGAGATTGGTCAAACACATCAGATCCAATAACTTCTTTGTTACTTGGGTCTAAGGTCTGAAATCAGGTTTGGGAATAGTTTTGGTGATAAGCTATCTATTGGTTATCTGGTTGTTGAATTTGGTGGCTTATTGTGTTTATTATAGCTTATCAAAGTTGGATGAAGTGGTCATTTGCATCAGCAAAGTGACCACCTCATTTGGTGTTTGCATTAGTATTCTTAGTGCAAGGATTGTTGTTTTGTTGCTTGAATCTTATTTGTGTGCTGCTTGTGAGGTTATTTGGCTATTTGGATTTATTTGTTGATAGCTTATAAGCTTACTGGCTTATTGGCTTATTTGTGCCAAAACACATCATGTCTACTCAACTGGTAGGCTTTGATTCACAAGGTTTGCCCTCAAGCCTTGACCAACAGGATGAAAAACAAGTCTAAACACTTCATTAAGTTTGTCAACGTCCAATTTGTGCTTGTCAACGTTTGAATTTCACTTGTCAGCGTTTGACTTTTGGTCAAACTTGGTCACATAGCTTATTGAATCTGTTTTGCTTATTGGTACATGCAACAACTTGGTTTTCTTAATAGGACTCATTTTTCTCAGCTTAATATCAAGTCTAGAAGGTTACAAGTCTTTTGGTTAAGCTTTTGCTAGGAAACTAGCTTATTTGGCTTTTTTCAGAGTGCTTATTGGTTCTCACAGCTTATTCTACTTGGCTTTTTGTGATTTTCTTGATTGTTTATTCTTAGTTAAGCTATTTGTGAGCTTTTGCAAAAAACTAGAGCTTCTGAAACAGCCTAGAACTCAAACCCGACTATTTTGTCTTTTAGTGGATTTGTACTTTGCTTATTTCTGGCTTCTTGAGTGTGCTTTTTCAAAATTTCTTTTTACATATCTCTTTAGTATCCCAAAAGAAGGTTCTGTGTCGAATTAGAGCTTATGGCATTAGCTTATTGCTTAATGGGCTTAATGGCCCAATAAGGATAAGCTGTTTGATCATTAAGATGTGATAAGCCCACTTTCAGCTTTTGGGCCTTCAGAGTTTTGTGTTTAGAATTTAATTTTGAGTCAAATAGTGCTTTTCCAAGTGATTTGGGCTTATTTTGACTTTTTGGGCTAAAAAGCCCATTAGTGTTGACTGTTTTGGGTTTTGGCCCATTTGGGGGCCCAATAGGGGTATTCTGGTCATTTCACTTTCATTTTCTGTTTAATTAGGTCAGAATAAACTAGTTTGCAAGTTTTTAGAATTTTTTATATTTTTTGGATTTTTAATATTATTTTAATATTATTTTATTATTATTTTTCAAATTTCACATTTTTGCACTTTTTATATTTTTCTTAGCTTAAATACATTAAAATAGGATTTTTGCAACTCTTAGATTAATTTTATCATCTTTAGATTAATTTTTATAATTACTTTAAGTTTTAATAGTTTTAAATCATTTTAAATAGTTTTTAATAGTTTAAAAATTTCTAAAAATAGTTTTTAACCTTTTTAGGGTATTTTAAAGGTATACCAATTGAAAAATATTTATTTGGGCTTTTTGATAATTAATTTGATTTTTAGGGCTTTAATTAGCATTTAAAAATTAAATATTTTATTAATTAAAAGGTTTGAAAAAGTTTTGATCATTGGTAAACTCTTAGTTTATTTATTTTGATTTTTGATGAATTTTTGGTAATTTTTAGAATTAATTTTTATTTTTGTACTTTTTACGGTTTTACGTGTAGTCGTAGTTGTAATTAATTTCACGTCTTCGTCATTCTCTTTTCTCATCCCCTTCTAACCAATATTAATCTCAAACCTTGTTACATTTTAGTCACACACATATACCTCATTGGGAAACGAACTTGGAACTTCACTTAGGGTCATTTGTACACGGTTTTCCTAAACCGTCGTGCTTAATACTTTCCCTACTTTACCTCCTTTTCCTAAAGGTGTGGTAAGACTCTACAATCATTTTGGCGCCACTGCTGGGGAGGTGTGTTGTGATTAATTTGTCTTGTTTTTTTAATATTAACCATAAATAGTATTTGTATTAGTAGAAATCTACTAATACGTATTATCGGTTTTTTTTTGTTTTTCTTGTGAAATTATTATTACTATATTGTATTAAGTATCACAATGAATACAAAATATCTCCAAAAGTGTGAAAACACAACCTTAATTGGGATTTGATCTCCTAATTATTGTATTCGAATCTCAAACAAAAGAAAAAGGCAAAAATAGATAAATACTTTCGTGAAGCTCGATTTTGAAAAATACGAACTATAAGGTGGGTATAAGGCGGGTATTATAAAATATACCCTAAGGAAAAAGGCTCTTAAGTTCTTCGCGCCACCTCGTTTCCCCGCTTGCTTGTGAGTATTTTGAGATTCAAGGCTAATCGAGGGTTTTGCCGCCCAAAGTATTATTACGTATAATATATTTGCTTGGTTTCTTTGTGATTAAACCCTTTTGAACAATTTGGTTTTCACCAAAGTTCTAAAGTCATTCGAAGGCGTTCACTCCACGTGATCGTTTTCATTCCTTTGAGGCTTCTTTAATCAAGAGTTTGATTCGAGGAGAGATTTGGTAGATTGTTGTCTACGAAGATACACCAAAATCCAAAAAAAAAACAATCAAAAACACAAAAAAATGAAAATTCACAAAACACCCAAAAAGAATCTTCTTTGCTCACCTCCAATTCTTCGTGAAGTTTATGATCACTCGTAATCAAGCAAAACGAGCTCGTAAACGTCTTCAAAAGCAAGCCAATCAAGAGACGTTGATTGAAGAACAAACTCCAATTGTTGAACCTATTGTAGAACAAGAAGTCGTCATGGATAATCGTACTATGATGGAGTTGCTACAAGCACCCACCGAGGGTTTTGGAGAGGCCATTGTGATTCCCGCTATCCTTGCGGAGAATTTCGAGATTAAGACGGGTTTAATGTCGATGTTGCAAGCTAATAAGTTTAGAGGTCATGAGAAAGACAACCAACATTACCACATAAGCAATTTTAATCGTCTCACCGCTACTAGCAAGTTTAAGGATGTTCCACATGACGCCATTAAGATGATGTTGTTTCCATACTCGTTAGATGGACCCGTTAAAATTTGGCTTGAAAAAGAACCGCCAAATTCGATTTTGACATGGGGTGATCTCGTTTCTAAGTTTGTGAACAAATTTTTTCCACCATCTAAAACAACACATTTGAAAAATGAGATTTCAAGATTTGTTCAAAGAAATAATGAAAGTTTTTCAATGGCATGCGAACTCTTTAAAGAGATGTTACATGAATGTACACACCATGATTTTTTGGAATTACATCAAATTGATACTTTTTATAATGGGCTTAATGACCATGAACGTGATTACTTGAATGCCGCCGCGGGTGGTAATTTTTTGTGCAAAACGACCGATGAAGCTTTAAAGATTATCGAGAACAGATCTAAGGTTTATAGCCCTCGTAACACACTGAGTGTTGCCAATTTGGGTTCGTCATCGTCGTCATCATCTCGTATCATTAATGCCTTACATGATGAAGCTAATGAGGAAAATCGGTTTTTCGATAGATTTGCTAATCTTATGACTCATTGGAAAGCTCAAGAGGCTTTGAATTCCGCTTCGGTTAAAGCGGTTGAAAAGAGTTGTTTGTCTTGTGGTGGAGCTCATGATCTTTCCGAGTGCATTACCGCCGGTGGTAACACTTCGAGTGCTTACGTAGCAACGGGAACTTACAACCAAAACGGCCAAGGTTCCCGCCCAAATCAAGCTCCACCAAATCAAAATGCTAATAACTATCGAAACAACAACCAAGGTGGTAATTATCAAGGCAATTCACGTAACTACAACAAAGGGAATTATCAAAGTGGAAATGGAAAAGTTACTAATCAAAACCAGAACCGTGATTTTCAAAACACTACACAAGGTTTTCAAAATGTTCAGACTAAAAATCTTCAAGGAGAATATTTGGATTATGCTAAAGCAAATGATGCTAAATTTGATAACATGAAACGTGAGATGATTAGCTTAAGATCCGAGTTGAAAAACGAGCTTAAAAACGAACTTGCTAATGAACTTAAAACTCATGCAAATAAAATGGAAGGAAATGTTCAACGTCTTCAACAAAATCAACAAAAGATGGAACAAGGACAACATGAGACTAAGCAAGAATTGTTAAAAGCGGATGCTAGGCAATCTAAATTTGAAGACCGAATAGGAAAAATGTTTGAAGCAATCATGTGTAAACCCTCTTCCTCGGGTGTTCTTCCTAGTGATACCATTGCAAACCCGAAGGGAGAAATGAAGGTTATTACTACACTAAGTGGTAAAACTTTCAAAGAACCCATTTCTCGTCCAAGTACTTCTACGGAGAAGGAAATCGAGAAAGAGCACGAGGTGATGGTCGAAAAGGAGCATATTACAATCCCAGGAAGTACCGCTCACACCACACCAACGGTTGAACCAATACCAATTGTGGAACCCGAGTTTCCAAGGCCGTTGCCTAATGTCCAACCCACACCACCCTTACCTTACCCTTCGAGACGAAACAAAGAGAAATTGCAAGAACGTAACAAACAACAAATCGAGCTTTTTATAAAAATGTTTCAACAAGTGCATTTTGATGTGAGTTTAGCCGACGCGTTGTTATATATGCCTCGTTTCGCTTCCACTTTTAAGAGTATGATGAGCGATAAGGAAAAGCTTTCAAAGCTTGCTAATTGTTCTTCTGTTTATCTTAACCGCATACCGGAAAAAGTTGGTGACCCCGGAAAGTTTCTCATTCCTTGTGACATACAAGATATGAAAGAATGCCTCGCCTTGGTCGATCTTGGTGCGAGCATTAATTTGATGCCATTTTCCATTTGGAAATCGCTTTCGCTCCCGGCTCTTACTCCTTCGAACATGTCTATCGAGATGGCCGATCATTCTACGATCTTAGCATGTGGAGTAGCTGAAGATGTTTTTGTGAAAGTGGGGAAGTTCTACTATCCCGTTGATTTTATAGTAGTTGACATCCCCGCGGATCCTCAAGTTCCTCTAATTTTAGGTCGTTCATTTTTAGACACCTCGAGATCGCTTATCGACGTTCATGCAAGAACTATCACTTTGAGATTTAACAAAGAGGAACTTGTTATAAACGCTACTCAAAACTCGAAACCTTCTCATGTTTATGCAATCGCTACCATCAATCACATTGACTTAGTTGATGTGGTTTGCGATTAGTTTTCACAAGAAGTGTTAGGTTTTTCCGATAGCTCGTCAAGTGGCAATCCCACTATTTTGGATCCGATCCTTGCTAATTCTACACCAAATCTCACTCCATTCCAAGGAGGCGATTTTACTTCAAATGAAATCGACAATGAAGAGGAGGTGTTGATTAGTGATGATACTTCTATTCCACCATTTCTTCCGCCGATGGAAGTTGTGAGTGTTGAACCAAAATCTTCAATCGAGGAACCACCTATCCTTGAATTGAAAGATCTTCCATCTCACCTTGAATACGCATTCTTGGAAGGTGATGACAAGTTACCGGTTATTATTGCAAGAGGTCTTGCTAATGATGAAAAAACCGAGCTCTAGAAAGTTCTTAAATCTCATAAAGGGGCAATTGCGTGGAAAATTTCCGACATTAAAGGTATTGACCCAAAATTTTATACTCACAAGATTTTAATGGAGGAGGACTACAAACCCGTAATTCAAAGTCAAAGAAGGGTGAATCCCAAAATTCACGATGTCATTAAAAAGGAAATTCTAAAACTCCTTATCACGGGAATGATTTATCCTATCTCCGATAGCCCGTGGGTGAGCCCAATCCATTGTGTCCCTAAAAAGGGAGGAATGACCGTTGTGCCTAATGAAAACAACGAGTTAATTCCCACTCGTGTTGTGACCGGTTGGAGGGTGTGTATTGACTACCGAAAGTTAAATGACGCCACTCGTAAAGACCACTTTCCTTTGCCCTTCATGGATCAAATGTTGGAGCGACTCGCGGGAAATGAATTCTATTGATTTTTAGATGGTTTTTCCGGTTACTTTCAAATCCCTATCGACCCTCGTGATCAAGAGAAGACTACGTTTACGTGTCCTTATGGTACGTTTGCTTATCGTAGGATGCCTTTCGGACTTTGTAATGCACCGGGTTCGTTTCAACGGTGTATGATGGCCATTTTTCACGATATGATCGAGAAGTCGATGGAAGTGTTTATGGATGACTTCTCGGTGTTTGGAAATTCATTCACGTCGTGTTTATCTAATCTCGAGCAAATGTTAAAACGTTGTGAAGAAACCAATCTTGTGCTTAATTGGGAAAAATGTCATTTTATGTGTAAACAAGGAATCGTCTTAGGACATAAGGTCTCGAAAGCAGGGATTGAGGTCGATAAAGCTAAGATAGACGTCATCGCCAAGTTACCTCATCCCAAAACCGTTAAGGGAGTTAGGATTTTCCTAGGCCACGCGGGCTTTTATCGTCGTTTCATCAAAGACTTTTCGAAAATCTCTCGACCTATGACACACCTTCTCGAGAAGGATGCTCCTTTTAATTTCAATGAGGATTGTGTTAGTGCTTTCGAAACTCTCAAAAGGAAACTTACCAAAGCTCCCATTCTTGTTGCTCCTAATTGGGAATTACCCTTTGAAATCATGTGTGATGCAAGTGATTATGCTATAGGGGCCGTCTTAGGGCAACGTTATGAAAAGCATTTCCGTCCTATCCATTATGCTAGTAAGACGATGACCGAGGCTCAATTAAAGTACACCACAATGGAAAAGGAATTCCTTGCCGTGGTCTATGCTTTTGAGAAATTCCGACCTTATCTCGTCTTAACTAAAAGCATCGTGTATACCGACCATTCGGCTATCAAGTATCTCTTAGCTAAGCAAGATGCTAAGCCGAGATTGCTTCGTTGGATACTCCTCCTTCAAGAATTTGATGTCACCGTGCTTGACAAAAAGGAGCCGAGAATCTAGCGGCCGATCATTTCTCTCATCTAGAAGATCCGCACAAAGATGTTTTTGAGAACAAGGAAATCACCGAAACATTTCCTCTCGAGACTCTCGGTGTAGTGAATTCTAAAGACACCACCCCATGGTTTGCCGACATTGCAAATTACCATGTGGGGAATTTCATAATCAAGGGTATGACGACACAATAAAAGCGAAAATTCTTTCGTGACGTCAAGTTCTATTTTTGGGACGACCCTTATCTCTTTCGGGTTTGTGCGGATCAACTCGTTTGACGTTGTGTTTTTGGTGCCGAAGCTTCTAATATCCTTAGAGCTTGTCACGAGGGACCCACGGGTGGTCACCACGGTGCTAATCTCACGGCTAAGAAAGTGTTCGATGTCGGCTTCTTTTGGCCTTCTATCTATCTTGATGCACACACACTTGTGAAGTCGTGTGATTCGTGCCAACGTCAAGGAAAATTGTCTCAACGTGATGAAATGCCGCAAAACATAATTCAAGTGTGTGAGATTTTCGACATTTAGGGCATAGACTTTATAGGGCCATTCCCAACGTCTCATGGTAACAAGTATATCCTCGTCGCGGTAGACTACCTTTCTAAGTGGGTGGAAGCTAAGGCTTTACCTACTAATGATGCTCGTGTGGTAGTAAAGTTTTTGAAACAATTATTCTCTCGGTTTGGAATCCCTCGTGCTATTATAAGCGATCGTGGAACCCATTTTTGTAATGACCAATTCGAGAAGGTCTTAAAGAAATATGGAGTTACTCGTCGTCTTTCTACGGCTTATCACCCGCAAACGAGTGGGCAAGTCGAGGTTTCGAACCGAGCTTGGAAGAAGATTTTAGAGAGGTCGATTGGAGAAAACCGTGCTTCATGGTCCGACAAACTCGATGACGCTTTATAGGCCTTTAGGACCGCTTATAAGACACCTATTGGTTGCACTCCTTATAAGTTAGTCTATGGGAAGAATTGTCATTTGCCCATTGAATTGGAGCACAAGGCATATTGGCCCTTAAGCATGTAAACTTTGACTTAAAGACCGCGGGAGATCACCGGAAAATACAATTGAATGAATTGGATGAACTAAGAGATAATGCTTATGAAAATTCATTGATTTTCAAAGAAAAGACTAAAAAGTTTCATGATTCAAAAATTAAAAACCGGGTTTTTAACGTTGGTGATCAAGTGTTACTTTTTAACTCTAGACTTAAGATATTTTCCGGGAAATTGAAATCTCGTTGGTCGGGTCCTTTCACCATTACACAAGTGTTTCCTTATGGGACCATCGAGCTAGCTCAAGATGATGGTCCTAACTTCAAGGTGAATGGACATAGGCTTAAGCACTACTTTGGTGGGGAAATTCCTTCAATGGTTGACCTCAACCAAGTCACCTTCCCCAATGATAATTAGCATTTAGGGGATCGAGTCGAGCTCATGACTCGGTAATCAAAAACGAGGTGCCTCGTGGGGGAGATCCCATGCTTATCCTTTTATGCTTACTAATAACTAATGAGGGGATTTGTGCCCTTCCAACTCGTTGTCTTGTGGTTGTTTGTGATTGTGTTATCTAGATCATCATCATCATCCACGATTGAAGACTCTCGTGTTAGTTTACGTAAGCCTCCATCGTTTGCTTGAAGAAGTTTTTCACGAATCCATTGACATATCCTTTATTGTTCTAACAATTATCTTTTAGCATAATTCATAAACGGCTTTAGATATATTGTTAATCACCCTTTCCATGCTAGATCCTAAGCATTCGATTCTTCGTATCTAGTATGGGGGTGCTCCACCTTTAGACTCGAAACATTGAGGACAATGTTTACTTTTAGTATGGGGGGGGGGGGGGGGGGTGAATAGATACTTGCTTTGCTACGCCCTTACGTTTTCCAACTTTCAATATTTTGTTTTTGTTGCTAATAAGGCTAAATATGGCAAAATTTTAAAATTTTTCTTAGTTTTCATAAGTGTTTTTAAGACACGAATGTATATTTTCCGATGGGTAGAATAAGAGCTAATTTTTGACTTGATGGGCATTTGGAGCCATTTACATTCCTTAACCCGCTCAATTCAAGTTTTGCTAGACTTTTATATAGGAAACTTTAAAACGCGAAAGTCTTAGCTCATTTGGGTTAAGAACAAGAACTTTTCGCAAGTTCCTATAATTGATCCTAGAAAGTCACTTATCAAGGGAACTATAAAATGCATTCTCTAAACTTGAAAAAGTCCAAGAAAGTGCAAGATCCTATAGGTGGCTTGAAAACCTAAAACTTCGATTTGATATAGTCTTAATGAAATCTAATCCAAATTTGGCTTAATTTTGACTTGCATGGCTAAGTATTCACGAGTCTCTTTAATTAGAGGTCTTTATATAGTGAAGAACGAGAGATGATAGAGTTAGACAACTGATCATGCTAAACGTAGAACATGAAAATGTTCTTTCAAAAACTCATATGTTTTTTAATTGTGGCTTTTTCTTCCCATAAGATCAATGCATTAGGAATAAAAATAATTGCAATAAGTAAGGTCGTACGATTTGAAAGGTTACTTAGCCTCTAGCGCAAGATCGTTTAAAAGTTGCTCTGGGTTGAATAGAGTTCATAGCCAAGGCATAACTTATTGAAGCGGGACGCGAAGATTGGTGAAGATCTAAAAAGGCCCTAACAAGGCATGAGGAGCTCTATTTTATTGCTAAAGATCCAAGAAGATGTAAAGTATCATTATTCCTAAATCAATATGAAGGATCGAGACACACGACGCAAAGCAATTACTCCCTAAAGATCATGGAGAAAGTCTATCCAAAAAGACCCTTACAAGGTATGAGGATAAATATATCCAAGTCCGAAAAGGAGGCGGATCGTTGTATATCAAAGTCCAAAATAAAGATTGAAGAAAATGATGAAGTCGTGGTCCAAGTCCAAAATAAAGATTGAAGAAAATGATGAAGTCGTGGTCCAAAAATGAAGAATCTCTCAAAAACGTCAAGTAAAGAAATTCCAATATATAAAGAGAAGACCATAATTTCAAGAACGTCTTCCCAAGATTTGAAGTATGAAGTACATAACAAATATCGGTCCGAGAAAGGTCTCAAATCGTGAAACGAGTTATGCCAAGATATGAACTTAAGGAGATACATGAGAAGCCGTTTTAAAAGATTTTGTCCTTCGGCTAACTATCGATTAAATCGTGCTACTTTGCTTTCGGACTAATAACTACTCAAATAAGTCAATATGTATCACTTGTGATCCATGACAAATAGTTCAAAAATGCTAGTAACCCATTTCCTTTTATAATAACTAGGATTGCGGGGAGAAAAAGTATTACACAATTTGGACGTATGAGTAGTGTTAGGATTGTGACTTGTACCAACAATGATCTCGATTTTGCACTTAGCATGGAATGTATGACAATCAAGGATGACAAAATTTACTCTAAGGGACATTTACTTGTTTCTATTCTTTGACCCTAAAAGTCACATTCGTGATGAAAATCATACATTATGTCTTTACACATTCTCATAGTATTATTGCAAGTCTTTTACTCTTCAATAAAGGTTAATAAAATTGAATTTTGGTGATGCTTAGATACTTTATTCTAGCATTGCGTGAGGGCACGACAATGGCTTAGTATGGGGGAGTGATGAGATGGCATTTATACATGATCTCATCGTTCTTTTCGGGTTTTAAATGCATTAAAATGTCATAAAATACCACGTATATGCTTGTGTTTGTTTACTTGTGTATTTTAGGTATGGATATCGTGAAAAAGACAAAAGATCACAAGAAACAAGGAAAAACGGACACGAGAAACGAAGCCGTACAAAGAACCGGGCCCTAGTTCATGAATTATCCAACATTTACCCTTGAAGACTTGAAGATATGCAAGATTGATCCTGAAACAATGAAGAAATGACACTTAAAACCCTTGTGAATTCATAATTACAAGTTTGGTCCCTTAAGTTTGTCAAAATTACAAAATGGTCCTTCAACTTTGAAGAAATGGCAAGATTAGTCCCTCATCATTTCTAATTTGTCATTAATGGTCCCTCATGATGTCAAAGATACATTTAAGACCTTTGAAGATCAAGAAAGTCCAAATTCAGTCCTTCAAATATGGAAAAATGGCAAAAACAACCCTTTCACCAAAGTTTTGTGGCAAATGTATAAACTTGGAAAGTTTATTAACAAAGGGAATTCGTTTTATGGGCTGAAATTCTTATTATACATACTTTGACAAAGAACAAGGACCAAAGCTGCCATTCCTAAAGTTTGAATACACAAACACACGCCAAACAAACACAATCCCCCATTTTCAGATCAAAAGTTACTACTCTAGCACGTGATGAACCCAGTAACTACACCCACTTAACCAAAGGGTAAAATGAAATTACCTTGGCACATGTGTGATTCACACATGCAGAAACCCATCCCAACCTTAAAACTCTCTTCTCCACTCACCAATGGACCCCACACCCAAAACCGTTTCACCCATCACATGACAACTTATTCCCCAAGGATTGCCACGTGTCAAGATCAACGGCCAAGACCCTTAGCTTAACCCCAAAGCTAAAACAAACGTCTATGATGCATTTGGACAACTCATTCCATCAAATGATCTAGAAGACCTCAAGGGCACTTTTGGGAATTCAGTTCTAGGGTTTATGAATAGTGTAAGGCTAGCATTTGCCTATAAAAGGAGACCTCAACCTGTGAGAGTCCCTTTGTTCCAGTTTTACCTTTTAAACTTGTAATTCCTTTTTAAATTTTATAAAAGTTGGTATTTTGAGAAAATTGTAATTCCTTTTTATGTTTTTGAAAGTTGGTGTTGTTTAAAGGTGATTCTGAGTTCCATTTGTTGTTATAAGTGTGCTTGAATCATTTGGTTCAAGGACGTTTATGTTTTGTAAGATTTTTCAAGTTTGAAAAAGCTTGAAAAAAGGTTTCTGAATTTGCTTATTTTTGTGTACTAATCCTTAACCAAAAGTTATAAGCTCTTGCAAGCTTGTTGACACCAAGCTTGTGAAGGGATTAGGGCCTTTGGTTGGGTTGTTTGTTCATTGTGTTGAAGAAATCAAGCCCTTGAGTTTCTGCTTTGAAACATCAACCAAGGCATTCATCCATCTTTCTTATTGAAGTACCTTGGTCTTGTTCTAGCTGTTGAACAAGGTCCAAGTAGCATAGCTGGTCCTCCTAGGATGTTGTGGAGGACAGGTATAACCTCTTGTTAAGATTCCTCTAGAAAATCATATGATCTTGTCTGTTTTGCATTTTGGTATGTGATTTGGTGATTCTGTGTTTGTGCTTTATGTTTTATGGTTGTAATTTGTTAGTTGTCACCTAGTGTAGTTGTTTGAATGATAAAATCAGTAGGTTGTGTTTAAAAATCACAAGTTGCTTTGAAAAGTGGTGGATTAAGGACTGTTTGGGATTACTGGTTCTCAAGGCCTTGTGGCCTTGTGCCCTTGGTTCTTAGGGTTTGGGAAGTCTAAACAAGTCATTTTGAACAAGTTTTAGTCATTGGTTAAGTTTCTGAAAGTTTGGAAAAAGGATTGGAAGTTTTGCTAAAATCTGATAAAAGTGTTTTTGAGATTGGTCAAACACATCAGATCCAATAACTTCTTTGTTACTTGGGTCTAAGGTCTGAAATCAGGTTTGGGAATAGTTTTGGTGATAAGCTATCTATTGGTTATCTGGTTGTTGATTTTGGTGGCTTATTGTGTTTATTATAGCTTATCAAAGTTGGATGAAGTGGTCATTTGCATCAGCAAAGTGACCACCTCATTTGGTGTTTGCATTCGTATTCTTAGTGTAAGGATTGTTTTTTTGTTGCTTGAATCTTATTTGTGTGTTGCTTGTGAGGTTATTTGGCTACTTGGATTTATTTGTTGATATCTTATAAGCTTACTGGCTTATTGGCTTATTTGTGCCAAAACACATCAAGTCTACTCAACTGGTAGGCTTTGATTCAAAACGTTTGCACTCAAGCCTTGACCAGCAGGGTGAAAAACAAGTCTAAACATTTCATTAAGTCTGTCAACGTCCAATTTGTGCTTGTCAGCGTTTGAATTTCACTTGTCAGCGTTTGACTTTTGGTCAAACTTGGTCACATAGCTTATTGAATCTGTTTTGCTTATTGGTACATGCAACAACTTGGTTTTTGTAATAAGACTCGTTTTTCTCAGCTTAATATCAAGTCTAGAAGGTTACAAGTCTTTTGGTTAAGCTTTTGCTAGGAAACTAGCGTATTTGGCTTTTTTAGAGTGCTTATTGGTTCTCACAGCTTATTCTACTTGGCTTTTTGTGATTTTCTTGATTGTTTATTCTTAGTTAAGCTATTTTTGAACTTTTGCAAAAAACTAGAGCTTCTGAAACAGCCTAGAACTCAAACCTGACTATTTTGTCTTTTAGTGGATTTGTACTTTGCTTATTTCTGGCTTCTTGAGTGTGCTTTTTCAAAATTTCTTTTTTACATATCTCTTTAGTATCCCAAAAGAAGGTTGCGTGTCAAATTAGAGCTTATGGCATTAGGTTATTGCTTAATGGGCTTAATGGCCCAATAAGGATAAGCTGTTTGATCATTAAGCTGTGATAAGCTTACTTTCAGCTTTTGGGCCTTCAGAGTTTTGTGTTTAGAATTGAATTTTGAGTCAGATAGTGTTTTTCCAAGTGTTTTGGGCTTATTTTGACTTTTTGGGCTAAAAAGCCCATTAGTGTTGACTGTTTTGGGTTTTGGCCCATTTAGGGGCCCAATAGGGGTATTCTGGTCATTTCACTTTCATTTTCTGTTTAATTAGGTCAGAATAAACTAGTTTTCAAGTTTTTAGAATTTTTTATAATTTTTAGATTTTTAATATTATTTTAATATTGTTTTATTATTATTTTTCAAATTTCACATTTTTGCACTTTTTATTTTTTTCTTAGCTTAAATACATTAAAATAGGATTTATGCAACTCTTAGATTAATTTTATCATCTTTAGATTAATTTTTATAATTATTTTAAGTTTTAATAGTTTTTAAATCATTTTAAATAGTTTTTATTAGTTTAAAAATTTCTAAAAACAGTTTTTAACCTTTTTAGTGTATTTTAGAGGTTTACCAATTGAAAAATCTTTATTTGGGCTTTTTGATAATTAATTTGATTTTTAGGGCTTTAATTAGCATTTAAAAATTAAATAGTTAATTAATTAAAAGGTTTGAAAAAGTTTTGATTATTGGTAAACTCTTAGTTTATTTATTTTGATTTTTGGTGAATTTTTGGTAATTTTTAGAACTAATTTTTTTTTGTATTTTTTACGGTTTTACGTGTAGTCGTAGTAGTAATTAATTTCACGTCTTCGTCATCCTCTTTTCTCATCCCCTTCTAACCAATATTAATCTCAAACCTTGTTACATTTTAGTCACACACATATACCTCCTTGGGAAACGAACTTGGAACTTCACTTAGGGTCATTTGTACACGGTTTTCCTAAACCGTCGTGCTTAATACTTTCCCTACTTTACCTCCTTTTCCTAAAGGTGTGGTAAAACTCTACAATCAAGAAGATAGACATTGGATAACTTCTCACGAAGAATCACGTCTTCTACATCTAAATGAGTAAGTTCATCGTTGAACTTCTCAAGGATCAAAATAGTCAAATCAACCTCATTTCCTGGTGGAAATGGGTCTAAAGGAGCAAGTTCAAAAGTGAACATCTCAAAAATCGGATCACTATCATCCTCATTTCCTGGTGGAAATGGGTGAAGAAGAGTAGGTTCATCAGAAAACCTCTCAAAATCCGAGTCGTTAATATCATCTTTATAATAAATTTCATCGGAGAACTCCTCATTAGAAAATTCACTCGAAATCGAATTATTCTCAAAATCATCATTTCCATCACAATTTTCATCATTAGAATTAGTGAAAATATCAAAGTGAATAGAAGAAGTAGAGTCATCACAATGTGGCAAATCACACGTTTCATTGGAAATACCGTCAAACTCTCTTGGGTTTTGGACAAGAATCTCAACACTAGACATTATTACTTCGTCCGATTTCGTGTCCGGAATAGTGCTAATATGCTCGTCCCCCTTGCTTAGAGAATTTTCGGGTTCCACGATGGAAGAATCATGAATAGGAGTAATGATGTCATGAGAGATTTCCTCATCATCTAGGATGGGTGAATTCTCGGGCTCCATAGCCGGCAAGATACGAAAAGGAAGTACGATTGCACTAGACGAAGGATGTAGAGCAATAAGATCTCTCAAAGAAAAAGCACTATCCTCGTCATCGTCAATAAGAAGAGAACTCTCGAGTTCACGAGTGGCAAGATATTTTACTTCCTCTTGAGCTTGTTCTTTCTTTCGAATTTCAATGCTTAAACCATTATAATCTTGCGAAAGTTGTCTAATCTTAAGTTCACAATCTCGTTTAAATCCCTCATCAATTATTTGTCCATGAAATCTACGACTTCCCAAATCATTAGTTATATCATTAATCTCTTGATTAATTTGTCTCTTCTCAAGCAACATATCTTCAATGCTCTTTTCAACAATTTCGACATTTCTTTGATTTGTTATTTGTTGGAACATTGTTTCAAGTCGTTCAATACAAAAGAATATTGTGGAGATTGGTCAAAACCGGAGGGAATCGAATTATAGCAAGGACTAGGCTCATAAAATTTTTGATCTCTCCGTTGACAACAAAAGCTCTCGTGAGAACCTCCACAATACTCACAACAAAGATATTGTTGTGATAAACTCGATAAATCTTGTGGATAAAAATTATCATTAAAGTTTTGATTGTAGCTCGGTTCATGCTCGTAATTAAGCGAGAATCGATACGAACAATTAATTCCAAAATGAGAATTATTTCCACAAAACTCACACGAGGGTGTCTCGTATGTAGGGTGTGGAGGTGGGTAAAATTCGAGAGAATTATTCGAAAAATTCGGTTTTCCACATGAAGTAATCTCATTACAACAAGGACAAAATCCAACTCGTATATCGTGACGTAAATCATTTCCACAACGCTCACACGTGCACCACCGACATGGTGAAAGACCATATAACGGTTCTCCACACCCTTCACAATTGACGAAGGACTTCATGGAAGAATTAAAAATTGGAGGGTGAGGAGAAAAATAATTAAACATGATAGAGGATTAAGAAGATTATTTTTGGTATTTTTCATAAATCAATCAAAACATTCCGAGGACGGAAAGGGTCTTCAAATCAACGATCAACAAATCACACAAAGACGAATCGTACACAAGATCCCCGGCAGCGGCGCCAAAATTTTTGATGTGATCGTGATAGTATAGTGTGATAATTAGATACGTTATAAGGTAAATTAGAAAATTACCTTTAGGAAAAAGTAATAGTCTAAAATTATCAAAGACGGATTCAATTAAACACGTGGGTGAACCAAGTTCGTTGTACACGAAGATCGAGTGAATTTGAGACGTTTTGGTTCGATTTGGACAACTGATTCGAATTGGTTTTCGGTTTTTAAACTAAATATAATCCTACAAATTAAACTCCTAAAGTGCATGAATCGTTCCCCATTTATTAATCTAGAAGACAATTAATTAAAATTAAAACTTTTAAACTTATTTAGAAATTAAACTATTTAAAATGACTTTAACTAAAATAAAATTATATAAACAAATTTAAAAAAAAAAAAATTCCAAAAAAAAATCTATTTAGAAATTAACTACTACTTTTAAATAACCAATATCTATTTATTATTTTTTCTATTATTTTTTTTATTTTACTTTAAAAACTAATAAATTGATAGTAGTTTATATAAACAATTTTAATATACAAGAAATTTTACTTATGTTTTACAATAAAAACGTTTAAATATCCAAACTTTGGTTTAAGTAACACAAGCAATTAGTGTATAAATAAAATAAATGCAGTTATAAACCGAAAGAGCTAGATTGCTTAGATGGTTAAGGTTTGAACATATAACACGCAGGTCTCGAGTTCGAGACATGTTGTGGGCAATTTTTAGATATGATTTTTTATATATCACGAAATTTAAAGGAAATCTAATAAAAACATTTACAGAGAAACCCAAAAATGCTCTATCATAAACAAAGTAATTCAGTTTCCACAGATAAGATTAAAATGCCAGTACTAAGCCCAAATATCCTATATAAAGCAGTACTATTAAATTAACAGACAGATATTTGAAAAAAAAAACATACAGGATTACAAGAACAACAGACCAAGAAATAAGTAGTATTAGTAGATCTAAATTAAACTAATTATAACAGTTAAGTCAAGTCGCACTATTTTAAACAATTTAATAATAGCAGTCCTAGCCCATTTCATAACTCAGACTCAAGAAAGTATAAATCATATCATTCAGTTCACAAGAAAAAAACAGATTAGCAGACATTCAAAAACACAATTACTGCTCTATCTCAGTAAAAACAAACAGAATTCAGCAAATTCTAAACTTAGTAGCCGCATCACTAGGTAAATCCAAACTATAAAGAAAACACTGCAACATCAGATAGCAATATAGAGGATTCAACAGTACAAAAAAACAGCAAATACACATACATTTAATAAAATTCACAAGCAATAGATATTAAGACTCCAATAATCAGCAAAGATAATTTGTGGCAGTAAGAAATTAAATAAATCCTAAATAAGCACATCGAGATAACAATGCAGCAGCTAAAGATGATTAACATGCAGCCTTCAGGAACAATTAGCAGCAAAAATTAAGCATCAACACTAAAGAGATCTAAATCAAGCTATCGCACCCTTTTAACTAAATCAAAACTATGGCAGCAAGGATTTTTGAAGTATAGATTTAGTAAGATCAGCAAACCAACACCCCCATTCGAGGGATGCCATCTAAAATTCACAGACAATAAACTAAAGAAGTATACGAAACAATTCAGTAAAAATATAACCAAAAAAATAAAGAAATCCAAACCTAACAGCCCTTAATAAACTCAAGTGCACAAAGTTAAAAGCAAACTTATAGCAACCATATAGTGATAAAAAAAATGGACAGTTAAACAAGTCAAATCCTAAATCACAGTAACATGCAGTCTTATATCAGTAGACCTAAAATTAAATTAGTAAAATCAAGGACACTATCGGCATAAAACGAACAAGGAAACAATTATCTAATCCAAAAATATGCGGCTAAAAACTCAAAACCAGGAGGCAGACAACAAACTTCTATATCAGATTAACAGTTATATCAGCAGATACAGTTTGAACTAAACCACAACCTATAGATGAAACATGGCAACATTATTAAATCAGTTTAAACTCTTCGACAGAAATGACAACTACAACAAATTAATCAAAATACTTGTGACAGATTAATATGAGCAGATTCATTAAAACTAAAATCGGGCAGATCTAATCACATAGATATGGACAAATCAGCAGGATAACAATTTCATTCAAATGCTCAAATATCTTAACTGGAAAAATAGTTTTAACTAAAAATTAATAAATCAGAATGAATTAAACCTTTAGGATGAACCCGTTGATGATGTAGCTCAGCGCTGAGCTGGCTAGAACAAATTATTAAACTCGAACCACCATAAAAAAATCACCACGATACAAACACCTCGATCTACCAAATTAACTCGTTTCACAAATCATAATATCTCGATCTAGTAACATTAATCCGATCCAGCAACTCTTTACATTTATTCAATGGAATAAATATTTATCCTAATCTCATTTGAATATTCATAAAAGCTATTACAATCAGCTCATATAAACATCCACACTTATAATTAATAGTTTAAAGATTAAAATTGCAAATATTTTAATAAAAATAAAAAGGATACGAGATCAATATTATAAAACTGAAACTTTTATTCAATTAATTCAAAACATTACAACTTTAATAGAAAAATACAACTACTTAATCTAAAACTAGCACTATAACAGTAAGAAAAAGAAAGGGATGCCTTTTTTAGAAAAAAAATGTGGGTACTTATAGCAAACCCGAGAGGGTGATTTGTTGATGAAAAGCTGATCTTGGCCTTTGATTTGGTATCTCCACTCTCTCTCTTGTTAGTTAATCATCCAAGGGCTGTAAAACTTCCTCTTCACACGGATTGCCAGACTGGCACATCTTGTGCTAGTTTTGGTGATGATGTGGCAGAGTGGGATTGGTCCCTTGTTAGATGACAGGTATATCAGCCAATAGGAGTGGGGCTATGACGCCTCAAAGAGCCACGTCATAGCTTTGTACTCGAATCTTCGTGCTATACACGCGACCTTTTCTTCCTTAATCTTCTGAATATGCTGCGTGATTAACACTCGCCTGATGATTGGAGAAAACCCCAAATAATTAGGGTTCTTGATATGGTGGGTAATGTTTTCCCCAAATCCTCTCTCTTGCCTCTCGTTCTTTTCTTTGTTTTTATTTCCTTTGACTGAATTGTTTGACCAAGATAGAATAAATACTCCTTTCACCGACCCTTATTTTACTTGGGCTTGGACCCTTTGTTGTAAATACTCCAACGTCTCAACTTTAATATTTTTGTTGATTCTTGGGCTTTTGTATCCAAAACTTGTAAAATTCTCCCATCCGTTTCATTCTTTATTATGGTGTTGGGCTCTTGTTGTACTTGTATTTGAACTTTTGATCCAATTAAGTAACATAACTTCCATAATTGGGCTTTTAGGCCCAATACACATGTGTGGGACCCACTTGGCCCAATAACTTCATTAAACTTCAAATCTGCTAAAATCGAGCTCGAAATTGGCTTTAACGATCTTTTCTTCAAAATCGTGTCGTTTTTTTTCGATTTTCGTGATCTTGGTACCTACACACATGAAACAACAAAACAACATATACAAGGCATATTTGAACATTTATTGCATTTATTTATTGTTTTTAGATACAATTGATATGAGTAAAATCACTCATATCAATCACCAACACTTATCAAGATCTTTGGAAGATTATTCTGAATGGAAACAGCAAGAGGTTTACTGGAAGAGACAAGAATGGTATTATTATTCTTCTTGACCCTAAAACTCATGAAGAAATCACAGCTGTACAGAAGGAGATCAAAGCAAAAAACTATTTTGCTTCAGTCTCTTCCTGATGATCACATGGGTGACTTTTATCACCTGGATGATGCTAGAGATATTTGGAACGGGATAAAAGCAAGGTTTGGTGGGAATGAGGAGTCAAAGAAAATGCCCAGATCCATGCTGAGAGATGAATTCACAGACTTCAAGATCTCAGAAACTGAAGGTATTCATCAAGGGTATGACAGGTTCCAAAAGATACTGAGCCAGTTGAATCAACTCAGGTGGAAACCTGACAATGGAGACATGAATGCAAGGTTTCTTAGAGCCTTACCCTACTCATGGAATCAGGTGGTAATCTCTCTTAAAGCAAAAGGTGGGCTTGACTATCTTAATTTTGATGATCAGTTTCATAAGCTCAAAACCTTTGAGCCTCATGTGAGAGGATACTCAAGTGATTCTTTTCCCACTCCTGCTAACTCTGCCTTTGTAAGTTCCATGGGATCTAGTCCCATGTCTTATGCTAGTAGCCCAAGCTATACTGTGTCTTCTCAACATACTCAACATACTTCTACTCTTGAACCAAAAGCCAAGTCTGGTAGCATGGTAGAAGCTGTTCTTCACTCTTTTGTTGCTGATGTTGATCCACAACAGCAACTTGCTTTTGATGACTTCAAACAGGTTGATAAACCTGACCTAGATGAAATGGATCTCAAATGGCAGATGCCATGCTCACTCTCTGGGTTCACAAGTTTGAGAAGAAAGCCGGTCGAAAGTTTAACTACAACCCAAGAGATCCAACAAGGTTTGGTAGAAGCAAGCTTAGATGCTATAGCTGCCAGCAACAAGGTCACTTTGCTATGGAGTGCCCTAACAAGAATGACCAGGAGAAGAACAGGTACTCAGCCTTCAAGATTCAGGAGGTGAAGGATGACAAGAAGGCTTTGGTGTATGTTGACTCTATGGTCAACTAGAGTGATCATCAGAATGCTACCCTGGAAACAGCTGAACCTTCTACTGATGTGTTTGCAATGATTGCTGGGAATCTGTCTGATGCCGAGGAAGCAGAAGAATTTGCTCTTATGGGCATTTCACCCCAGGTACAACACTGTCCTCTTGGTTGTCATGATAAATATTCAGAATTGTTGTCTCAATACAATGAATTAAATGAACAAAATGATAAGTATTTTTTAGAGGTTCAAGCATATAAGAGTTCTTTAAAAACATTGGAACAACAAAAGAGGTGGCTTCAAGATACTCAACGAGAGTATGAGGATAAAATTAGAATTCTGAATATTGATTTAGAAACACCACAAATATGCTTAAATACACTGAAAAGGTAAAAGATGACAGTATCAAAGATAAGCAAGACATGAAGGAAAAATTGGATGCTACACTTTTAAGATTTGAAAAATGGCAAAATGCACCTAAGAATCTTTCAAAGTTAATTGATAGTAGCATGTCTGGTAGGACTAAAAGAGGGTTTGGATTTGATAAATATATTGATTCAGAAGATGTGTTTGATTTATCTTTTTCAAGTGTGTTTGATCCTGACAAGGAGGAAGAGGGAAAACCTAGCTACAATAGGTTTCAACCAGCTGCAGCAATGCATGCTGTCCATCCACCTCTTACAGGAACTTTTATGCCCATTTCTAGGCATAATGACTTGGATGGATCATAGATGCATGAGTCCCCAAAAAGTTCTACTAATACTAATGACTTTGTCTCTTGTACTTTCAGTGACCAAGCCAGTAACTCTGCATCATGTGGTTCAAGTGAAGAGTCGAGACCTACAAGCTCCAAGACAAATGACCATGCTGCTACTAGTGCTAGGAAGAGTGAAGAGAGAGTTTCTTCTACTTCAACTGTGTCTAGTTCTGGTTTATTGAGTCCTAGGAATAATGTTTCTCCTAGAGTTGTGTGTAATAAAGTTAGCAGTATGAAACAGTGTCATTTGAATAAAAGGTTGTTTAAAACATGTTTTGTTTGTGGAAGTAAATTTCATTTTATTAAAGATTGTGACTTTTATGACCAACATCCTTTTGTTTATCAAGCATTTCCTGCTCCTGGTCCACCAGGAGTTGCTCCATATTCTTCTAGAAGACTAAACCCATGTGCCCAATCTTTTTCTTCTTCTAGAAGGACCTCTCCTTTAGCTTATGATCATTTAAGAAACATTGGGTTATTCCTAAATAGACCAACCAACAACTATTTTCAGAACTTTAATCAGAATTATGCATTTAATTCAGACAAAATGTATTTTGGGTTGGAAAATTTGGGTACTGCTGTTAAGCCCTCAGCAGGTTGTTCTTGGTCAAACAATAACACCCATATGATGAATAGGCAACCTAAGAACAACGGCGGATCTCATCAATCTTCTTGGCTATCTACTAAAGATCCACAAGGCAGGCTCAAACCTGAAAAGGTTTGGGTCCCCTTAAGACACTAACTTTTGAATATATCTTTTCTTGTTGTTGTAGGTTACTCCATAACAAGATCCTACTCTAGGGATAGTTGATAGTGGATGCTCTAGGAGCATGACAGGAAATAAAAGTCTTCTATCTAACTTTGTACCATTTCAAGGCGGAAAGGTCTACTTTGGAGGTGGTGAAGGAAGGATCACTGGCAAAGGAACGATTCAGATGCCTAACCTTAACTTTGAGCAGGTCTACTATGTGGAAGCACTTCAACACTTCAACTTGATCTCTGTCTCTCAGATTTGTGACAAGAAGCAGTTAGTCCTCTTTACGGATACTGATGCACTAGTGTTATACAAAGACTTTAAAATCCCGGATGACTCACAAGTTCTACTTAGAATCTCTAGAAGACACAACCTCTATAGTATCAAGCTAAATGAAGTCAATGCTACTGGTCAACTAGCATGTTTGGTTGCTAAAGCCTCAGAAGATGAAGCCACTAAATGGCACAGAAGGATGGGACATGTGAACTTCAAGACCATTCACAAATTAGGAAATATGAACTTGGTCTCTGGTTTACCTCCCAAAACTTTCAGAAATGACATCAATTGCCTTGCTTGCAGCAAAGGAAAACAACATAAAGCATCCTTCAAGACCATTACTGCTCTCAGCCTTATAGCTGAACCATTGCAGCTGCTACACATGGATTTATTTGGTCCTACCTCCATTAGGAGCATTATGTTTTGTGGTAACTGATAGGTATAGCAGGTTCACGTGGGTTTTCTTCTTGGCTGCAAAAGCGAGACCTACTCAATACTCAAGGACTTTATTACACTAATCGAGAATCAGTTGTCCAAAAAGGTTAAAGGCATCTGATGTGATAATGGAACATAATTCAAAAATGCAGACCTCATAGCACTTTGTAATTCAAAAGGTATCAAACGAGATTATAGTGCAGCAAGAACTCCTCAGCAGAATGGTGTTGCAGAAAGGATGAACAGGACACTAATAGAAGCTACGAGAACAAGGCTTGCCAATTCCAAGCTTCCAACCATGTTTTGGACAGAAGTTGTCAATACTGCAAGTTATGTCTTGAATAGAGTTTCTATTACCAATCCTCACAAGAAGACTCCCTATGAGCTACTCACAGCTAAAGTTCCTAGCATTGCTCATTTGAAGCCATTTGGGTGTTCTGTCACCATTTTGAATACTAGTGACTATTTGGGGAAATTTGATAGCAAGGCAGATGAAGGATACATCGTGGGATATTCTGCTCATTCTCGATATATGCTACTGGTAGGTTATGTTGTTCCTACTAGTGAGTTGTGGTTCCTACGAGTCCTATATTGTTCGTGGTGGTTTTGTTCTCGGTTCCTCCTAGTAATAGTTGATGGTTCCTCATGGTTGAATCATCAGTTCATACTAGTCGGTTCCTACTGGTCCGTACCACTGGTCGGTTCCTACTGGTTTGTTCCTCCTGGTAGGCTTATATTCTTGCTGACTTCAGAAGGGGATGGTTCCTGCTGGCTTGTTGTATACTAACTTTTCTTTGGCCGGTTTTGGTTCCGTCTAGTCAAGTAAGATTGCTACTACTCTGATTTAGTGACTAGTCTGATGTCAATACTATTATTGGAGGAGGAGTTCTCAACCATCATCATTTAGTTATGGAGATTCATTGATGAAGACATTTGATTATCACTTATTTTATGTTGTAGTTGATTTTCACAGGTTTTGTGTTCTTATCATATCTTAAACGGGAGTGTGGACCCTTTTTAAGATAACTTGCTTGGTTTGTATGGTGACGAAGACTTGACATATCTAGCGAAGGGGTACGATCTATTCATATCTTAAAAAGATTAGGATCCTTTTTAAGATAACTTGCTCTATGCGTACATTTGCTATCACTTGAAGGGGTTACGTTATTGTGCTTAGTGTCTCATTTATTTGAGGATTTTGTTCGAGCTCGACGTCACGTGGTTAGTGCAAGACATAAGATACAAGTTTAGGGGATTCCACTTCTTCATTAAATTCGTTATACTTGATTTTCTTCATCAGTGATCACTCCATGGAACCTACTAGATTCGACATGCACTTCTTAAGGGGAAGACGATCCCTTTTGAGTTGATGTGACAAAAAGGGGAAGAATGCATGGATCAAGGGGAAGCTTAGCCTTCATCTATATTAGTTTCAGGGGAAGCTTGTGCTTACTGGTTTTGTCAAATCAACTAGGGGAAGATTATTGGGACTTAGATATCTTGAGTTGATATGACAAAACAAGATGAAGGACCTAGTAGTAATATGTTAGCTTAGATACTAAGTTAGGGTTGTGATGTAACCCTAGTCCCTCTATTATATAAAGAGGGTAGGCACCTTGGTTTTATTCACTCATTCATAAACAATGTAAACCAGAGGTGTGTGTGCGTTCCTCTTGGTGTCAAGCCTATAAGGCACCAGGAGTAGTAGTTAGTAGCTTATTAATTATTAATAGTAATCATTTCATTAGTGAAAGCCGTGTCCATGATTATTTTTCCGTTGTGCTAGTTACAATCGTGATCATGATATCCCAGATGAGTCTATATCCTAAGACTCAACAACATGTATGTGTAGCTAGATGATACATATCAACTTCTCACTTTTATAACATACAAAAAAATGATTAAACATAACTTCGTGTCCTTGTTAGTTCCGTTCCATGAGATCAGTTAAAACAACATTTTCATTTTCATTTTGTAAGGAAACTAGTGTTTATACTATAAAGTATAATTGTAAGTTTGGTTCTTGGTTCAAAATTATGTTATAACAATCATCAACATACGAAAAATATATGAGGCTGAGTTTAAACTTCAATGAGATGGTTCCATGGAGTTACGAAAATATATGGGGCTAAATTTGTAGACGGTTGATTATTGGCTTGCGTTATAAAAAGTCCTGGTGCATTATCCCTGTTTTTATTCATCATCTATTGTCTCATGTAGCTGCGTGTCGATTATTTTCTCGATAAACGTGTAATAGCTATATCAGGTGAGTTCATAGCCCCTTTTTACTACTTATACATTGTTTCTAAACACGGGGTGAGATTTTACATGGTGGAACACATTCATTTAAAACTGTATGCTATCCAGAACTTGTATGCTATCCAGAATTTGTATGCTATCCAGATTTTGTATGCTTTCCAGAACTCGTATGCTTTCCAGAACAGATTACCATTATTATTATTATTGCTTTATGTTTTCATAGCCACTAAGTTTCCCTACCATTTCATGCACCGTTAATTTTCTAGTGTTACCTTTTCTAAGCGCGAATGTTGTGGGTGGATCCATCATGATTGACAATCCCCGTCCCGTATTACCTTGACGCGTTACATTTGTTTATACTTGAGTATTTGGGCTGAGTACTCACTTGAACTTACCTTTTGTTAAGCATCGGCGTCATGAGTTAAATAGCAATAATAATGGTTTCAGACTATGGTTGACGCATATAACCATCTTCCCTATTATTATTTTACAAATGATTGCATGTGTTCCACAAATTTACTACTAAACCTATGAATATCACTCAACTTTGTGTTGACGATTTTACATGTTTAATCTCAAGTAATAAGTCTTAGTTTTGCTTGGATGGGAGCCCGCAGAATATTTTTGCAGCTTGGAGATTTTTGTGTTATTTTTAAAGTTTGGTTTTGATAAAGACTGGGAGAAGTTTATCCTATATTCTTGGTAACTATATATTACAAAATCATGTTTAAATAATATCTTTTTCCGCTTATAAAACTCTGGGACCTTTGTTTAAAAACTCTGATCTTTTATGATGTAATGTAAATGTTTTATTACGTCAATTTTGTGTCAACTGTATTTTGTTGATTCTTGTTGTGACAATCAGTCAATTTATGGTCGATATTTTATTCTCAAGTATTATTTAAAATCATTATTTTAATATTATATCATGAACTCACTCACTTCTGGGAAGAAATAACGGTTTACGTCTTAAAGTAGCATCGACTACGTCTAAGCCGGAGAACTCTACGTTTACATACAACGTTTTAGTGACAGTCCGACATTTCAGGAAATAAATTCATTCTTGAATATTATTTTGGAATTTTAATTTGTGTTGGTTCATAAACTCACAAATTTACGAGAAGAGATTAGGACTTACGTGCATAATTTAACGTCTTTTACGACTAAACCGGAAACCCTAGGTTTACGTATTTACGTTTTTGAACTTCATTTTTGATGAGACAATTTTTATTAGATACGTTTTGTGCCGTTGATTCATAATTTATAAAAACGTTTTTCGTAAAACGACCAGAGGGCACGCAAATCGAGGAAACTAGAATCAAGGAGTACCCGTAAATTAGTGGGGATGAGACAAGTTAACACTTGCCCCAACCCCACTAAGGGGTGGCCAAGCTTAGCCAACACATCTATGATGTGTCAACTTAACATGAAAACTAAGGACACTTGTCCTTAGTTTCACACCAAAACCATTTAACACCTTAAAACAACTAACCACAAACCATACACTCATTTGATACCTGCAAACACACACAATCTCTCTCAACTCTCTCCCTTTTCCATCCAAACACCACCACTAAAAACCCCGTTTAATCAAAAATTCTAACATGAATCTTATGTTTAAATTGCACAAGATTAGAACCCATTGAAGATATGATGATTTGAGGTGATCTTAACAACTAGAAAGGAGATTTCATGAAGACCAAGGGATGATTTCTCAAGGAGTCTACATATTCTTGGTGATCCTAGAAGTGGTCTTGATATTTCATAAGATTGGTTACCCAAAACCAAGTCTTCTTCATCCAAAAATCTCAGTCTTTCATCTTATTGAGTGGTATAGAGATTGTTTCCTTCCTATCATCTTGTTATTTTGTAAAAGTAATCATGTATTTTCTTTGTAAATGTATATGTATATGATGATGAATGATGATCAATGATAGTGGTAGAAATACGTCTTTTAGGAAAAAGAACGTAAATAGGGTAAGCGTGCACGACGATTTAGGAAAACCGTGTGTGAATGACCCTAAAAGTGAGTTCGTTCTCGAGGAGGTATAGGTGTTGTGAATTAACTTGTATTTATTTGAGATTAATATTAAGAAGAATGGGGGTGAGAAGAAGAAAAGACGGATACGTGAAAATTAAACTACGACGAAAACGTAAGACCGTAGAAAAACCACAAAAATTAAAAATTATTAAAACCAAAAACAAAATATCAACAAGGCTAAAAACAAGTCTAAAATAATATAAATAAAGTTAAAAATCCAACAAAGATATTTTAAAACCTTTTGTTAATTAAATAATTAATTTTAAATGCTAATTAAAGCCCTAAAATTAAATTTAATTAATTCAAATGTCAAAAATATGATTTTATTGAACAATTACTTAACTTATATTATTAGAAGACTAAAAAGTAATTTTCTAAAAATTAAAACCTATTAAAACTATTTTTAAAACCCTAAAAATGATTAAAAATGATTAAAACCTAATTAAACTTAAAATAGTTATAAAAATAAATCTAAAAGCTTAAAAATTATTCTAAAAATGGAAATAGTCCTAGTTAATGACAAAGAACCTAAGAAAAATGAAAAAGAAAGAAAAATAAAATTTTGAAAATTTAATAATAAAATAATAATAAAATAATACTAAAAATAAAAAGTTTATAAAATAAATTCTAAAAATTATCTAAAAATCCTAAATAATAAAACTAAGAGAAAAACACAAATTAGAGCTTCTAAACCTTTTTTAATAATTTTATAAAAATCTTTAAAGTTTATAAAAAACCTTAAAATATTATAAAATTAAAAATAAATGTTTTTGAAACCAAAATTAGATGTAAACCTCAAAAATATATTTTAAAAACTAAAAACTATTTTTCCTAAAAATAAAAACTATTTTTGGTATTTTTTAATGATTTAATAAAAACGTATATTAAACAAATTCTAAAAAATAATCTAATAAAAGGAAAATTATGAAACTAATTTTGAAAAATCTATAAACCTATTAACTTCCTATGAAAAATAAGCTAAGCAAAATAAGCTTAAAGAATAAGCTAGGAAAAATGAAAAGGGCTACGGCTTTTTAATAAGCAAAGCAATGAAAAACGTGTTAACTAGTTATGGAAACCAAGACTCTCAGTCAAAGTCCCCAGGGCGCGTTTGGTTAACACGTTGGGTTGTTGAACGGTTGGTCACAGGTTCGAGTCCTGGCAACCTTTTTTTTTGTTTTCACTTAGTTGCGCCGCAACGCTTGTGTCTTGCGCCGCAACTAGTGAAACGAGAACACCTTTGGTCTGTAGCTCCTTCAGTTGCGCCGCAACTAGTAGGTCTTGCGGCGCAGCTAACGTGACAGAATGCTTTTGAACACCAAGCAGGTTTGGCTTTTGCCTTGCTTTCTCACAAGTGATTAAAAGGCCAAAGGAGTTGACCTTATGAGCTTATTTGGTGAGGTATTTTGGACAGTAAGGCACTCTTGTGTTCTTTGGAACACAAGAAGTCAACAAATAAGCAAATTCAAACACTTAGAACCAAGAAAATAAGCAAATCAAAAGCACATCAGCCTAATGAAAGTTGCTGAGATGTTTATGCAGATCAGTGGGCTTATATGGCTAATTTCTAGCAACCTAGTGAACCTTAAGCTACCAAATCATGCACACAAACTCACAAGATGGTATTAAAGCAATCTCAAACCTTAAATCATGCATTCACTCACAGGATTCACAAAATCAAGTAACCAAAATCTGATAAAAATGAGCAATATGTGAACTAGCAGATTATGCTTACTCTATTCTCTTTTAAACACCACAACTTAACCACAACTTAATCCAAATAAAGTTACTAGCTAACTAACAACTAACTCAATCCTTTTTAAACCCTTTAACACTTTTTAATAATCAAACCAAAATCTTTTGTCCTGCTAACACGTGTTGCCAAACACCACTTTACTTTTTGAAAACCAATTTTTCCAAATCAAAACCTTATGAAACCTAACCAAATTGTTATCAAAGCTTCATAACATGTATATCAACTCAAAATAACATCAAATCAACAGCTAAATCACACTTAAACACATAATCAAATAATATCATACAACTTGCTATTTTTGAACTTTTTCAAGGTAAAAGGAAGATACCTTAGGTTCTTACATCCAAGAACCTAGAGGATGAAAATCCTCCTCCAATCCAACTCGGGTTGGAGCAGATCCTTGAACAACAATCCTTGAACACCTGCTTAAATCAAACACAAAAGAAGAACAAACAAAAGCAAAATATTATATATAACTGATTTTTTTTTCTTCTTTTTTTTTTCTTTCTTAAAAACTTCCAAAACCTTTTCCAATCTATGAAACACGTTTTCTATATTACCTAAACACAAATAACATGAACTTAAAACACCAATTCCTTTTGAGCAGATTTTACCAAAATCTCTCAAAATTTCAAAACCTTAAAGTAACTTTAAACCTCCAAGTTACTTCACCAAATCAAATCATGGAACTCAGTCTCAAGCTTAACAACACACAACTTTTAAAAACAAAAAGGAATTATAATTGATTAAATCAAAATACCAAACTTTTATTTATTAAAAAGGAATTACAAGTTAAAAGCTTGAAACTGGAACAAAGGGGTCATCACAGGTTGATGCCTCCTTTTATAGAGCCTATAGAACATCCTAGAAGCATAAAAACATAAACCCTAATACATAAGAAATTCCAAAATTGCCCTCAAACGTTTTTGGTGCATATGAGCTGTCCATTTGATCTTGAACGTTTATTTTGCTTTGGGAGGAAGCAAATAATCTTGGCCATTGATTTGGGACACGTCATGAGCTTGGGGGCTAAGGAATGATGTGATTGGTGGATTGGGGAATTGGGGGTTTGGACCATGTTGGTGGGATGCAGGTTTTTAGGAGTGGGTTGAGTTTTGGCATGTGTGAATTAAGTGTGTGAGAGTTTAATTGAGTTTTACCCAAGTAAAGGTGAGGGTAAAATATGGGGTGGTAAGAAAGATGTACAGTACCCCATTTGATCCGAAAATGGGGGAAAAAAGGTGTTAGGCGCCCTTTTCTTTTAAATGTTTCACAGTTGTCACTTTTGGTCCTTGGTTTTTGGTTTTTTTGGCTTTTAAAGATTTCCAGCCCTAAACTTGGTTTTGCTTTGTTAATAAGTTTGAACCTTTTACAATTTTGGCACAAGACTTTCTCCAAAATGTTTCCAAGGACTATTCTTGCTATTTTGAGTATTTCAAGGGCTGAACTTGGACAATGTTGATCTTCAAAGGTCTTCAATGAGTCTTCCACTTTATGAGGGACCATAATTGGCAATTTGAAATTGTTGAAGGACTATTCTTGCCATTTCTTCAAAGTTGAAGGACCTTTTTGCAATTTTGACAAACTTAAGGGACCAAACTTGTAATTATTACTATACAAGGGTTTTAAGTTGTCATTTCTTCAAAGAATGAGGATCAATCTTGCTTGTCTTCAAGTCTTCAAGGGTATTTGATGAAAATTCCATGATTAGGGCCCGGTTCATTGTACGGCTTCGTTTCTCGTGTCCGTTTTTCCTTGTATCTTGTGATCTTTTGTCTTTTTCACGATATCCATACCTAAAACACACAAGTAAACAAACACAAGCATATATATGGTATTTTATGACATTTTTATGCATTTAAAGCCCGAAAAGAACGATGAGATCATGTATAAATGCCATCTCATCACTCCCCCATACTAAGCCATTGCCGTGCCCTCACGCAATGCTAGAATAAAGTATCTAAGCATCACCAAAGTTCAATTTTATTAACCTTTATTGAAGAGTAAAAGACTTGCAACATACTACGAGAATGTGTAAAGACCTAATGTATGATTTTCATCACCAAAATGTGACTTTTAGGGTCAAAGAATAGAAACAAGTTAATGTCCCTTAGAGTAAATTTCGTCATCCTTGATTGTCATACATTCCATGCTAAGTGCAAAAACAAGATCATTGTTGGTACAAGTCACAATGCTAACACTACTCATACGTTCAAATTGTGTAATACTTTTTCTCCCCGCAATCCTAGTTATTATAAAAGGAAATGGGTTACTAGCATTTTTTATCTATTTGTCATGGATCACAAGTGATTCATATTGACTTATTTGAGTAGTTATTAGTCCGAAAGCAAAGTAGCACGATTTGATCAATAGTTAGCCGAAGGACAAAATCTTTTAAAACGGCTTCTCGTGTATCTCCTTAAGTTCATATCTTGGCATAACTCGTTTCACGATTTGAGACCTTTCTCGGACCGATATTTGGCATGTACTTCATACTTCAAATCTTGGGAAGACGTTCTTGAAATAATGGTCTTCTCTTCATATATTTGGAATTTCTTCACTTGACGTTTTTGAGAGATTCTTCATATAGGACCACGACTTCATCATTTTTCTTCAATCTTTACTTTGGATTTTGATATACAACGATCCGCCTCCTTTTCGGACTTGATATATTTATCCTCATACCTTGTTAGGGTCTTTTTGGATAGACTTTCTCCATTCTTTAGGGGAGTAATAGCTTCTCGTCGTGTGTCTCGATCCTTCATATTGATTTTGGAACAATGATACTTCACATCATCTTTGGATCTTTAGCAAAAATAGAGCTCCTCATGCCTTGTTAGGGCCTTTTTGGATGATCGCCAATCTTCGCGTCCCGCTTCAATAAGTTATGCCTTGGCTATGAACTCTATTCAACCCCGAGCAACTTTTAAACGATCTTGCGCTAGAGGCTAAGTAACTTTTTCAAATCGTACGACCTTACTTATTGCAATTATGTTTTATTCCTAATGCATTGATCTTATGGGAAGAAAAAAAGCCACAATTAAAAACATATGAGTTTTTGAAAGAACACTTTCATGTTCTACGTTTAGCATGATCACTTGTCTAACTCTATCATTTCTCGTTCTTCACTATTTAAAGACCTCTAATTAAAGAGACTCGTGAATACTTAGCCATGCAAGTCAAAATTAAGCCAAATTTGGATTAGCTTTCATTAAGACTATATCAAATCAAAGTTTTGGGTTTTCAAGCCACCTATAGGATCTTGCACTTTCTTGGACTTTTTCAAGTTTAGAGAATGCGTTTTAAAGTTCCCTTGATAAGTGACTTTCTAGAATCAATTATAGGAACTTGCGAAAAGTTCTTGTTCTTAACCCGAATGAATTAAGACTTTCGCGTTTTAAAGCTCCCTATATAAAAGTCTAGCAAAACTTGAATTGAGCGGGTTAAGGAATGTAAATGGCTCCAAATGCCCATCAAGTCAAAAATTAACTCTTATTCTACCCATCGGAAAATATACATTCGTGTCTTAAAAACACTTATGAAAACTAAGAAAAATTTTAAAATTTGGCCATTTTTAGCCTTATTAGCAAAACAAAACATTGAAAGTTGGAAAACGTGAGGGCGTAGCAAAGCAAGTACCTATTCACCCCCCCATACTAAAAGTAAACATTGTCCTCAATGTTTCGAGTCTAAAGGTGGGGCACCCCCATACTAGAGACGAAGAATCGAATGCTTAGGATCTAGCATGGAAAGGGTGATCAACAATATATCTAAAGCCGTTTATTAATTATGCTAAAAGATAATTGTTAGAACAATAAAGGATATGTCATGGAATCGTGAAAAACTTCTTCAAACGAACGATGGAGGCTCACGTAAACGAACACGAGAGTCTTCAATCGTAGACGATGATGATGATCTAGATAACACAATCACAAACAACCACGAGACAACGAGTTGGAAGGGTACAAGTCCCCTTATTAGTGAACATAAAGCATAAAGATAAGCATGGGATCTCCCCCACGAGGCACCTCGTTTTTGATTACCGAGTCATGAGCTCGACTCGATTCCCTCAAAATGTGAACATTTAGGGAAATCATGGTGTGGTCAATTTTTGATGGGGCTTACATGATAAACAAGGCCCAAAAAGCAACCGGTAAAAAGGACTAAGTCCTTAGACGATACAAAATACCGGGGTCGAAGATGGCGTTCTCGTTTCCATTGGAAAAACAAATTAAAGCCACTCCAACATGTGCCATAAACTCAAAGAGTTTGAAGAAAATAGATGAGAAGTAGAAGGGTGAGACAATTGGTAAGACAAACGTTTGAGCTACTCGAGGTAGACTCGCACCAAGCAAATAGAAAGATTTTCCATTTATTGCATCGGTGGAAGACCGAGATTTCCCTTTACATGAAATTCCGGGATCGAATATCTCGTCCTCGGTGGACAAGGATGAGGGAACATAAGGGGCTTCCCCCATACTAGAACCACACAAAACATCGTCAAAAGGAGTAGACGAGTTTGTAGCACTCAAATCACGCGGTGATGACGGAGTTAGATTTGTAGAAAAATCAATTAAATCACATTTAAGATCTTTTCCTTTGTTATCTTTTAAACTCTCCTTATGAAAACCCTTGTTGATTATGTCGAAAATATTCGGTGTTTCTAAGACGATGTTAGTCACACTAAAAGTTCTCACATTTTGAAACCGTTTTGGTTTTGGTGGTGGCAAGTTCTCAAAACGTTTATCGACGAAGAAAACCTCCCCATCGGGGCCAACATATTCATCATCCGAAGGATCTTCCGTAGAAACCGGCAACTTATCAACACTTTTCAAGAATGAAGGAGAAGGATTTTTCGATTCAAGTATTGATGGTTTCTTCTTTGTAGGCTTAGCACTCATAACCTCCACCGGCGGAGGAAATGGTAAATTGTTTTTGGCGACATTCCCTAAAACTCTTGGTGAAAATTCTTTGCAAATGACATTGGTCGAGTCACCATGGTTTAAAGTTGCAATAGAATAAACATGAGAAAGATTGGAGTTTTGTGTTGCATTGATGACAAGTTCTTCTTCATTGAAACGAAGGGTGATTTTTCGAGCATGAACATCGATAAGTGCTCGTGATGTATCCAAAAATGAACGACCCAAAATGAGAGGAACTTTTCGATCGATGGGAATGTCTACAACGATAAAGTCAACGGGATAGTAAAACTTTCCGACTTTAACGAAAACGTCCTCGGCTACTCCACATGCCAAAATCGTAGAATGATCGGCCATCTCGATGGACATGTTCGAAGGAATAAGAGCCGGAAGCGAAAGCGATTTGAAAATCTCGAGAGGCATTAAATTAATACTAGCACCAAGATCGGCCAAGGCGTAGCATTCCTCCATATCTTGTATTGCACACGGAATCAAAAATTTACCGGGATCACCGACTTTTTGTGGTATGCGGCTTAGAAAAACCGAAGAACAATTAGCAAGCTTTGAAAGCTTTTCCTTATCGCTCATCATACTTTTTAAAGTGGAAGCGAAACGAGGCATGTATAACAACGCGTCGGCTAAACTCACATCAAAATGCACTTGTTGAAACATCTTAATAAAAAGCTCGATTTGTTGTTTGTTACGTTCTTGCATTTTCTCTTTGTTTCGTCTTGAAGGGTAGGGTAAAGGTGGTGTGGGTAAGTCATTAGGCAACGGCCTTGGAATCTCGGGTTCCACAATTGGTATTGGTGTAACCGTAGGTGTGGTTTGAGCGGTACTTCGTGGGATTGTAATGTGCTCCTTTTCGACCATCACCTCGGGTTCTTTCTCGATTTCCTTCTCCGTAGAAGTACTTGGACGAGAGATTGGTTCCTTGAAAGTTTTACCACTTCGTGTAGTAATAACCTTCATTTCTCCCTTCGGGTTTGCAATGGTATCACTAGGAAGACCACCCGAAGAAGAGGGCTTACACATGATTGCTTCAAACATCTTAGCCATTCGGTCCTCAAATTTTGATTGCCTAGCATCCGCTTTCAATAACTCTTGCTTAATCTCATGTTGTCCTAATTCCATCTTTTGTTGGTTTTGTTGAAGACGTTGGACATTTCCTTCCATTTTATTAGCATGAGTTTTAAGTTCATTAGCAAGTTCATTTTTAAGCTCGTTTTTCAACTCGGACCTTAAGCTAATCATCTCACGTTGCATATTATCAAATTTTGCATCATTTGCTTTAGCATAATCCAAAAATTCTCCTTGCAAATTTTTCGTGTGAGCATTTTGAAAACCTTGTGTAGAATTTTGAAAATCACGGTTTTGGTTTTGATTAGAGATTTGTCCATTCCCACTTTGATAATTCCCTTTGTTGTAATTGCGTGTGTTGCCTTGGTAATTACCTTGGTTGTTGTTTCGATAATTATTAGCATTTTGATTTGGTGGAGTTTGATTTTGGCGGGAACCTTGGCCGGTTTGGTTGTAAGTTCCCGTTGCTACATAAGCACTCGAAGTGTTACCATCCGCGGTAATGCACTCGGATAAATCATGAGCTCCTCCACACGATAAACAACTCTTAGCAACCGCTTTAACCGAAGCGGAATTGGAAGCTTCTTGAGCCTTCCAATGGGACATTAGATTAGCAAATCTATCAAAAAACCGATTTTCCTCATTAGCTTCATCATGTAAGGCATTAATGCTACGAGACGATTGTGCCGACGATGACGAACCCATATTGGCAACACTCGGTGTGTTACGAGGGCTATAAACCTTAGATCGATTTTCAATGATTTGTAAAGCCTCATTTGTCGTCTTGCACAAAAAATTACCACCCGCGGCGGCATTCAAATAATCTCGTTCATGATCATTAAGCCCATTATAAAAGGTATCAATTTGATGCAATTCCGAAAAATCATGATGAGGACATTCATGTAACATCTCCTTAAATCGTTCCCATGCCATAGAAAAACTTTCATTGTTACGTTGCACAAATCGTGAAATCTCATTCTTCAAATGTGTTGTTTTCGATGGTGGAAAAAACTTGTTCACAAACTTAGAAACGAGATCGGCCCATGTCAAAATAGAATTTGGCGGTTCTTTCTCGAGCCAAATTTTTGCGGGTCCATCCAACGAATATGGAAACAACATCATCTTAATGGCGTCATGCGGAACATCTTTGAATTTGCTAGTGGCGGTGAGACGGTTGAAATTCCTAATGTGGTAATGCGGGTTGTCTTTCTCATGACCTCGAAATTTGTTTGCTTGTAGCATCGACATTAAACCCGTCTTAATCTCGAAATTCTCCGCAAGGATGGCGGGAATAACAATTGCCTCTCCAAAACCCTCGGTGGGTGCTTGTAGCAACTCCATCATAGTACGATTAGCCATTACGACTTCTTGTTCTATAATAGGTTCAACAATTGGAGGTTCTTCAACAATCAACGATCCTTGATTTGCTTGCTTTTGAAGACGTTTACGAGCTCGTTTAGCTTGATTACGAGTGATCATAAACTTCACGAAGAATGGGAGGTGAGCAAAGAAGATTCTTTTTGGTCGTTTTGTGGATTTTCAATTTTTTTGTGTTTTTGATGATATTTTATTTTTTTGGATTTTGGTGTATCTTCGTAGACAACAATCTACAAAATCTCTCCTCGAATCAAACTCTTGATTAAAGAAGCCTCAAAGGAATGAAAACGATCACGTGGAGTGAACGCCTTCGAATGACTTTAGAACTTTGGTGAAAACCAAATTGTTCACGAGGGTTTAATCACAAAGAAACCAAGCAAATATAGTATACGTATTAATACTTTGGGCGGCAAAACCCTCGATTAGCCTTCAATCTCAAAATACTCACAAGCAAGCGGGGAAACGAGGCGGCGCGAAGCACTTAAGAGCCTTTTTCCTTAGGGTATATTTTATAATACCCGCCTTATACCTACCTTATAGTTTGTATTTTTCAAAATCGAGCTTCACGAAAGTATTTATCTATTTTTGCCTTTTCTTTTTGTTTGAGATTCGAATACAATGATCGAGTGATGAAATCCCGAATCAAGGTTGTGTTTTCACACTTTTGGAGATATTGTATTTTGGTTGTGATACTTAATACAATATATTAATAATATTCACAAAGAAAAACCGAGAAAACCGATAATACGTGTTAAGGGAGTTCCACTTAACACAAATACTATTTATGGATAATATCAAAAACAAAATTTTCCAAATTAAGACACGACACACCTCCCCGGCAGCGGCGCCATTTGATAGTGGTAGAAATACGTCTTTTAGGAAAAAGAACGTAAATAGGGTAAGCGTGCACGACGATTTAGGAAAACCGTGTGTGAATGACCCTAAAAGTGAGTTCGTTCTCGAGGAGGTATAGGTGTTGTGAATTAACTTGTATTTATTTGAGATTAATATTAAGAAGAATGGGGGTGAGAAGAAGAAAAGACGGATACGTGAAAATTAAACTACGACGAAAACGTAAGACCGTAGAAAAACCACAAAAATTAAAAATTATTAAAACCAAAAACAAAATATCAACAAGGCTAAAAACAAGTCTAAAATAATATAAATAAAGTTAAAAATCCAACAAAGATATTTTAAAACCTTTTGTTAATTAAATAATTAATTTTAAATGCTAATTAAAGCCCTAAAATTAAATTTAATTAATTCAAATGTCAAAAATATGATTTTATTGAATAATTACTTAACTTATATTATTAGAAGACTAAAAAGTAATTTTCTAAAAATTAAAACCTATTAAAACTATTTTTAAAACCCTAAAAATGATTAAAAATGATTAAAACCTAATTAAACTTAAAATAATTATAAAAATAAATCTAAAAGCTTAAAAATTATTCTAAAAATGGAAATAGTCCTAGTTAATGACAAAGAACCTAAGAAAAATGAAAAAGAAAGAAAAATAAAATTTTGAAAATTTAATAATAAAATAATAATAAAATAATACTAAAAATAAAAAGTTTATAAAATAAATTCTAAAAATTATCTAAAAATCCTAAATAATAAAACTAAGAGAAAAACACAAATTAGAGCTTCTAAACCTTTTTTAATAATTTTATAAAAATCTTTAAAGTTTATAAAAAACCTTAAAATATTATAAAATTAAAAATAAATGTTTTTGAAACCAAAATTAGATGTAAACCTCAAAAATATATTTTAAAAACTAAAAACTATTTTTCCTAAAAATAAAAACTATTTTTGGTATTTTTTAATGATTTAATAAAAACGTATATTAAATAAATTCTAAAAAATAATCTAATAAAAGGAAAATTATGAAACTAATTTTGAAAAATCTATAAACCTATTAACTTCCTATGAAAAATAAGCTAAGCAAAATAAGCTTAAAGAATAAGCTAGGAAAAATGAAAAGGGCTACGGCTTTTTAATAAGCAAAGCAATGAAAAACGTGTTAACTAGTTATGGAAACCAAGACTCTCAGTCAAAGTCCCCAGGGCGCGTTTGGTTAACACGTTGGGTTGTTGAACGGTTGGTCACAGGTTCGAGTCCTGGCAACCTTTTTTTTTGTTTTCACTTAGTTGCGCCGCAACGCTTGTGTCTTGCGCCGCAACTAGTGAAACGAGAACACCTTTGGTCTGTAGCTCCTTCAGTTGCGCCGCAACTAGTAGGTCTTGCGGCGCAGCTAACGTGACAGAATGCTTTTGAACACCAAGCAGGTTTGGCTTTTGCCTTGCTTTCTCACAAGTGATTAAAAGGCCAAAGGAGTTGACCTTATGAGCTTATTTGGTGAGGTATTTTGGACAGTAAGGCACTCTTGTGTTCTTTGGAACACAAGAAGTCAACAAATAAGCAAATTCAAACACTTAGAACCAAGAAAATAAGCAAATCAAAAGCACATCAGCCTAATGAAAGTTGCTGAGATGTTTATGCAGATCAGTGGGCTTATATGGCTAATTTCTAGCAACCTAGTGAACCTTAAGCTACCAAATCATGCACACAAACTCACAAGATGGTATTAAAGCAATCTCAAACCTTAAATCATGCATTCACTCACAGGATTCACAAAATCAAGTAACCAAAATCTGATAAAAATGAGCAATATGTGAACTAGCAGATTATGCTTACTCTATTCTCTTTTAAACACCACAACTTAACCACAACTTAATCCAAATAAAGTTACTAGCTAACTAACAACTAACTCAATCCTTTTTAAACCCTTTAACACTTTTTAATAATCAAACCAAAATCTTTTGTCCTGCTAACACGTGTTGCCAAACACCACTTTACTTTTTGAAAACCAATTTTTCCAAATCAAAACCTTATGAAACCTAACCAAATTGTTATCAAAGCTTCATAACATGTATATCAACTCAAAATAACATCAAATCAACAGCTAAATCACACTTAAACACATAATCAAATAATATCATACAACTTGCTATTTTTGAACTTTTTCAAGGTAAAAGGAAGATACCTTAGGTTCTTACATCCAAGAACCTAGAGGATGAAAATCCTCCTCCAATCCAACTCGGGTTGGAGCAGATCCTTGAACAACAATCCTTGAACACCTGCTTAAATCAAACACAAAAGAAGAACAAACAAAAGCAAAATATTATATATAACTGATTTTTTTTCTTCTTTTTTTTTTCTTTCTTAAAAACTTCCAAAACCTTTTCCAATCTATGAAACACGTTTTCTATATTACCTAAACACAAATAACATGAACTTAAAACACCAATTCCTTTTGAGCAGATTTTACCAAAATCTCTCAAAATTTCAAAACCTTAAAGTAACTTTAAACCTCCAAGTTACTTCACCAAATCAAATCATGGAACTCAGTCTCAAGCTTAACAACACACAACTTTTAAAAACAAAAAGGAATTATAATTGATTAAATCAAAATACCAAACTTTTATTTATTAAAAAGGAATTACAAGTTAAAAGCTTGAAACTGGAACAAAGGGGTCATCACAGGTTGATGCCTCCTTTTATAGAGCCTATAGAACATCCTAGAAGCATAAAAACATAAACCCTAATACATAAGAAATTCCAAAATTGCCCTCAAACGTTTTTGGTGCATATGAGCTGTCCATTTGATCTTGAACGTTTATTTTGCTTTGGGAGGAAGCAAATAATCTTGGCCATTGATTTGGGACACGTCATGAGCTTGGGGGCTAAGGAATGATGTGATTGGTGGATTGGGGAATTGGGGGTTTGGACCATGTTGGTGGGATGCAGGTTTTTAGGAGTGGGTTGAGTTTTGGCATGTGTGAATTAAGTGTGTGAGAGTTTAATTGAGTTTTACCCAAGTAAAGGTGAGGGTAAAATCTGGGGTGGTAAGAAAGATGTACAGTACCCCATTTGATCCGAAAATGGGGGAAAAAAGGTGTTAGGCGCCCTTTTCTTTTAAATGTTTCACAGTTGTCACTTTTGGTCCTTGGTTTTTGGTTTTTTTGGCTTTTAAAGATTTCCAGCCCTAAACTTGGTTTTGCTTTGTTAATAAGTTTGAACCTTTTACAATTTTGGCACAAGACTTTCTCCAAAATGTTTCCAAGGACTATTCTTGCTATTTTGAGTATTTCAAGGGCTGAACTTGGACAATGTTGATCTTCAAAGGTCTTCAATGAGTCTTCCACTTTATGAGGGACCATAATTGGCAATTTGAAATTGTTGAAGGACTATTCTTGCCATTTCTTCAAAGTTGAAGGACCTTTTTGCAATTTTGACAAACTTAAGGGACCAAACTTGTAATTATTACTATACAAGGGTTTTAAGTTGTCATTTCTTCAAAGAATGAGGATCAATCTTGCTTGTCTTCAAGTCTTCAAGGGTATTTGATGAAAATTCCATGATTAGGGCCCGGTTCATTGTACGGCTTCGTTTCTCGTGTCCGTTTTTCCTTGTATCTTGTGATCTTTTGTCTTTTTCACGATATCCATACCTAAAACACACAAGTAAACAAACACAAGCATATATATGGTATTTTATGACATTTTTATGCATTTAAAGCCCGAAAAGAACGATGAGATCATGTATAAATGCCATCTCATCAATCAAAATATTATGTGGGGGTTTTGTGTTAATAGATTGGGTTAAAAATATTAAAATCTACAAGTTAAAATGTTAAAATCTTGATTAGATTTATGGGCTGTATAAAACAGTAAGTAACCATACGAACACTTGGTAAGATGGCTTTGATTATTAAATATACAGTTAGATATATGATTTTTACATATGTGGTGAGTTGGCCACTCAATGGAATCAATAAAATGAACAAGATATGATCAAAATACTATTAAGGTACAAATCTGTATAGTCTGTTTGGACGAATTATTAGGGATACTTAGAGGATGATTGAGCAGTAAAGGAGTTATTTGTAGCACATATTATGTAGTTTGTGCTGCCCAAATTTGAGCTTCTATCTCCTTGTAGAACTAAAGATATGGCAAAATGGTGGAAGTGATTTGATAATAAGACTTGTAAATAAAAGTATATAATATAAAATGAGCACTCAAGTAATATTATTATAACATACATATATAAAACCCACTAACTAATGAAAATATTTATAAAATGAGTTGTATACTATGATAAATAAGTATGACATTTTTATAAAAGTACAAACTCAAATGTTTTCTAAAGTTATAAAACTATATATAAGTTTTACGTCTTTTCGGCTAAAATCGAAAGATTAACGTTTCTGCCAAATAAAACTTAGACGGTCGGACCCGTCTAATGTAACATTTTTATAACTCATATACTGATATGTAAGAACATTTGACAAGTAAAAACAGATAAACCCGAGCTTTATAACTTATGGACCTTAACGGGCCAAAGTAGCCTTATTGGACCATTAGCCCAACTAGTTTGGCTAAACACTAATGGACTTACTCATGGGCTTAACCCACTTGGGCCCAACATATGAGTATAGGCCTGGTATTAAACAGTATAAATGGGCTAATATAATGAATTGAACTTTTAATGAGCTTATTGGGCCTTAATATGTAATTGGGTTGAAACTAGTATAACTAGTCTAAATTGACTAACACATAACAACTATAATGTTGTATGAAGAGATAAAATCCCACTTGATCATCATCATACTTATGATATCATCATATATACATAACTATTATTTTTATAAAGTCGTTGGACAAGAGTCTAAGACCGAGTATTATTTGTCTAGGTTTTCGTGATAGAAACACGTACCGTACATCCAAATCGCCGATAACCCGCCTTTCCCAATCAACGTGAGTTCATAGCCTCGCACTCTTTTAAATTTTTTATGAATTGTTTTATAAACTCGCGATGGAGATAACATGTTAGTTTTAATAAAATAGGACACCAGTTGTCCTGATTGTTTGCTTATTGATATAGACCCGAATGATTATATGACCCGATGAATGATTATATGACCCGATGTATGAAATGAAATGGATTATTATTAGTTAGGTTATGTCACTAAAAGTCCCATTAGCATGAATTGTGAACTACGGGGATTTGGTAGACGCTTATCCATATAATAGTCTATTTGGGGAAGATCGCCCCAGTTCACACCTTGACGGTTGATCCCCGTCGTGCCACATTGATTGGTAAGCGAATTTATGTATGAGAAGATTTATATAAGTGTTATTATTGTGACGACACGCTATTTTAGATGGGCAAAGGAATTTCGGGTTAGCTACCTGTTGGTTATTATAGTAAGGTAGCAATGTCATGCGGCTTATAATAATACAATAACAAAAATACTGATATACGCATTGAATTATAATATATTGCCTGACTAGCAATAGGGATCTTATTACGGATATTATGTTCGTGTTTTGGTTTTACATAACCATTTTCATATAACGGTTTTTATTTAACTCTATACAACGTTATAAAACGTATTGTATGATGTTTTTGCGACAATGGTTCGTATAATGATTTTGAAGGCAAAAGCCTATATTATGATTTACGACAAAGATTGGTATAAAATGTCTTTGGCCTATTTGATGGCCTACGACAAAGAATTGTACAAAATGATTTTTGGAAATGATTATATACCGGTGATATATTAATGGTTTTTATTAAACTCTATGAATTCACTCGGCGTTTTCGTTGACTTTTTAACATGTTTTATCTCAGGTACTTGAAGGTAATTCTCGGGAAGACGACAAGAATTTATGACCCGCATTCAAATAAAATTTCCATTCAAATGTTTTGTAAAATTGTATGATATACTATGACCTGAGGACCTTTGTAAATTTGATATTCATGAATGGAAAATGCTTTATTAAACGACGCAATTTTTAAGCGTTGTCTATGATTTGAGTAATGTGCTATCCCGTAACACCAACGACTCTTCCACTGAACTAAAGTATGAATATTAGGGGGTGTTACAGTTTGGCATCAGAGCTCTCGTTATAGAGAATGAAAGACTTTTAAAACCAAGGTTTTGAATAAAACATTTCAAAATCCTAACCATAAATATTTTTAAATAAATATTTGGTGTAAAATGTTTAAAAATCTTTTGACTATAACGGTGCCGAAGAATTCCCGAGTTACCAACAAGGCCAGACTGAGAAGTGTTATTTTAATATATATATATATATATATATATATATATATATATATATATATATATATATATATATATATATATATATATATATATATATATATATATATATATATATATATATATATATATATATATATATATATATATATATATATAACTTGGATTATATATATATATATATATATGTTGTAATTTGATTACATGATTGTTTGATGATTATTTTAATACTTATACGAGGTATCTATACGACGTAAATTGTCACAAGGAACCCTAACTCCCCTAGCAAATCAATTGAAGCTATTCCCGTAGGAATTCTAGCTATTCCAGATCTAAACCAAGTTGTGGATATTTATGATCCCAACAAAATGGTTGATATTCGTAGAAATGTTGGTATTAGTTGATTATGATATTAAAGAAGAATTGGCAAGATTAAATCTGATATCGATGTCATGACGATCTTTCCTTATAGAGTGGAGTTTGACAAAACCTTACCACCTGGAAAGGTGTCATCTGATTCGGTGTCACCCAATTCTTAAATTTTAAATCGAGAAGGTAAATGTTGCACTTGAGGCTGTTATTGGAACCATTACCTAAAAGCCTCATGCCACTAGTATCTTTCCGAGAAGTCTAATTGAATGTGTGAGTCATTTCATACTAGTGACTCATTTGATAACTATTGTTGTAAGAGCCATAGGATTGGAAATTAAGTGTTGTTCATATCGATCTTTTATTGCCCTTTCAAGGTCTAAGAATAAGGTTGAAAGTATTGGAGAATAAGGTAGGATATCGCATTGAGTATAGGTTGGTTGAAACTTGAATAAAGTCAAATTTAACTCGTATGGAATACGAGATTGTTAAGAGGAAGTCGTTAAGTCCTGTGATTGAATTATAAGGTTTTAAATGATTTTTGGTTCGTGTTAAGGGTTGTTCCTAGACGATTTTCCAATGACGAGGATGTCCAGTGTCCAAGAAATAAATCGACGAAATCTTCTTCTAAAATTGGGACCGATGGATCTTTCGGGACATGTGGAACACCTAATGACTCATGTAGATTAATATCCATTGTAGTATCTTTTAAAATCCCTAACTTAACAGAGACATCAGTGGTCGGATGAGTCCTTGGAATTATATGACATGGCGACACGTAATGTGTTACGGTACAATTTTTGACTTATTTGTGATAATGAAAGGACTATCTTTGATTGCTAAATTCTACATGTATCGAAGTTATCTGTCTTTTATTGCTTCATCCTAATGTTCGCATTAGTGATGCAACCTTTGAGCAAGTACTCATTTCGGATAGAGTTGGATTGTAGATTCTTCTCTTTATATTCCTGAGTGCCATTGAGGTCATGAACCTCATGAATATTTGGCGAAACTCGTTTTTTATCATATCATAGTTAATTATTGGTGAACAGATTTTCATCACTCTTTTGCAGATCACTCATTGTTTTTTTAAGTTAAAACAGTGTCCCTTGAGAAAAATTGAATTTTCATCACCATATGGATTATTTAAAGTGAGACTTATAAGTAATCGTTATCGAAATAAAGTTGTTTATGAAACACATTGGAAAAGTTAATTGTTTTCATAACAAAGAACATCTCTGTAAATTCATTTGATTTTTATTTCATGATTAAGCATGAATATATATATTTTAAACATGATGACAAAGTTTTGACGAACTGAGTATTGCATCGTTAATCCAAAAATTGTATATAGTTGTGCGCCTACATACAATTTAGAAGGGACCATGCAAGGCTGATTAGTAGTGACCATGAAATTATTAATAAACACTAAATTTTCTTTGAAGATTGTGAAAGATTAAATTTTATGAGATCTGCAAGAAGTGCAAAAATAGGGACATATTGTTAAAGACACCTACATATGTGCCCGTACCATTTATTTTTCTGAATCGAAATTACTCCTCTGTGGATATTGTCTTAATTGACAATTGATATCCCCTTCGTGTCCAATCCTCTCATGGTGAGATTCTTTGGAAACGTATCTAATTATGGAGTGTTGACACCCGACTGGGTGTATTGACATTCTTATAATTTCTTTTGATTAAATTTCATTTGAATAACCTAGGTAACGATCCGAGGAGCTTTCGAATTCGTAGTCAAATCATGAAAACATGGGATATATTCATATTCGTTAGCGTTTTCGTCTTTATCTGACTTAAAATTCTCTCGCGTAAATTATGCGTTGACCTTACTCTTTTAATGTTAGCTATGTCTCCATATATCCTTGAATTTGTGAAGGATTATGAGTTATTATTAATCTTTTGAGAAGTTCTCATCTTATCAATGACAATAAAACTGAAAAGTTGGTAGTGCCAGTAGAATGGATTGATTGATTATGGCATAATGTCATTGTCTAAATTGATGGGAACTCGAGTGGAATTCCCCTAAAAGATAAGATGTTGATTATCAAAAGTGATCTAAATAATTCCCTATGGATGACCATATCCTGCATTTAGGCTTGAAATCTGTAACACCCCCAAATTTCGGTCATAACAGCGGAAGGGTCATTGGGTGTTACTATCATTGTTCAATCTCATAATCATAGAAAACGACTCAAAACAAGTCGTTTTAATAAACATCCATTCATTTTCATTCAATAAAAGTACAATTTGATTCACGGTCCAAGATAACTTCAAGTTTACAAAACCTAGTAAATGGTAAAACTCATTTGAATGGATAAAATTTATAAAAGCGGGACAAACTTTTCAAATAAGCAAGCTTCACGAAACCGCCTTCCTCGAGTGCCTTCCCGATGGACCTGAGATAAAACATGCTAAAAAGTCAGCAAAATTTTCGAGTGAATCTGTAGAGTTTTAATTTAAATAATGAGAACACAAGTATTCAAAAATAACCTTTCATGGTTAATAATTTATCAAAGACAATTATGTTGTACGGACATAATTATCGTGTCATTACATAAGTCTCATGACATTGAACGTTAACATATATTATTTCAGCCCAACACACCTAGCCAAGTGCGTATATTTCTCTTATACAATGCATCTGATGTTTCATTACTAGTGCATCACAACACCACGCGAGAGCTAGTCGCGACCGGACTGGGCGTCACCCCGATAGATCTATCCATAGCATTAGCGTTATCTCGATTAACAATTCACGATTCATGGGTCTTTTAAGGCTAAACAAACTTATATAATAACTTTCATTTAAACATACAATTATGTTCCTTGTGTTCAATTTTAAAAACAATCATGAATTTATCACAACTTATAGTTGTACATTTCAATTTCAATAATTAATTTTTAAGTAAATAGGGTTCCCACAACTTCTCGTTATACCCAATAATAGGGTTTCTACAACTTCTAATTGTACCCTTTATTTTAATAAAACAAGCATGTTATCCCCCTCGCGGGTTTTATAAAACAAGTAAACATGTTAAAAGTGAGGCTATAGACTCACCTTAGCCAATAGTGGTAATGAGACGATCGCCGACGATTAGTGATGCCCGTTTAAACATGAAAACCGCAACCTACCAAATAAGGCGTGTTCGTTAATAATCGACTTAAGTATAAATCATACTTAAATAATATAAAAATTAAAATTAAAAAACCAAAACAATCCCAAAAAATTTAATAATACAAGTGTTATTACTATACCCTTTTATTCAACACTATTCTTTTAAACACTTGCACTCTCGATACTGACCTGTCTTAAGACGCCAAGTCAACGCAAGTCAAATTATCATTGGTAAATCGCCATGTCCAATAGTGAATACTCAACTCACGCCACATAATTATTGAACTACATGTCCAAAATACCAATCAGCATGTACACTCCAAATGTACACACCAATCTACCCTATCTACACTTGTCCGATTTCGACGAATCTTGGTCACAAACTCACACATAATATGAAGAAGACTCAGTTTAAATTTCATTCAAAAATATTACTTCTAAGACCTTCTGCCCGACACACCTTCGTGTTATAAAAACCGGACAGATTTACGTCTTCAACTCGTAAAACCATTTTGACATATCTAAACAACTCCATTTATAAAACCGACACTCGTGTTTGAAAATACACTCATGACCTGAGGTTTAGAATCCAACATCTGTCCTTGAACATTTTCAAAACTCATTCTATAGTCCCCGAGATTCGATCCAAATATCGACAACAATTTTCGGATTGTGCCGATTCTCGTCTCCCGGTACACAAATACTAAAATTGTTGTAACTTCGCACTCGTTTGGAGCTAGAAGCTCTATCTTATATCAAAACGAAGCTAACGAAGTTCTCTACGACCCTATCTTATTAGCTTAACAAGTTTATTACAGTAAGTAACTAAAAAATGGCCTTAAAGTTACTACCTAAAATTAGCTCTTTAAAAATCATACTAAAGCAATTTTTTAACCCATTTCAACAAATTTTATACTTCTAATATTACTCTAGTCTCACCATAACACATTTAACTAACTCCTAACACCCTCAAATTCAACTTAATAAAAATCAAATATATAAAAATCATGCATGCAACAACAATCCCACTCAAATATAATAATAATAACAACATACATAACCATAAAATTGGATCAAACATGATGTTCTTCACCCAAAATAAAAAAGAAAAATGAAGTGAATGCATGTGGGAAAATTTTATACCAATATGATCCTTGTTAAATTTCTAGGATGGGTCTTTTGTTAGTTTAGGTTGAATCAAAGTAGAAAATCAAAAATTTTGATGGATTAGATGGGAGGGGTGGACGGCTATAATGAGAAAAAGAGAGAGAGATTTTATTTTTTTGGTTTAAATGATTTTTAAATAAAAATAAGATAGTAGAGAACATTTATATAGTCCAAGGTTAGGGTAGATTTTGCCAATTTTGCATAGTTTTGGTCCAAAATGTAATTAAATAGTTGTAAGGGTAGAAAATGTAAATATTAAATTTTGAAAATATTTACGGGACTCGGGTTTCGTAAAAAATACTTTTTTAAAGTTAAAACGCTTCTTAAAAATAATAATATCACTTCGACACGACTTAAAACGTAATTAAATCGAAAACGTCGAAAATATAAAATATCGAGACAATCGATAATAAAACATAAATTTTTGGGCATCCGTCGGTATCGCGATCATTAGTAGTTCTCGTCATTCGTTAAAACGTAACACACGAGAAATAAAAATAAATATAATAAAATCATTTATATGATAATTGGAGAATATAATATCGATACGTAACGTATTCCTTGTCAGTTTTCATCGAAACGACAATCCTTACGTTAAGTTTCAAGTCATAACCTTTTCGGTTAATCGAAAATTTAAAATTCTCATTGAAGTAAACTTATAATACTTATTAGTCGAGATTAAAATAACGACCTGAAATTGACGGATTGTCACATTATCCCCACCAAATTGGGATCTTCGTCCCGAAGATCAACTTGCGTTCTTCCTCGATCGCTCGTTGAAATCAAAGAGTTAAATGAATTTTTGGTCCTCGTCTAGAGTTCCATTAGATCAGTAAATAGGAATACGACTTCGCTTCGGTTGCCTAACTTCCTTTTCGATAATATCAACAAGTACTTTGATGAAATGCAAGTTACTGTCGATTAATACTTCATCAAGAGAGATAATAAGATCTTCGTCAAGAAGGAATTTCTTTAGGTTCGACATATGAAAAGTATTGTAAATTCCTTGTAGTTCTCGAGGTAATTTAAGTTTTCATGCCACTGGATTACACTCGATATCAGCTCGAATGGTCCAAACTAACGGGGACTTAACTTCCCACGTTTTCCAAAATACATAACACCTTTTCAGGGTGATAGCTTTGGCATAACTTTTCCACCTACCTCGATTTCCAAAGTTTTTCGCTTAACATCGTCATAACTTCTATGTCTACTACGAACAGATAACAAACGATTCTTAATTAGCATGATCGATTTATTTATCGAAATAAAATGAGCAGAGTCAATCAATCAACATTGACATAAATCAAGTCATATTCAGACTGAGTTTTCGAGAGCTTAACAATCAATCCATTATAATTTGCTCCTACCTCACAAATGATAACGAATAATACAATCGTAATCACTTAAAGGCTAAGTTACCTCTTTTATTCCAGAATACATTGTAGGCTCTTACTATCGGTAGATACCGTACCTTAGTGCCATACAATTAAGTCTCAATAGACGAAGAGTAAAATCACCGCACCCAATTACAAGTCATGCGTTGTGCAGTTTCCTCATTCTTCCTAGATTTCCTACAAGCATATACAAATCAAACAGCTCTAAATCTTCAGAGATACATCACAATAAACAGCAAAAATCTTCACTTCCTTCGAGTAATGATGAGATAGGCGTGCTGCAGAGTTTTCTTTTCATGGTCTGAAAAGCTTTCTCTTCATCAATGCCGCACACATACGGTTCATTCTATTTAGTTAGCTTAGTTAATGGTTTTCATATCAAAGAGAATCCTTTAATAAACCTTCAGTAATAACCAGCCAAACCTAGAATTTCTCGTACTTCAATTGGAATAGTTGGAACATTCAAATTTTCGAGGGCTTCGATTCTCACAGAATCAACATGTATGCCACTTTGTCAATCACATGACAGAGAAGTTTCACAGAACAAAGCCAAAAATCACACTCTAAAATTTTTGGGTACATCTTTTCGTTCTTTAACAAGTTTCAAGATAATCCCTCAGTGTTCGGCATGTTCTTCCTCGCTCTTAGAGCAGATTAGAATATCATCAATGAAAACAATCACGAATTTATCAAGACACGGCTTACACATACAATTCATTAAGTCAATGAATACCACAGGTGTACTGGTCAAACCAGAAGGCATAACCCTAAACTCATAATGATCATCACAAGTTCTAAACACCATAATAGGAATATCTTCCTCGCGTATGCGAAGTTGATGATAAGCAAAACAGAGATCAATCTTGGATAAAACACCAGAATTTTGGAGAAAACACGAGAGTTTTGAAGTTGATTAAATAGATCATCATTTCATAGAAGCGGGTAACGATTCTTGATCGTTAGCTTATCCAGCTCTCGGTAATCGGTACACATACAAAACGAACCATCTTTCTTCTTGGCGAAAAGAATAGGAGTTCCACAAACTGACGAGCGCGGTCGAATGAAACCTCTATCATATAGTTCTTAAATCTACAAAAATAATTACTTCAACTCAGAGGGTGCTAATAAATATGGCTCACGTGCCACAGTTGCAGCACCAGAAATCAGATCAATTAGAAATTCTATTTGCCTTGGAGGCGGAAGCCCTGGCAATTCTTCTAGAAACACTTCAGAGTAGTCACAAATGACTAGAGTAATTCTACTTACTTCTCTTACGATTCCTTCTTCGATACCTAAGCCATGAATAATCCACAACCTTTTTCGATATACTTATGAGCTCTAATGCACGATAAGAATTTTTAATTTGGAATTATTTTTCCCTTCAGTAACCTCATCAGCATTGCCTTGGATTATGTGTCCCATGAGCTAATCAACCATACATACAACCTCTCAAATAGTAAATGGCTTAGAAGAAGTCACATCACCGCATATATTCCTGGTCAGCCGTAAATATACTGCTTGACCTTGACGGTTCGGGTTCCATAATTCTTGGACATAAAGGAGTCAACTTATGGAAACACTTGATATATCTACCAATGTTAGTTCCCTTTCAGTTTCAGATTGTACAACACTTGCTCCATACTTTGGAAATACTTCGAGGATAACCGCTTCCTCACCTTAGTCCATGGTGTCCCATAAGTAACGATACCTATGGAAGCAAGTCTACCATTCCACCAAATTAGTCTACGACCTTAGAGAGTAGCGATTTTAGACTGCACCTTATCCTCCTGATTAGGGTCACTGATTCGAAAGACTGACGCCAGCTTTCTATAACTGACACAATCCTCCATCATCTTTAGTCCCCTTAAGATTCTACGATTTGCAATTAACGAATGAAATGTAGTTATAGCCTTTAACTTCGGGCACATTTGTTTCATCCGTACCACGAACATTATCGACTCCAGCTTCAGCTCCACCGGTTCTAATTCCACCAGTTTTAGCTTCAGCTCCAGTTCCATCATTCATGTTGGCCATGAATTCAACTAAAGATACAACAACTTATTCACTAATAACTTGGTGCATTCATGCTTCAGTCATAGCTTTCATTGACTGCATGAGTCTTGTGCAACACAAATCAAATCATAATGAGTATTCATTCAATGATTGTGTTATACCACAGAAATTTACAAGAGAAAAGCAAAGAAAGATAATATTAGAACGATGTAGAATTAGGAATCAAAATATAGTCATTCCATTGATCACAAACTAGTACAAGTCATATTGTCAAACATTATAGATAATCATCGTCTAATGCCATACAACTTAAAAGACTAGTCCTACTAACTGTTGTCACAGTTTAGTTAGGGATTAATGAGAAGATACTACAATTGATAAACTAATCTACTAAGAGTTACTAGGTATTTCACATGGCTAAGAAAGCTCCTCGATCCCACAAGAAGAAGATTTCTTCAATGTCTTTCAGAGACGCTTGATATCCTCCTCAATTGGTGCTTTTGGAACAGCCCCAATACAACCATTTCACGATTAAGGAATTAAAGGAATAAAATCAAAGAATGAATCGAGCAAACGAATTATGAGTCAATAAGAATTTAATCACGCAGATGCTATATGCTTAAGCCCACACCTTTATGAATCATTATTCCATGGATTGATCAAGTCCTTCCAAATAAGATTCAGAAATTTGTAGTTCAACAATTTATAATTTCCTTGTTCAAATAAATGTCCAATTTATTTCAACGATTATAAATCACTTTATTCAAGCATCGCCAGCTCAACGCAAAAGATCAAGATCGAAACAAATGAGAAACTGATTTAACAAAAAATGATCAGTGATATGATATGGAATCCTGGTTGGCATGTGAATACCATACAAATCAATCTCAATTCCTAACAATCAATAGTACCATCTCGGACAAACTTGTTTTTATCAAAACAGTATAATGTCGAAGATTAATGAAAATGCAAATTAAATTTGCTAAACGAAATGAACGAATCGATAAATCAAGAATAAGAACCAAGGAAATCAAAATCCTTGTAACCAAAAGAATATCAGCAAGAATATTAACCGTTTCGTTGGGATCATGTATATCCACAACTTAGTTAATCTCGAGAATAACAGGATTCATTTCAGGAATAGCTTCAGCGCTAGCATTAAAATGACTAGGGTGGCTTCGTGACAATCTACGTCATATAAATCTCGTATAAGTATAAAATTATCATTTATAATTAAATAAATGAAAACATACATTATAATTCACAAGTTCAAATAATTGATAAAGATTACAACATATATATAATCCCGTATATATAAATACTTTCATTCTCGTCCATTGGCAACTCAGAGGTTTTGCTTGCAACAGTTATAGTTAAAAGATTTCAAAAATTCATTTTTGGAAAATCTTTTTGTTCTCTATAACTTGAGCTCTGATGCCAATCTGTAACACCCCCAAATTTTGGTCATAACAGCGGAAGGGTCATTGGGTGTTACTATCATGGTTAAATCTCATAATCATAGAAAATGACTCAAAACAAGTCGTTTTAATAAACATCTATTCATTTTCATTCAATAAAAGTACAATTTGATTCACGGTCCCAGATAACTTCAACTTTACAAAACCTAGTAAACGGTAAAACTCATTTGAATGGATAAAATTTATAAAAGCGGGCCAAACTTTTCAAATAAGCAAGCTTCACGAAACCGCCTTCCTTGAGTGCCTTCCCGATGGACCTGAGATAAAACATGCTAAAAAGTCAGCAAAATTTGCCGAGTGAATCTATAGAGTTTTAATTTAAATAATGAGAACACAAGTATTCAAAAATAACCTTTCATGGTTAATAATTTATCAAAGACAATTATGTTGTACAGACATAATTATCGTGTCATTACGTAAGTCTCGTGACATTGAACGTTAACATATATTATTTCAGCCCAACACACCTAGCCAAGTGCGTATATTTCTCTTATACAATGCATCCGATGTTTCATTACTAGTGCATCACAACACCACGCGAGAGCTAGTCGCGACCGGACTGGGCGTCACCCCGATAGATCTATCCATAGCATTAGCGTTATCTCGATTAACAATTCACGATTCATGGGTCTTTTAAGGCAAAACAAACTAATATAATAACTTTCATTTAAACACACAATTATGTTCCTTGTGTTTAATTTTAAAAACAATCATGAGTTTATCACAACTTATAGTTGTACATTTCAATTTCAATAATTACTTTTCAAGTAAATAGGGTTCCCACAACTTCTAGTTGTACCCAATAATAGGGTTTCTACAACTTCTCATTGTACCCTTTATTTTAATAAAACAAGCATGTTATCCCCCTCGCGGGTTTTATAAAACAAGTAAACATGTTAAAAGCGAGGCTATAGACTCACCTTAGCCAATAGTGGTAATGAGACGATCGCCGACGATTAGTGATGCCCGTTTAAACGCGAAAACCGCAACCTACCAAATAAGGCGCGTTCGTTAATAATCGACTTAAGTATAAATCATAATTAAATAATATAAAAATCAAAATTACAAAACCAAAACAATCCCGAAAAATTTAATAATACAAGTGTTATTACTATACCCTTTTATTCAACACTATTCTTTTAAACACTTGCACTCTCGATATTGACCCGTCTTAAGACGCCAAGTCAACACAAGTCAAATTATCATTTTACTTCCCTCGGACCAGTAACTAAGTCATTTATATAATGAATTAACACTTGAGTAAATCACCACGTCCAATAGTGAATACTCAACTCACGCTACATAATTATTGAACTACATGTCTAAAATACCAATCAGCATGTACACTCCAAATGTACACACCATTCTACCCTATCTACACTTGTCCGATTTTGACGAAACTTGGTCAAAAACTCACACATAATATGAAGAAGACTCAGTTTAAATTTCATTCAAAAATATTAATTCTAAGACCTTCTGCCTGACACACCTTCGTGTTATAAAAACCGGACAGATTTACGTCTTCAACTCGTAAAACCATTTTGACATATCTAAACAACTCAATTTATAAAACCGACACTCGGGTTTGAAAATACACTCATGACCTGAGGTGTAGACTCCAACATCAGTCCTTGAACATTTTCAAAACTCATTCTATAGTCCCCGAGGTTCGATCCAAATATCGACAACAATTTTCGGATTGTGTCGATACTCGTCTCCCGGTACACAAATACTAAAATTGTTGTAACTTCGCGCTCGTTTGGAGCTAGAAGCTCTATCTTATATCAAAATGAAGCTAACGAAATTCTCTACGACCCTATCTTATTAGTTTAACAAGTTTATTACAGTAAGTAATTCAAAAATGGCCTTAAAGTTACTGCCTAAAATTATCTCTTTAAAAATCATACTAAAACAATTTTTCAACCCATTTCAACAAATTTTATACTTCTAATATTACCCTAGTCTCACCATAACACATTTAACTAACTCCTAACACCCTCAAATTCAAATTAATAGAAATCAAATATATAAAAATCATGCATGCAACAACAATCCCACTCAAATATAATAATAATAACAACATACATAACCATAAAAATGGATCAAACATGATGTTCTTCACCAAAAATATAAAAGAAAAATGAAGTGAATGCATGTGGGAAAATTTTATACCAATATGATCCTTGTTGAATTTCTAGGATGGGTCTTTTGTTATTTTAGGTTGAATCAAAGTAGAAAATCAAAAATTTTGTTGGATTAGATGGGAGGGGTGGACGGCTATAATAAGAAAAAGAGAGAGATATTTTATTTTTTTGGTTTAAATGATTTTTAAATGAAAATAAGATAGTGTAGAACATTTATATAGTCTAAGGTTAGGGTAGATTTTGCCAATTTTGCATAGTTTTGGTCCAAAATGTAATTAAATAGTTGTAAGGGTAGAAAATGTAAATATTAAATTTTGAAAATATTTACGGGACTCGGGTTTCGTAAAAAATACATTTTAAAAGTTAAAACGCTTCTTAAAAATAATAATATCACTTCGACATGACTTAAAACGTAATTAAATCGAAAACGTCGAAAACATAAAATATCGAGACAATCGATAATAAAACATAAATTTTTGGGCATCCGTCGGTATCGCGATCATTAGTAGTTCTCGTCATTCGTTAAAACGTAAAACATGAGAAACAAAAATAAATACAATAAAATCATTTATATGATAATTGGAGAATATAATATCGATACCTAACGTATTCCTTGTCAGTTTTCATCGAAACGACATTCTTACGTTAAGTTTCAAGTCATAAACTTCTCGGTTAATCGAAAATTTAAAATTCTCATTGAAGTAAACTTATAATACTTATTAGTCGAGATTAAAATAACGACCTAAAATTGACGGATTGTCACAAAATTATACCATGAATAGTTATGAACTAGTCATAGATCTTGTAATCTAGAAAGAACTTAAAGTAAATTTATTACAAGATGTTCATGCTATCTGAAACTTTCGGAGGTATTTGCTGGTGAATTACCTAGACTTTCGCCATTAAGGCAAGTTGAATTTGGTATTGATTATATTCTCGGTGCTGCACCTGTGGCATGTGCATTGTACGTCAGCATCATCTGAATCGAAAGAGTTACCGTACAACTGAGAGAGTTGTCGGAGAAAGCTTTTATTTTACCAAGCTCGTCATCATGAAGAGCTATGATATTATCATTCCTTATATTTGTTGATTACCGTGAACTAAGTAAACTGACGATCAAAATTGATATCCATTACCCAAGATGAAAGATTTGTTCAATCATTTACAAGGTTTTAGCGTATATTCAAAAATTTGATCCACGACATGGTTATCATCAACTTCGCGTCCGCAAAGAAGATTATCTATTCCAAACACTACATCCAGAACTTGTAATGAATATTATGAGTTCCATGTGATGTCGTTTGGATTGACCAATGCACATGTAGCATTCATAAATTTGGTGAGTCACGTGTGTAGGCTGTAATTTGATAAATTCATGCTTGTGATCATTAAGGACCATTTGTTTGTTTCTAAGAATAAGAAGTAGTTAGTAATCATTTGCAGACTGCCCTGCGTTGGCCGAGCAGTGAAAACCTGTACCTTGAATATTTAACATGTGATTTAAGGCTTAATCTGTTACATTATTTGACCGTGTGATTCATAGGTAATGGAATCTATATTGACTTTTCAAAGATTAGAGCCATTAAGGCTTTGAGTTATACGAAAAAGAAAGTGCTAAAACGTTTTGACAGATAATTTATCAAAGGATAATTACGGGATTATTCCCTCATACCCAGATCATTTAACTAAACTCCCTTAGGAGTAAATGTTTGTGTATGCCTCAAGACAACCTAGGAGGGATTGAGGAAACCATTTAAACAATGACTTGGAATTTGGAACGACAATTTTTGCTTTTCAACTAAGAAAATATTTACCAAAGTATAAACAAAGATTTTTCGAACATTTACAAATCTTGTTAATTATTCTCGATAAATCAATAAAAAATCGTGTTAATTAAATTCAAATTTATTTTGAACATTTTTCTATAACTGAACGAACTGAGAAATTTAAAACTTTTTACGTTTACGTTTCATAAAATTAAATATTTATTATTTAATTACTTGTAATATTTATCTACGCTTTAAACATCGGATTAAGCAAAACTAATAAAGATAATAGTTGAGACGAAACTAAAACATAGAAAATATGAAGAAAGAATTTTTGAATAAATACGGTCATGATATTTATTTCATCGAGGAAGGTGAATATAGTTGCTGACATATTTTGTAGAAAGGATAAATAATCAATTAGGATGTGTTCCTTAGTAATGTTTGTGCAAAATAATTTTCCCAAACAACTTAAAAATAGCTTATGCATGTAAGAAGGATAATATAGATAAGAAAAATTTTCACGGCTAATGAAAACCATTAGAAATAAGAGCCGATGGCGTTAAATATTTAAAAGGCCGCTTGTGGTTGCCTAAGTATGGAGGATTTCGAGATTTAGTCATGTTGGAGTCTCATAAGTTTAAGTATTCTATTCATGCCATTTATGATAAAATGTATCTTTATTTGAAGAAGTTGTACTGATGACAAATTATGAAGGCAGGCATCGCCTCATACATTAGTAAACATCTAACTATTGCAAGGGTCAAGGCTGAATACCAAAATCCATAAGGATTGCTTCTACAGCTTATTATTCCTGTTTGGAAATAGAATAGAATCACCATGGATTCTTATCACAAATCTTCCAAGGTCATCATCTGAATTTGATTCGATTTGGGTCATCGTCGACAGACTGACCAAATTTGCTAATATCATTCCCGTTAATGATAGGTTCTCGATGAAGAAATTGACTCTTTTGTATTTAAAGGAGTTGTGTAAGTATGGTGTGCCTGTATCGATCATCTCTATCAAGACCCTCGCTTCGCATCGAATTCTTAGAGATTTCCTTAAGAATCATTGGGAACGAATCTTAATGAGAGTACTGTTACCATCCCAATCGAAGGGACAGGGTAAAGTAACGATACAAACACTAGAAGTCTTGTTTTATATTTGAGTGAGTGACCTTTGGTAGTGTCTAGAATGAGCATTTACCCTTGGATAGGTTATTGTTGATAATTGTCGTATTAGGATCAAGATCGAATCTTGTGAGGATCTAAATATAAGAACACTTTTAGGTGCGAGTTGGGATGAAGATACGCGACATACACCCATTGTTAATTGAACATGTCTTTTAGGTTTAAGGTTGCCTATGATGACAAACCCAACCTTACAAAATACCCGACCCGCGAGACCTGAAATGATTGTGTAAATTAGGATCTGATTATTGACTGCCAGTAGTGGGCAGCAGGTTATGTGAATATGAAATGTAGATCTTGAAGTGCAGGATGGGTAGCGAAGTTATGCCGAAAATTTTCACCATGGAAAGATGAATTGATGTGAAAACACTTATCCTTTTACCACTTATTTCCAATAATAACAAGACCAAAACGTGTATTTTATGTCGTAAAAGTCGGAATTATGTGTGGTTTGTGTTTTTATTGTGTTTTAGGACCAAAAGATGAAAAAGGAAGAAAACACGGGCTTTCACGGTCTTTTATCGAAGAAAACGAGAAAAGACGAAGTCAAGAGATCAAGAGTGCTTAAAGAACGGATGTCCAAGACCTATTCTGAAGATTTATCGAAGAAAAAGTCTAAAGACGGAAGTTTAATGAAGTCGAAGAACTCAAGTCTAAATTAAAGAAGAAAATTATTAAGACAAGTTCAAATCCCGAGACGACGTCGAGAAAAGACAAAGAATTAAATCGAGTCGAAAAGAAAAGAAAGAAGGAAGCACACCACACATGCACTTCCCACTTATCCTATAAATACCCTCCTAATCACATTAGGAGGGGGGGCTAGCTAGTTTTAAATTTTGTCATTTTTCCTTTCTAGTTATTAGAGAGAGAAAGTTCTAAACTTTCTCTCACTAAATTTTTCATCTTTTCTTTCTTTTAATCTTTTAAGTTTAAGATTTTTGTATTTGGATTTCATTTAATTACAAGTTCAAGTTAATCCTTTTGCTCATTAATCTTCTTCTTCATTTCTTGATTTTGATTGATTTTGATCCGAAACATACTTGTTTCGTGTTTGAATTTGATGTTTTGGTGTTTAGAAAGTTAATCTTTTTATCACTACATAAGCTTCATACGGATTAGGCTATAAGCTCTTTGTGCTTATTGGCTTATTTCATGTTTTAGCTATTTGCTTTTCAGATTCTCATAAGGTTTAATCTTTTCAAAAGTTTCTTTTATAAAGTTAATGATATTTCTTGTTTTAAAAGTTGTCGAATTTTAACTTATTAATTTGTTTAAGATTCTGTTAAGGTAGCTTATTGTATGTGCTTATTGAAATTTTAGCTTACCATCATTTTCGGATTGTTTCATGATCCATCGCAATATTGGGGACTACATCATTCCGACGGTTACCTGTTTGTATCGCAATAACCCATAGAGGGTTTTACTTTGCGATTGCTTGGATTTTACCCCCTTATTCCGATCTGGGATTGCGATCGCTCATTGCGATCGCATATTCCGACGGGTGATAAGGTTTTTTTGAATCGAAACTCTGCCAATTTTTTGTCAGCCACATTCCGATAGGTTGGTCATCATTCCGATGGCTTATATTCCGACAGATGCACATTGCGACAGAAGTGTTTATTGTATTGCGATCTAGGACATTCCGACAGACATCATATTCCGACAGACTTAGTTTTAATTATTCCGATGGTTCTAATTTTGGGGCATTCCGATAGAAAGGATTTGTTACATTCCGATAGACTAAGTTTTTAAGTTTTTAAGTTTTACAAAGTTTTATGTTTTAAGTGTTTTTCTAAATAATCTTCTTGTTTAATATTTAAACTCTTTAATTTCACGCAACGACATTTTCAACTTGCTTGTAGTTTAAATTAGATAATCAAACCAAACCATTCTCTTGTTTACAAAAAGATAATTGAGTCGCACTTTAGACTAGAAATCAATTCGAAAAGATCGGGCGATAATTATTTTATACATGGTGTAAAAGATTAGTATTAAATGGCGCTGCTGCCGACTCTTTTCGTTAAGTTAACGGTTTCTAGTGAGAGACGCATTAAATTTTGGGACCCGTTCTTTTAAGAACGTTATTTTCCTTGCTCAAAAATTTTCAAAAAAGTCCATAAAAAAATATATAAAATTTTCAAAAACACAAAAACATAAAAAAATCATAAAAAAGAATTTCTTTTCCAAAGGTTTTGCACCAAAAAGATTATATATATATTCTCTGTTTCTTTGGTATCTTTTTCTTCAGCAGGTGTATGCGTACTAGATCTTCAAATTATTCTGAGCCCAAGACTCGTGAAGATTTAGATATGGCTGGTGTTCATAACAACAATAATAACCCACCTCTTCCCAATTTGAATAACAATAACAACAACCACAATGCTCCCCTACCCGATTTATGAACAATGGAAGAATTGTGTCAACCCACCATGAACGAGCGTGGAGGCCCGATTGCGTCGATGCAAATCACGGCTCAGGAGTTTTCGTTGAAGCATCACATGATCCAACAAGTGTAAACTAATCCATTTCACGGATTGCCGGATGATGATGCCAACAAGCACCTCGACAAATTCATTACCATGACTCAAAGCATGAAGATGTCCGGTGTTTCTATGGATGTACTTCGCCTTCAACGTTTTCCAAACACGCTTTCCCACCATGCCGAAAAATGGTTTGACCGTCTCCCAAAGAATTCTATTCATACTTGGGACGACATGACTCAACGATTTTTGTCGCGCTACTTTCCACCATCCATGGTCACGAACCTTCGTAACCAAATTAGTGGATTCATGCAAGACAATGATGAATCACTCTTTGATGCTTGGGAACGATACAATGATTTGATCGACCGTTGTCCAAATCACAACATGCTCCCCGTCACTCTCATTGATACTTTCTACAATGGTCTCACTTTTCGTGATCGTGACACGATGAACGCCGCCGCCGGTGGTACTTTTATGAAAAAGAGACCGGAGGAGTGTAGAGAGTTGATTGAAAACATGACTACTCACCACAAGAATTGGGATTCATCCGCATCCTCAAGATCTAATCCGCGAGTCAATGTTTCATCTACTTCTTCCACCACCGACATGTCCGCCATGGAACGAGCCATTATCGAAATGAGCAAAAACATGCAAATTTTGGCTAGTAACCATACTCAACAAGCTAAAGCCGTTGCTAATTCTTGTGAAACATGTGGTGGTCCTCATTCTTAGAATGATTGTCCTTCTACTCAAGGCAATTTTTGTGAAAACGTTAACGCGACATACGGTACTTATCCCATGGGAGGCTATCACGCTCGTCCTCAAGGAGACCGTAACTTGCTAAGTTATCGTTCAAACAACTATCTTGCACCACACGGTTTTACTCCTCAAATCCAAAACCAACAACAAAGCTATAACCGAAATAACCAATCCCAACCTCGTGCTAACAATCAATATCAATCCCAAAGAAACCCATACCCACCTCAAGGAAATTCTCAAGCTTACCAAGCTCCACCTCTCAATCAACCAACGGCGTTGAATCAAGACATCGAGACGTTCATGAGGACTAATAGAGAGATGGTGACGAACCTTTAGAGTCAATTCATCAACTTGAAGGGAGACATGGCGAAACAAGGGAGTGATATTCGAGCCGATCTAAGGAATGACATGGCAAAACAAAACAATGATATTCGCGCAGACATGAGAGACTCTTTCAGCACTCAAGCGGATAATATACGTGATATGATAGGTTCGCTTTTCCAAGGTAATCAACCCTCTTCTTCGGGTACTCTTCCGAGTAACACCGTTGCTAATCCACGAGGGGAGATGAAAGCAATCACCACTCGTAGTGGAAAAGGTTATACGGAACCCGAGCTTCCTACACCTCCACCCGTGATTGTAAACAAGGAAAAAGAGCAACTTTCCTCACCTCTTTTGCCTTCTACCCCCATTCCACCACCACCCGCGGTTGTGAGTGATCCTACTCCCCTAAATCCTTCCTCTTCATCCGATATACCTTATCCCTCAAGGTTGAGGAAAGAGAAGTTGAAAAACAAGGATGATATTCAGGTTTCTAACTTTCTAAAAATGTTTAAACAACTGAATTTCAATATCTCCTTTGCTGAGGCTCTCGCTCACATGCCTAAGTACGCCAAAATGTTTAAATATCTTCTTAGTGACAAAGAGAAGCTTCTTGACATTGCTCATACCCAACTTAATGAGAATTGCTCTGCAGTTCTCTTAAGGAAATTGCCCACCAAACTTGGTGATCCGGGTCGCTTCTTGATTCCTTGCAACTTCCCGGGAGTAGAGAATTGCATGGCCCTAGCCGATCTAGGTGCTAGTATAAACTTAATGCCTTTAAGTCTTTGGAAGCAATTATCTCTCCCCGAGCTTGTCCCCACCCGAATGACCTTGGAATTAGCTAACCGTACGGTTGCTTATCCTGTGGGGATAGCCGAAGATGTCTTCGTCGGCGTCGACAAATTCACCTTTCCGGCGGATTTTGTTGTCGTTGACTACGAAATGGATCCCCGTGTTCCATTAATCGTTGGACGTCCATTCTTGAGGGTCGGTCGCACTCTCATTGATGTAGCCGCGGGCGAATTAATCATGAGAGTTGGTGACGATAATATCCTCTTCAACATGGGTAAACTTTCTAAGCAGCCTTCGGAAAACGAGAGTGTTAATTTTATTGACGTTCTTGATGAGGCTTGTGAAGAACATTTCAAAGACGCTTGTAAAAGTGGTTCTTCTTCTCTAACCACTGTTGAGACCGTTGCCTCTATTGCTCCATCGCTAACTCCATTTGGAGAAAGTGATTTCCTCTTGAAAGAATTTGAAGCAACTCTAGGAGATGTGGATTTTCAATATGACGATTCTCCCTCCAATTGGGATGAAGACATTCGTACCATTGAGAAACTTCTCAATGAAGACCATATTTCTCCACAGTCTCCTAAGGCTATCTCTACCGATGATCCAAAGTTGACTACGAAGTCCATCGAAAATCCTCCGGATTTAGAGCTTAAGGATCTTCCGTCTCATATCGAGTACGTTTTCCTTGAAGACAACAAGAAGTTCCAGTAATCATCGCTAAGGACTTGAAAACAGAAGAAAAATCGCGACTTATCGCCGTGCTGAAGAATCATAAGAAAGCGATTGCTTGGAAAATCTTCGATATTCGTGGAATTGATCCTCACTTTTGCAGACATAAAATTATCATAGAGGACGACTTTAAACCCACTATTCAAAGCCAAAGAAGGGTGAATCCCAAGATCCATGACGTTATTAAAAAAGAGGTTATCAAACTTCTTGATGCGGGCATGATTTACCCTATCTCAGATTCACCATGGGTTAGTCCAGTCCATTGTGTGCCTAAGAAAGGTGGAATCACCGTTGTTCCCAATGAAAACAACGAGTTGATTCCTACTCGTCTCGTTAGAGGGTGGAGAGTTTGTATAGACTACCGCAAACTCAATGATGCTACAAGAAAGGATCATTTTCCCCTTCCTTTCATGGACCAAATGCTTGAACGTCTAGCGGGTAATGACTATTACTGCTTTTTAGACGGTTTCTCGGGTTATTTTCAAATACCCATCGATCCCCAAGACCAAGAGAAAACCACATTCACTTGTCCTTATGGAACATTTGCTTACAAAAGAATTCCTTTTGGCTTATGCAATGCTCTAGGGACATTCCAAAGGTGTATGATGGCTATCTTCCATGACATGGTTGAAGAAACCATGGAAGTCTTCATGGATGATTTCTCGGTCTATGGTGATTCCTTCTCTACATGCCTTGCCAATTTGGAACGCATGCTTAAGCGGTGTGAAGACACTCGCCTTGTTCTTAATTGGGAAAAATTCCATTTCATGGTAAAAGAAGGCATTGTGCAGGGACATAAAATCTTAAAAGCCGGTCTCAAAGTGGACCGTGCTAAAGTGGATGTCATAGCCAAATTACCTCCACCTTCAACCGTGAAGGGTGTGAGAAGTTTTCTGGGTCATGCGGGCTTCTATCGTCGATTCATTCAGAATTTCTCTAAAATCGCTCGTCGATGACCCACCTCTTGGAAAAAGATACTCCTTTTATCTTTTCTAAAGAGTGTATTGAAGCCTTCAATCTTCTCAAGGATAAGCTAACTAAGGCACCGGTCTTAGTCACCCCTAATTTGGAGCTACCTTTTGACTTGATGTGCGATGCTAGCGACTTTGCTATTGGAGCGGTTTTGGGCCAAAGAGTGAACAAACACTTCCAACCAATCCATTATGCTAACAAGACAATGAGGGGGATCAATTGCATTATACCACTACCGAAAAAGAGCTTTTAGCTGTAGTGTATACCTTTGAGAAGTTCCACCCCTATCTTGTCCTTTCCACCACAATTGGCTATACCGACCATTCCGCGTTGAAGTACTTGTTGACTAAGCAAGATTCTAAGCCAAGACTTCTTCGTTGGGTTTTGCTCCTTCAAGAATTTAAAATCGAAATTCGTGACAAAAAGGGAGCCGAAAACCTAGCAGCGGATCATCTGAGTAGACTTGAGGATCCTTATAAAGGGGACCATCCGAACCAAGAGATCAATCTTTTCCCCTTGAGGCCTTAATGTATATTCACTCCAATCTTGATGACACCCCGTGGTTTGCGGACATTGCAAACTACTTAGCGGGTGGTATTCTCATCAAAGGGTTAACAACCCAACAAAAGAAGAAGTTCTTAAAGATGTTAAGACTTACTTCTGGGATGGCCCTTATCTCTTCAAACAATGTGCTGATCTGATCATTCGTCGATGTGTTGATGGGCCGGCAACTTTACAAATCCTTGATGCTTGCCATAAAGGACCCACCGGTGGTCACTTTGGTCCCAACTACACCGCCAAGAAAGTGTTTGACTCTGGATTCTATTGGCCCACCATTTATCGTGACGCTTACGAAATGGTTAAGCATTGTGATGCTTGCCAGCGCCAAGGAAAGATCACACATAAAGATGAGATGCCTCAAAATTTCATACAAGAATGTGAAATCTTTGATGTATGGGGTATTGACTTTATGGGGCCATTTCCATCATCCAAAGGGAACAAGTACATCCTCGTAGCCGTTGACTACGTTTCTAAATGGGTTGAAGCTAAGGCTCTCCCAACAAATGATGCGAGGGTGGTTGTGAACTTTTTGAAGCAGCTGTTTGCTCGATTCAGTGTTCCTCGTGCTATAATCAGTGACCGCATGACTCATTTTTGCAATGAGCAATTTGCAAGAGTCATGGCTAAGTATGGTGTCAATCACCGTCTTTCCACCGCCTATCATCCCCAAACTAATGGGTAAGCCGAGATTTCTAACCGCGGATTGAAGCGAATTCTTGAGAGACCTGTGGGAGAGCATCGTGCCGCGTCGGCCGATAAATTAGATGATGCTTTGTGGGCTTTCTGTACTGCCTATAAGACGCCGATTGGTTGTACACCTTATCGTCTTGTGTACGGGAAAGCATGCCACCTCCCTATCGAGCTGGAACACAAGGCGTACTGGGCCTTGAAGTGGGCTAACTTCGACATCAACAAAGCCGGTGATCTTCAGAAGATTCAACTCAATGAGCTTAATGAACTGAGGAATGAAGCTTACGAGAACTCACTTATCTACAAGGAGAAGACCAAGATCATCCATGACGCAAGGATTAAGAACCGAGAATTCCACGTTGGTGATCAAGTTTTACTCTTTAACTCTCGATTAAAGATCTTCTCTGGCAAGTTGAAGAGCCGCTGGTCTGGTCCATTCACCATCGCCAAAATCTTTCCATATGGGACAATTGAGCTTTCTCAGCCAAATGGGCCCAATTTCAAGGTGAATGGCCAACGTTTGAAGTTGTACTTTGGTGAGGACATCTCTCATGAGATGATTCCAGCCCTCACCACGTGTCCTATGAACTAGTTTTGGGTCGAGTCGGGCTCGTGACTCGGTTATAAAAAACAAGCGCTTCTCGGGAGGCAACCCGTGATCTATCATTTACCGCTTTCATAATAAGTGTAGGGGGAGCCCCGCATATGTTGTTGTCTTGTTTCTTATTTTCTGCAGGGATTCAAGCTTCAAAGAGCACCTCGATGACTTTTGACGACCGTGATCCCGTGTTACTATCTTCCTGGTTCTATCCTAAACTGTCGTGATTCAATATTTCATATTTTATATGTTCACATTGAAATCACTATAGTTGTCCTTTCCTTAGCAAGATTTAAACAAAGTGCACAATGTCATAAGTTTAGGGGAGTTTACTCCCACATGCTTAAACATTGAGGACAATGTTTATATCAAGTGTAAGGGGGACTTCTATCGAAGTAAGTGGTCTTTTCCATGAATTTGCCCTCATTTTAACCGGAAAATTTGATTTTTCGACATTTTTCAAAAATTTTAATCTATTTTGGCCTTGTAGTTTTCCTTTGCTATCGTTATATACTTTCTTTGCTAGAATAAATTTTCAATAAAGTGGTTTTATTTTTTTTTTCTTTTCAAAGTCGTGAATATTTTAACTCAACCCGAGTTTACTTATCCAAGTTTACTCTAGCTAGTATCCTTAACGTGTTTAAGTCAAGTTTTGCTAGGCTTTTATATAGGGAACTTTAAAACGCGAAAGTCTTAACTCTCACGGGTTAAGAACAAGAACTTTTCGCAAGTTCCTATAATTGATCCTAGAGAGTTGTTTATTAAGGGAACTTTAAAATGCGGTTTCTAAACTTGAAAAAGTCTAAGAATTTGCAAGATCCTATAGATGACTCGAAAACCCCAAACTTTGATTTAATAGGCTAAACATCCACGAGTCTCATTCCTTGAGATTTTAAACTGTGGAGGACGAGAGATGATAGAGTCAATTATAAGTTTGGTATTCTTTCGTGAATTTATGTGAGTTAATTATGAGCCTATTCTCCCATCGCTTGTTAATAAATTTATCTGCAATAAATAAGGTTGTACGATTTGAAAAGTTACTTAGCTTCTAGCCCAAGATCGTTTAAAAGTTGCTCGGTATTAATTAGAGTTCATAGCCAAGGCATAACTTATTGAAGCGGGATGCGAAGATTGGCGAGTCCGAAAAGGCCCTAACAAGGCATGAGGGCTACATTTTGTTGCTAAAGATCCAAAAGTGATGTGAAGAATCATTTATCGAAAATCAATATGAAGGATCGAGACACACGATGAAAAGAAAAAACTCCCCAAAAGATCATGGAGAAATCTATCCAAAAAGGCCCTAACAAGGTATGAGGATAAATAGATCAAAGTCCTAAAAGGAGGCGGATCGTTGTATATCAAAGTCCAAAATAAAGATTGGAGAAAAATGAAGAAGTCATGGTCCGAAGATGAAGAATCTCTCAAAACTTCAAGTGAAGAAATCCCTATTATGAAGAGAAGACCATAATTTCAAGAACGTCTCTTAAAGATTCGAAGTGTGAAGTCGCTGCCAAATATCGGTCCGAGAAAGGTCTCAAATCGTGAAGCGAGTTATGCCAAGATATGAACTTTATGAGGTCCCGAGAAGCAGTTTTAAAAGATTTTGTCCTTTAGCTAACTATTGATTAAATCGTTCACTTTATTTTCAGCCTAATAACTATCAAAATAAGTCAAACAATGCATCCTCGTGATCATTCAAGACAAAAATAAAATAAAAGAGATACACCTAGGAATAAAGGAGTCTAAGTGAATAATTGGCCCACATGAATTCGTGCTAGTTTGCTAACTTATAATAACAATGATCTCGTTTTTAAGCTTGGTATGGGGAACGTGAAACTTGAAGATGATAAACGTTCATGGCAGCCTAAAAACCAATGTAAGTCTTTGATTTCTTTACTTGTTTTCTATCTTCTTATTTTCCTAAAATGTTTAGTATTTAATAAAGGCCAAGGTAGGTTATTTATGATGGAAAATGTAAACCAAGCTTTAAAATTAAAGCATTGCATGAGGGCATTGCAATGGTCAAGTGTAGGGGATTTAATAAGTGTGAAAACACTTATCCTTTTACCACTTATTTCCAATAATAACAAGACCAAAACATGTATTTTATGTCGTAAAAGTCGAAATTATGCGTGGTTTGTGTTTTTATTGTGTTTTAGGACCAAAAGATGAAAAAGGAAGAAAATACGGGCTTTCACGGTCTTTTATCGAAGAAAACGAGAAAAGAAGAAGTCAGGAGATCAAGAGTGCTTAAAGACCGGATGTCCAAGACCTATTCTAAAGATTTATCGAAGAAAAAGTCTAAAGACGGAAGTTTAATGAAGTCGAAGAACTCAAGTCTAAATTAAAGAAGAAAATTATTAAGACAAGTTCAAATCCCGAGATGACGTCGAGAAAAGACAAAGAATTAAATCGAGTCGAAAAGAAAAGAAAGAAGGAAGCACACCACACATGCACTACCCACTTAGCCTAAATACCCTCCTAATCACATTAGGAGGGGGGTTAGCTAGTTTTAAATTTTGTCATTTTTCCTTTCTAGTTTTTAGAGAGAGAAAGTTCCAAAATTTCTCTCACTAAGTTTTTCATCTTTTCTTTCTTTTAATCTTTTAAGTTTAAGCTTTTTGTATTTGGATTTCATTTAATTACAAGTTCAAGTTAATCCTTTTGTTCATTAATCTTCTTCTTCATTTCTTGATTTTGATTGATTTTGATCCGAAACATACTTGTTTCGGGTTTGAATTTGATGTTTTGGTGTTTAGAAAGTTAATCTTTTTATCACTACATAAGCTTCATACGAATTAGATTCCGACAGACATCATATTCCGACAGACTTAGTTTTAATTATTCTGGTGGTTCTAATTTTGGGCCATTCCGATAGAAAGGATTTGTTACATTCCGATAGACTAAGTTTTTAAGTTTTTAAGTTTTACAAAGTTTTATGTTCTAAGTGTTTTTCTAAATAATCTTCTTGTTTAATATTTAAACGCTTTAATTTCACTCAACGACATTTTAATACTTGCTTGTAGTTTAAATTAGATAATCAAACCAAACCATTCTCTTGTTTACCAAAAGATAATTGAGTCGCACTTTAGATTGCAAATCAATTCGAAAAGATCGGACGATAATTATTTTATACATGGTGTAAAAGCTTAGTATTAGGGACCATTGAGCTAATGTAAAAAGTTGGTTTGAAAGGCATATAAGCTGGATCTACCCTAGGACTTCAAGGGCTGCATAAATTATGTTCATATATCGAACTTGATAAATGTCTATAAAGTGAAAATCTGATTGTTTCTTAATGGAGTTTGGATCGGCAAAAAGTTGCATTCATCAGAAACCCGTGAACATCATGGATAGAGAAAGTAAGTCAACTTAAGCCTGATCATATTCCCGTAGTTATGTTTGATGAAATTCGCGTATTGTAATGAATTACACTTGAGAGAAAAGACTGAATGTGGAGGAAATGCCCACATGTCTTGATTCTATAAGAAGAGAGTAGTAAGATAAATCCATCTTTGAGGACAAAGATCCTCTTTAGGGGTAACTGCTGTGACAATCCGTCAATTTATGGTCAACATTTTATTCTCAACTATTATTTAAAATCATTATTTTAATGTTATGTCATGAACTCACTCACTTTTGGGAAGAAATAAGGGTTTACGTCTTAAAGTAGCATCGACTACGTCTAAACCGGAGAACTCTACGTTACGTGCTTACGTTTACATACACCGTTTTTGTGACAGTCCGACATTTTAGGAAATAAATTCATTCTCAAATATTATTTTGGAATTTTAATTTGTGTTGGTTCATAAACTCACAAATTTACGAGAAGAGATTAGGACTTACGTGCATAATTTAACGTCTTTTACGACTAAACCGGAAACCCTAGGTTTACGTATTTACGATTTTGAACTCCGTTTTTGATGAGACAATTTTTATTAGATTCATTTTGTGTCGTTGATATAATTTTTAAAAACGTTTTTCGTAAAACGACCCGATGGCACGCAAATCGAAGAAACTAGAATCGAGGAGTACCCGTAAATTAGTGGGTATGAGACAAGTTAACACTTGCCCCACCCCCACTAAGGGGTGGCCAAGCTTAGCCAACACATCTATGATGTGTCAACTTAACATGAAAACTAAGGACACTTGTCCTTAGTTTCACACCAAAACCATTTAACACCTTAAAACAACTAATCACAAACCATACACTCATTTGATACATGCAAACACACACAATCTCTCTCAACTCTCTCCCTTTGCCGTCTAAACACCACCACTAAACACCCCATTTGATCAAAAATTCTACCATTAATCTTGTGTTTAACTTGCACAAGATGAAAGCCTATTGAAGACATGATGATTTGAGGTGATCTTAAAAACTAGAAAGGAGATTTCATGAAAATCAAGGGCTGATTTCTCAAGGAGTCTACATATTCTTGGTGATCCTAGAAGTGGTCTTAATATTTCAAAAGATTGGTTACCCAAAACCAAGTCTTATTCATCCAAAAATCTCAATCTTTCATCTTATTGAGTGGTATAGAGATTGTTTCCTTCCTATCGTCTTGTTATTTTGTAAAAGTAATCATGTATTTTCTTTATAAATGTATATGTATATGATGATGAATGATGATCAAAATATTATGTGGGGGTTTTGTGTTAATAGATTGGGTTAAAAAGATTAAAATCTACAAGTTAAAATGTTAAAATCTTGATTAGATTTATGGGCTGTATAAAACAGTAAGTAACCATATGAACACTTGGTAAAATGACTTGAATTATTGAATATACAGTCAGATATATGATTTTTACATATGTGGTGAGTTGGCCACTCAATGGAATCAATAAAATGAGCAAGATATGATCAAAATACTATTAAGGTACAAATCTGTATAGTCTGTTTTGTAGCACATATTATGTAGTTTGTGCTGCCAAAATTTGAGCTTCTATCTCCTTATAGAACTCACGATATGGCAAAAATGGTGGAAGTGACTTTGACAATCAGATTTGTAAATACAAGTATATAATATAAAATGAGCACTCAAGTAATATTATTATAAAATACATATATAAAACCCACTAACTAATGAAAATATTCATAAAATGAGTTGTATACTATGATAAATAAGTATGACATTTTTATAAAAGTACAAACTCAAATGTTTTCTAAAGTTATAAAACCATATATAAGTTTTACGTCTTTTCGGCTAAAACCGAAAGATTAACGTTTTCGCCAAATAAAACTTAGACGGCCAGACCCGTCTAATGTAACATTTTTATAACTCATATACTGATATTTAAGAACATTTGACAAGTAAAAACCGATAAACCCGAGCTTTATAACTTATGGACCTTAACGGGCCAAAGTAGCCTTATTGGACCATTAGCCCAACTAGTTTGGCTAAACACTAATGGACTTACTCATGGGCTTAACCCACTTGGGCTCAACATATGACTATAGGCCTGGTATTAAAAAGTATAAATGGGCTAATATAATGAATTGAACTTTTAATAGGCTTATTGGGCCTTAATATGTAACTGGGTTGAAACTAGTATAACTAGTCTAAATTGACTAACACATAACAACAATAATGTTGTATGAAGAGATAAAATCCCACTTGATCATCATCATACTTATGATATCATCATATATACATAACTATTATTTTTATAAAGTCATTGGACAAGAGTCTAAGACCGAGTATTATTTGTCTAGGTTTCCGTGATTGAAGCACGTACCGTACATCCAAATCGCCGATAGCCCGCCTTTCCCAATCAATGTGAGTTCATAGCCTCGCAGTCTTTTAAATGTTTTATGAAATGTTTTATAAACCCGCGAGGGAGATAACATGTTAGTTTTTATAAAATAGGACACCAGTTGTTCCGATTGTTTGCTTATTGATGTGGACCCGAATGATTATGTGACCCGATGAATGATTATATGACCCGATGTATGAAATGAAACAGATTATTATTAATTAGTTTATGTCACTAAAAGTAGCATTAGCATGAATTGTGGACTACCGGGATTTGGTAGACGCTTATGCATATAATAGTACTATTTGGGGAAGATCACCCCAGTTCGCGCCTTGACGGTTGATCCCCGTCGTGCCACATTGATTGGTAATTGAATTTATGTATGAAAAGATTTATATAAGCGTGATTATTGTGACGACACGCTGTTTTAGATGGGTAAAGGAATTTTGGGTTAGCTACCCGTTGGTTGTTATAGAAAGGTAGCAATGTCATGCGGCTTATAATAATCCAATAACAAAAATACTGATATACGCATTGAATTATAATATATTGCCTGACTAGCAATACGGGGTCTTATTACGGATATTATGTTCGTGTTTTGGTTTTACATAACCATTTTCATATAACGGTTTTTATTTAACTCTATACAACGTTATAAAACGTATTATATGATGTTTTTGCGACAATGGTTCGTATAATGATTTTTAAGGGAAAAGCTTATATTATGATTTACGACAAAGATTGGTATAAAATGTATTTGGCCTATTTGATGGCCTACGACAAAGAATTGTACAATATGATTTTCGGTAATGATTATATACCGGTGATATATTAATGGTTTTTATTAAACTCTATGAATTCACTCGGCGTTTTCGCTGACTTTTTAACATGTTTTATCTCAGGTACTTGAAGGTAATTCTCGGGAAGACGACAAGAATATATGGGCCGCATTCAAATAATATTTCCATTCAAATGTTTTGTAAAATTGTATGATATACTATGACCTGAGGACCTTTGTAAATTTGATATTCATGAATGGAAAATGCTTTATTATTAAACGACGTGATTGTTAAGCGTTGTCTATGATTTGATTAATGTGCTATCCCGTAACACCAACGACTCTTCCGCTGAACTAAAGTATGAATATTTGGGGGTGTTACACTTGTACCATGACGTGGCACCCCCATGCTACCTACGTGTTTCCTTGCCTGATTTTGGGGGTCTCACAGATCCCGTCCGGACCCGATGCTCAGTAGTAGTTGGAATATTTACACATCAGTTTGTAGAGGTAGATATTAAATTATATTCAAGAACAAACCTATGTGCAAGCCCTTCGCGTAGCACGGTCACGGCCCTATACTTTTTCAAACTTGATATTCCATACCCTTTGATAACACCAGCAATTCCATAAACTGCCCCACGTCGCTCTCCATAGTTCTCACTATTCATCAATTGATCTAACAACCTCGAAACAAGTGACATTGCGTCTTCCTAATGACCACGTACAAAAAAGCGATTTAAGTACAACCTTAGTAGGAATCAATCAAAATATAAACTTACAAAACTAGGAATTTCCTACTAATCACAAGAGTTGGAGATGGAAAAATTGAGTGGGTCAGGTAACGTAAGTGGGAAAATAAGTATTTCTGTGTGAGCATTAAGATAGGTAAATTCTAAACACTTGCGTCCAAATTATTAAAAACTAAATTATTAAAACTTTATAAATAATTCATTTCAAACATGTTTACAAAATCATATTATTTATGCGAATATCTTATTGGTTGATGTGGATTCTTTAAGTTTATGGACTTATATTTAATAGTCGTGTGATAAGATCGAACTCGAGATTACGGGATTACACACAATACGTAAAGAGTTAATACAAATAATAAATATATTTATTGTATTTATTGATTTATTTAATAAATATATTTATGTATTTATTAATTTAACCGAGCAAGTAAGTATATAACCTTAACGGTCGTTAACTAATTATTAATTAAGTTATAACAAGCGTTAAATAAATATATAGTATGAGTAAACAAAAGGAAAGAAGTTTGGAAGATTCCGGAACACCCTTAAGGGGTGTTATAGGCGGTCGAATATGGGCTGGGGGGGGGGGGGGGCAATTGTTGCCTTTTATTTATCTTAGGCTATAAGGGTTTAGGCCTATAAATACACCTCCTAACTTCTCATAATTCACACATCATAAATCTTTTCCCCTTCTCTTTCTTTTGGTCGATCGCCACCCCCTCCAACAAAAGGGTTTCAGTTGGTTTTCTTGGTTGATCGATTGTATACTTAATCTAGTCCTAGCCCCTCTCTAGGGTTGTTGGGTAGATTAATTACAAGTGTTGTAGCTCGGTTTTCACGTGCTAGAATCACGGTTAGCTCGTTGTAATACGTGTGTACAAGAACGTAATATAGTCTTACTTTAGACTATATCTTGGTATATACGTTTTAAACCCGAATCGGTGATTTGTTCTTCGTCTTGTGGAATTGCTTTAGCGTAAAGGTATGTAACCTAATTCGATTAATTATAATTATGTTATTAATTATGATCTTGTTAAATCGCTTCCGCTATGTGTGCTTTGATCTCGTTTAGGGTTTTATATTATTGTTATGATACTAATAAACCTACAGTGGCATCGAGAGCCGTTTTAACATTTTATAATTATCGAAAATATAAAGTATTTAAACTATAATTTTTTTGAGTTAAAACCACATGTTTTTTTAGGTTTTTCATAAAATTAGGGTTTTGTTTTTTTTAAAATTAGGGTTTTTACTCTATTTTTAATAAAAGAAAAGTGATTTGTTTTGAAACCCTAAATTACATGTGGGATAATTTTAGATTATATTGCATGATTAATTGTTATGTCATGTACGGTTACGATCCGTAGATATTTAATTGTTAAGATTTGTGGGGATTCCATGATTACATGCATGTTTTCATGGATCGTAAAATTATATGTTTATTTGATTTTATGTGCTACGTGATTATTTGATTCAATAAATCTAGAATTAGGGAAGACTTTTATATAGAGATATAAAGACCTAGACTTGATTATTATTGAATAAATCGTATGCATGTGGCTATTTGATTTATTTTTGGCACATATAAATTGTTATTATGTGTTTATGATTTAGTTTTTTTACTTGTTTATATATAAAATTGTTGAATTGTTGTAAACAATGGTTTTTTTTTGAAAAGAATAATATGGACTAAATCATATTAAAATAATGATTTGTTAAGAGATTTAAATTACATAAGATTACGTTGATTGGTGAATTGAAATAATAATCTAACGGCCTACTCAATTTAGACATACAATAAAGTGGGTTTAACGCACCGCTAGTCATGTACCCGGTTAAGGAAGGTGGTGTTATGCCATTAGTAGCTGACCAAATTCCCGGCTCGCCTGTGCGTCAAAATTGAAATTACCTACGATTATTAATTGAATTATACCTTAAGGGTAATTTACCACAAATTCACATCCGAACCACAATGAATAAGGGTATTGCTTTGTGCGTAGCCGAGTTCTAGCGAAGTACGATGTGATGAGTTGTGGGTAAATTCTTTAATTGGTTTAACCAATACCGCAACATAATTTATGAAGAAATTTAATCTCATGAAAAAATTTACTAAATGTTTTATTAAACTTGTGCTATGGAGATTGTATGCATGCTTCTCCATACATTGATTTTGACATCAAAATTTATACCCTTAAAATTTAAGTCGAATGCTCCTAATTGACGAACACTTGAAATTAATTCGTCATCAAATGAGATTTTTGGATGATGTTGTGATGGAGAGAAATGAATTTGTAAAATGAGAATTCGTATGATGGTTTTACGTTACTCAGATTAGACGACTTAATTAAGTTACTCAGTGAGATCTGGAAACTTAATGCATTCAGAAGGGATGAAACATGTTTACAATGCAAAACGTTTTTTGGCAATGTAATCCCTTAAATATCTAGAAATTGAAAATTGTTTGTCAATTGAATTGTTCGACAAGTCTCTGTGCTGAGTACATTCATTACTAGCAGATGAAATGATGTAATGGATCTATGTCAATATACTTCTAGAATTCAAGGAAAATAATATGGTTTTAATACCGGAGTAATTTAATTTTCTTAAAAGTATTTTGTTATCGAAAATACTAATATTTGTATTATTTATGTAGAAATGGCTCAACCCACCAATAACACGATAAGTTCTGCGTTTAAAGTTTTCTTTGAACGACCTGAACTTACTAGCCCAAACTTGAATGATTGGTACCGCTCTCTAAGATTTTTCTTGAGAGCAACGGGTACTATCGATATCTTGACTACTCCCTGTCCGGAGGATCTTGCTGAAGGAGCATCTGATGCGCAAAGGCGTGAACACGCTACTAATATTAAGAAGCACTATGAGGTGGCTTTCTTAATGCTAGGAAAAATGGCTCCTACACTTCAACAGAAGTATGAGCTATTTTCTCCGAAGCGAATGCTTGATGAGCGCAAGGATATGTTCGAAAAGCCGCAAGCTGTGGAGATCTACGACTCAGTAGATGCTTTGCATAGCTGCAAGCAAGCTCTAGGAAAGTCTGTAAGTGCCCATTATTTGGAGATGAGGGGTTATATAGAACAACTCATTGAACTAGGACAACCCTATGATCATAATATGGCTATCAACTTGATCAATAGGTCCCTTAACAAGGACTTCAATGATTTCGTTAGAAACTATAATATGCATTGCACGGGGAAGACAGTTAATGATTTGCATGCAATGTTCATTGACTATGAATAGGGGTTGGAAGACAAGGAATCTACCGCTACACCTTTTGTACTAACCATACAAAAGGGTAGAGTGAGTAAGCCAAAACCGCAAACGAACAAGAAGAAAGGAAAAGGCAAGGGTAATAAGGGCAAACAAGTTGCAACTTATTCGAAACCCAAGCAAAACTTTGTGAAGAGGAGTCAATCTCAAAAGGATGAGACTTGTCACCCTTGCAAGGTAAGTGGTCACTGGAAGAGTAATTGCCCTCTTTACCTCGAAGAATTGCGAGAAATAAAGAAGAAGTCTGAGCAGAGCGTTGCAGCTTCAAGTACTTTATTTATGATTGAATTGTTCAATTTAACATACAAATTAAATTCTTGGGTATATGATACGGGATGCGGTATTAACATTTGTAATACGCTGTAGGGATTTAATCTGGAAAGGAAGCTTTCCTATGGGGAACAATATCTACAAGTGGGCAATGGCGCACAAGCAGCAGTTGAAGCTATAGGAACTTTTGATCTAGTTTTACCTTTGGGTTTAGTAGTGAGATTAAATGATTGTCATTATGCACCTACAATTTTTAGGGGTGTTATTTCCTTTTCTTGTTTGTTAAATAATGGATTCGTTCACACGATTGATAATAATGGAACTTTTGTTTGGAAAATGGTATTTTCTATTTTAATGCAATTTATGTGAATGGTGTGTTTGAATTAGACATGCATGATAATGAATCCAAGAACGATAAATCTGTATTTAGCATGAGTAAGAAGAGAAAGTTTGACAATAATTCTTCTTATCTTTGGCATTGTAGACTTGCCCATATTGGGAAGACTCGTATACAAAAGCTTCAACGTGAAGGTCTTTTGGAAAATATCAATGATCAATCATTTGATAAATGTGAGTATTGTATCTCTGGAAAGATGACCAAGAAACATTTTAATAGAAATGTTGAAAGGGCTACTGATCTAGTTGGACTTATACATACTGATGTGTGTGGACCACTTAGACATACGTCAAGGAAAGGTGCTAGATACTTCTTAACATTTACGGATGATTATAGCGTTATAGTTATGTTTATTTACTTAAGCATAAACATGAGGTATTTGAAACATTCAAATTGTTTAAAGCAGAAGTAGAACTACAATTAGAGAAGAAAATTAAAGCTCTTCGTTCTGACAGAGGTGGTGAATATTTAAGTCAAGAGTTTATAGATTATCTAAGTGAGAAGGGAATTGTTTAGCATCTGACTTCTCCCTATACTCCACAACAAAATGGTGTATCCGAAAGGAGAAATCGTACATTATTGGATATGGTACGATCTATGTTTAATCTTACAACTTTACCTTTATCCTTTTGGGATTATGCTCTAGAATCTGATGTTCGCATATTAAATATGGTTCCCACGAAGAAGGTCGATAAGACACCATATGAACTACGGCGTGGCAAGAAGCCATATTTGTCTTATTTAAAGGTCTGGGGTTGCGAGGCGTATGTGAAACGTGACTCGTGTGACAAACTGCAACAACGATTTGTAAAATGTATCTTTGTAGGATACCCTAAGGAAACTAAGGGTTACTACTTTTATTATCCACCTGAGAACAAAGTAATTGTTGCTAGGTATGGATACTTCCTTGAATCTGATCTTGTAAACCAAGAATTCAGTGGGAGAAATTATGATCTTGAGGAGAGTCATATAGATACATTACCTTCTAAAAGCATTAGCGATGTAATTCCTGTAAAACCAGAAAGTCTGGCGGTTCCACTGGAATTAGTTCCTCTACGTAGATCTGCAAGGATTAAAAACGCATATAGCAATATGTGTCTTAACATAGAGGATGATGATGAGTTAGGGGATCTTGGTGAACCTGCTAATTATAAATCCGTCATACTTGATCCTGAGAAGGATAAGTGGATGGTTGCTATGGATGAGGAAATGAAATCCATGAAAGTAAATGATGTTTGGATTCTTGTAGAACTACCACCGAATGCTAAAGTAGTGAGACATAAGTGGATATATAATACAAGGCATTTCCAAGTATAAAATTTTATCGTCCGATCTTTTCGAATTGAAAAAGGATTAACGTGCGACTCAGTCGTCTTTTGGTGGAAAAGAAATAAATGTTTCGTTGTAGTAAAATTAAATTGCAAAACGTTAAAGTAAATGACGGGTAATTAAAACTAAAACTAATTAAAACGTAAATGGTGCGATATTAAAAACTTTAAAAGTAAATGACGAGAAATTAAATGACGTAAAATTAAAACTTGACGAAAAGTAACTTAGACAATGTAATAAAAATGAAAATTTGAAAACTTAAAATAATGCAAAATTACAAATAAAACTAACACAAAATAATAAATCTCAACCTACCATCGGAATACCTTCTATCGGAATCTGATCGAAATGTATGCTTACCACTTCTATCGGAATTAAAAAAATCAGTTATGTCGGAATGATGATCGGAATACCCTATCGGAATGTGGTCGGAATGAGACTATCGGAATACTTAAAATCAAACCTATCAGAATAACAACCCTTGGACCCTATCGGAATGTCACTCTGTCGGAATGTCACTTCTATCGGAATGTGGCTGTGGAAATTTTGGCAGCACTTCGTCACAATAAAGCCTTAAGACCCGTCGCAATATACGATCGCAATGAGCGATCACAATCACGATCGGAATAAGGGGAAAAACAGTCGGAATCTCAAATCTCTATTCCGATTGTCACGATCGGATTAAGTGAATGCTGTCGGAATACCTTAGTTCCCTTTCCGATGGAATAGATTCGTAAATAAGCAAAACCAAAATAAGCTATAAACCAAATAAGCACTAACCGAAACTTACCAAAACAATAATAAGACGAACAAAATAAGCACAAATTTAAAGACTTTCAAAACACAAAATAAGCAAACTTTATAAAATAAACTTTAAAAAAATAAAAGTTTTAAGAAAACTTTAAAACTAATAAGCTAAATACAAAATAAGCCAATAAGTATGTCAAGCTTAAAGCTTAAATCGTATAAAAGCCTAGATAGAAATAAAAAGATAAACTTTTTAATCAAATAAGCAATAAGATTAAGCAAATGAATGCTTAACCCGAATTAATAATCAAAATCAAAAGCAAGAAAAGTAGAATAAGATGGATAATAAAAAGCTTGATTAAAGGAAAACAAAGATTCAACAACAAAATTAAAAGACTTGCTTGGAATTAAAGACAAGAAATTTAAGGTGCAAAACAAGGTAATTAAATTGACAATTAAGTAAATGACATGAAATTAAATTGCATGAAAATAAAAATGGTGGAAGACTAGTTTGTCAAATTAGCCAACCCCTCCTAATTTGATATTAGGAGGGTATTTATAGGAGAATAGGGAGGTTAGCATGTGTTGCTCCTTCTTTCTTTCTTTCTCGTCTTTTCGTCTTCTAAATTCTTCGACTTTTTTCGACTTTGTCTTGGGATTAATTAAACTCGTCTTGTAATTTCTTCATTAATTAGACTTGAGTTCTTCGGCTTTATTAAACTTCCGTCTTTAGACATTTCTTCGATAAATATTCAGAGTTGGCCTTGGACTTCCGTTCTTTTTGCACTCTTGATCTTTTGACTTCGTCTTTTATCTTTTTCTTCGATAAAAGCCCGTGAAAGCCCGTGTTTTCTTCCCTTTTCACATATTGATCCTAAATCACAACAAAAACATAAACCACGCATAATTCCGGCATTTACGACATAAAATACACGTTTTGGCTTGGTTATTATTATAATTAAGTGGTAAAAGGATAAGTGTTTTCACACTTATTAAATCCCCTACACTTGACCATTGCAATGTCCTCATGCAATGCATTAATTACAAAGCAAGTTTTACATTTTCCATCATAATCAACCCACCTTGGCCTTTATTAAAGAGAGAAAATATTTAAAGGAAGAAAACAAGTAAAAAGATCAAAAACTTACCTTCGGGTTTTAGAATGTCATGAATGATTATCATCCTCAAGTTTCATGTTCCCCAAACCAAGCTTAAAAACGAGATCATTGTTATAATAAGTTAGTAGACTATCACAAACTCATGTGGGCCAATTATTTACTTAGACTCCCTTATTCCTAGGTGTATCTCTTATGGTTATTTGTAAAACCCGTATTTAAAGATCAGAATATTTAAATACGCGGTTTAATATTAATAAACTATATAAGTATTAATTATTAGACAGAGATATAAACGCAAAAATTAAATACGCAATTCCAGTTTAATTAAATACTATAAATATTATAGTTTATTCAGAAAATAATTATTAAGCCTCAAAAAAATATTATGTATGCATTATTTATTTACAGTAAAGAGTATTACGTTTTCTAGGAAATTAAAATACGATACACGAACACGTGAACAAATACTTAAAACGCGAAAATTAGAGGTGTGCATATAGTACTTGGGCTGCGTTTTAAACTAAACAAACAAGAAAGGGTTTTGGGCTTGAGCCCGACCCATTGCCAAAGAAACAGAAAACGGGACTTAACCCCTCTTTCTCATTCAAGCGTTCAAAAAAAATAGAAGATTAGGGTTTCTTTGTTTTGGCCGCCGGGAGAAAAAAAAAGGGAGAGGAGGTCGAGCTTTGTTTGATCTAGTGATCCGTGTACCTTCTTGTCCGTTATCAAACTACGGTAATCATCTTCTATCTCAGCCTTATAGTCACGATTTGTGGTATAAAACAATGGAATCGTTTTGTTATAACAAGCATAATGTTTTCACATAAAATCATAAAAATAAAACTAGGGTTTTGTTTGGGTTCTATGCAAAACCGAGACACACCATGTCTTGGTGCTATTTTCCTTGGCCGTTTGCTGCCAACCGACACCACACAAGTCTCGGGGTGGTGTTGGCTGTGGTCGACCGACGGCAGAAAGACCCCAACAGGGGCGTTTGGTTGCTGATGATGAAAGGGGGCGTGTTGGCTTATATAAACCGAGACCACCATGTCTCGGTGACTCCAACTTTTCCCAGCCGTGACCCACACAGGGGCGGCTAGGGCCAGATTCGACCAAAAAGGGGTGCGTTTGGGACGACAGAAAACATAAGGGTGCGTTTGGTGTATATGAACGGTGGGAAAACATGACAAAACAGTGGGAACTATATGCAAAACCAGTGGGGAAAATGGGACTATAAAATGGATCTATTGAATAACTTCAGCGACAGTTTTAGCGACAGTTTTTTGTCGCAGAACTGTTATGATTATACAGTTTTTAAAAGGACAGTTTTAGCGACAGTTTTTAGTGACACAGAATTCTGTCACAAATTCTGGTGGACAGATTTGTATAGATAGATTTAATTATTATATGTTGAATGGTTTAGTGCGACTGAGAGGGGATATCTCGGTAGGCTCGGGAAACTATTAAAATGAATAAAATAACTATTCTTATATTATACCTTTTTAAATTAATTTGTTTTATCAACGCTTAAAATATATTTTAAATGTACTAATTTAATATAGTTTCTTAATATTTAAAAGGGTATAATTTTATTAAATAAATTAAATTATTTTGGGAACTTCTAAATTAAGAAACTTTTATTTTAGCGGGATACTTAAGGTAGTATTACTATAGCGTCAGAAATACGTTGTACCATAATTAAATAGTAGAAAATAATACATAAAATGAATAAATAAGAAGCCAATAAAATCAGTAAAATTCCATAAACGAATATCAGTTAACTTATTCGCGTCCTTTATTCATGTAGCACGCGTGAAGCCCGAGTAGTATTCGTTCAGTCTTCCATTCAGTCAGTTACTGGACACGAGGTACGGATTTTCCGTCCTTTCAGTAAGGACTTCCTTTCTATGCATGATTAGGATTCCCCGTCTTCAGCCAAATGTTTTCCCCGGTATATGCTTAAATTTATCAGTAATCATGTTAATAACTAAATAAAATTGCCTGAGCATTATATACAAGCACGACCAGTTTATGTACTAGTTACGGAGGTACCGTAACCACGACACTAGAGGCACCGGTGTCGTGACTCACATGCAGGAGAGTGATATCCTGCATCGTCCCACTCAGCTCAGCTTGGCCATTTTATCAGTATTATTAGTGGGGCGTATGGATGCATCCTAGGCTTATATGTGTTACAAGTTATCAGGGTGAATGTGGTGTGTGCTCTACATCCTTCACATTGGAGCTGATCCCTCCACCCAGCACAGTTATTTAGAGGTCACCCTTCTACAGCATGACGAGGTCACCCCTCTAGTTATTCATGCACGATTGTTACAGCACGTGACCTATATAAGCTCTGGCAAATAAAATACAGTAAATGCATGTTTTCAGAATTAATAGTTATATTTCAGTATCAGTATATATGAATCAGGTTTTTCAGATTTTATGCAGAGTTCTACCACATGTTACATATCAGTCTTATAGCTTCATTGTTGTCTTCTATTTCATTACTTTCAGTACATTCTTATCATGCTATATCCGCCCACTGAGCGTTATGCTCAGCCGTAGTTTCTTTTCATGTTTCCAAACGGGAGGTACACAGGGACGATCTTAGGACTTCTAAGAGAGTACGTGTATTTGGATGGGAGCTATCCAGACTCCTTTATTTTTATGCACACATTACGTTACCTTACTTTGGTTACTTGGACACTGTTTCGTCCTTTTTCTTTTAGTACTTAATCTTTATATTTTTGGGCTTATGTTGGACTACCGATGTTTGATTCCGGTACATCCGTTTGGTCAGTTAATGTTTAATACATTGTCTTGCATGCTCTGATGACACGCCATAAATACACGTAACGGTCCATTATCTAAGTGGGGTGTTACAATTATGGTATCAGAGCGCAAGGTTCGACCTGTAGGTAAAACTTGACCTGTGACTAGTGGGTAGTCACCAAGAACTTCCTGTATTTTGGTGTCGTTATCTTCCATGCTACTCATGAATTTTATCTGTCGGTTTTGCAAAATTTGGATTAAGTAAACGGTTGGTACAGGACTGGCCATACTTAATCGCATGTGCTTTTCAGCGAAAATTGTCATTTTGTGAACTGACCCTAGGCGTTCACCAGTATTCATGTCATATTTTATTGACTATACCTTCATGAATTACACTATGCATATTCAGATTTATTACCCTAGATTTTGGCAGTTTTATCAACTTATCCTCTTTATTTCAGATGTCACCCAGATGCGAAACCGAGAATGATCCTAACGCAGCTGCCATTGCTGCTGCTGTTCAGGCATACAAGCCATGTTACCCCAAATTCGTGATGAGTTCCGAGCTGAATATCAAAATGGACCTCAGCAGAATAACAACCTTCCTGTTCCACCACCTGCCACTTTACCCGCTTGGCTGGATTTGTTTATCAAGCAGAAACCCCGACTGTTTGAGCAGACTGTAGCTCCAACTGACGCAGAAGACTGGATCTACCATATAGAGAAAATTTTTGGAGCTATGGATTGTGGTGACGTTTTCAAGGTTAGGCTTGCAGTTTACAAGCTGGAGGGTCCTGCTCTGCATTGGTAGAGGTCTTAGAAGCTCTCCAATGGGGGAGATGCTTGGGAGCTTGCATTGACCTGGGCACGTTTCAAGACGATGTTCTATGACCAGTTTTTCCCGCATGCGGAGAAAGCTAAAATGAAGAGGGACTTCCACGTTATTCGTCAGAATCATGGCGAGAACAGTATAGAGTTCATGCACCGATACCTCAGGATGGCTGGATTCTTAGGGGAGGCTGCGGGTACCGCAGAGGAGCAAGCAAATCAATTTCGCTGGGCTCTTCACTCTAGGACTGCAGATAGACTGATGAGTGCCACATTCACTAGTGTGTCACAAGTAGCTAATGCAGCTCGGGATGTCGAGATGCTTTTCGAGAGGGATGAGCTCGAGAATGTAGAGCGTCCGGAGAAGAGGTACATCTCACCCAACAGACTTAAACAATTTAGCCCCATTATTTCTTATCAAATTATATGTTATGACTTATCCAATTATAATCTTTCAGACACAGAGGAGGAGACCGATCCCAATCGGCTACTCCGCATCCGAACTACAGGAACCACGGTCACTCATATGACCGAAATCGGTCAGATAAGAGGAGCGGCGGTGATAATTACCTCGGCAGCTTCAACTCATCTGGCAGCTACAGGTGAGTCTTTAAGCTCCAGAAATACTAAACTATCGTGTAAAACATATCTTAAATTTTTTCTATAAATTCCAACAGAGATGCTGGACAGGGGCGTGACCAAAACAACAGAGGTCAGCAGGTTGCCCGACCGGCAAATTCTGGTAAATTTTTAAAATTCAGTCAATCAGCCTCATTTCAGGTTAAGATATCAGAATCGTGACACCTGTTTATCATCGTATATCAGGTTCTCAGCAAACCAGAGCTGCTTCTACCGTGTATACTTATCCCACTTGCATCACATGTGGAAAGAAACACACGGGACCGTGCCGTCGTGGTACACGTGGTTGTTTCCAGTGTGGCCAGCCGGGCCATCGGAAGAGAGATTGCAAGAGCGGAAATGCTGCTGGTACCTCAGGCCAGATTCCTCAGATTTTACCTCCACCACCACCGATACCACCAACCACTGGTCGTGTCTACACTACTACCCGTGAACAAGAAAATAAGACCACAGGTACCATTACTGGCATTTTGTTTATACACGGACAGTCTGCATGCGTGCTTTTCGATACAGGCGCCATGCACTCAGTTATATCTACTTCATATGCTGTTAGAATAAACATGACCCCTACGCCACTAGACAGTGTACTTAGTATATCTACCCCTATGCGAGACTCTGTACTCATTACCCAGGTGTATAAGGATCTCCCTCTTGAGTTTGATGATAAAATCCGTCCAGTCAGTGCTCTTCCTTTAGATATGTGTGAATTCGATATTATTCTGGGTATGGATTGGTTGTCGGTTCATCATGCCACCATAGACTGTCATGCTCACCGGGTTATCTTTGGTGATGTCCAGACACCAGAGTTTATTCACCACGGTTTCCTACCAGGAAAACATGTTCAGATCATTTCAGCTTTACAGGCTCGTACCTTACTATATCATGGTTGTGAGGGTTTCCTAGCTACATTTCATGACATGACTTCTGAGACACCTTCAATTCATGATCAACCAGTCGTGTCAGACTTTCCAGATGTCTTTCCCGAGGAACTTCCAGGTTTACCTCCCATGCGAGAGGTAGAATTTGGTATCGATCTCATTCCAGGTGCAGAACCAGTATCTAAAGCTCCTTACCGTATGGCTCCTGTAGAGCTTAAGGAACTGAAAGATCAGCTTCAGGAACTGCTAGAAAGGGGTTTCATTCGTCCTAGCGTGTCACCTTGGGGCGCTCCAGTTTTGTTTGTCAAGAAGAAGGATGGTAGCATGCGTTTGTGTATTGACTACCGTGAGTTGAATAAGCTCACTATTCGTAACCGTTATCCACTTCCTCGTATTGACGATTTATTCGATCAGCTTCAGGGTGCCAATCACTTCTCAAAAATCGATCTACGATCAGGTTACCATCAGCTGCGTGTAAAAGAGCAGGATATAACCAAAACTGCTTTTCGCACGAGGTACGGTCATTACGAGTTTGTGTTATGCCATTCGGTCTCACGAATGCGCCCGCAGTATTTATGGACTTGATGAACAGAGTCTTCCACGAATTTTTAGACAAGTTTGTGATCGTCTTCATCGATGATATCCTTATTTTCTCCAAATCCAAAGAGGAACATGAGAATCATCTCCGTACAGTTTTGCAGATTCTCAGACGAGAAAAACTATATGCTAAATTTTCGAAGTGCGAGTTTTGGCTAAATACAGTGGCGTTTCTAGGTCATATTGTTTCTGCGGTAGGAATCACTATGGATCCTGCGAAGGTGGAGGCTATCACCAAATGGCCAAGACCGACGTCTGTCACAGAGATACGTAGTTTTCTTGGGTTGGCGGGTTATTACCGCAGGTTTGTGGAAAACTTCTCACGTTTGGCGTTACCATTGACCCAACTTATGCGAAAAGGTGAGAAGTTTATATGGACCGAGGAGAGAGAAAAGAGTTTTGAGGAACTCAAGCATCGATTGATCTCAGCACCGATACTCACTCTTCCATCCGGTACAGGTGGTTATCAGATTTACAGCGACGCATCAGGAAAGGGCTTAGGCTGTGTTCTTATGCAGCATGGGAAAGTCATTGCTTATGCTTCGCGTCAACTGAAGCCGTATGAGAAAAATTATCCTACTCATGATCTAGAGCTCGCAGTAGTCGTTTTTGCCCTTAAAATCTGGAGGCATTATTTATACGGTGAGTCGTGTGATATCTTCACCGATCACAAAAGTCTCAAGTATATATTTACACAGCGAGAGCTGAACATGAGACAGAGGCGATGGTTAGAACTGCTAAAAGACTATGACACTAATATCCAGTATCACCCAGGCAAAGCAAATGTAGTAGCAGATGCCCTTAGCAGAAAATCAGGTATGATAAATGGCATCAAAGTTCAGGAAGAAATTATTTGGGATTTAGAGCGGTATGATATTGAGCTCTTAGTACGCAGACAGAGGGGATACTGGGCTAGTTTGAGGGTGGAACCAGATTTACTCTCTAGGATTAAAGCCGCACAAAAGGATGATGGTGAAATCTGGGTGATTATCCAGAACATTGACCAGCAGACCGAATTTCGCATCGATGACGAGGGTATCGTATGGCAGGGTACCAAACTCTGCGTTCCAGAAGACCCTGCTCTCAGAGAAGCCTTAATGACTGAGGCTCACAGCTCTCCGTTCTCCATCCATCCGGGTTCCACAAAAATGTACCACGATCTTAAGCAGCATTTCTGGTGGAGCGGCATGAAACAGGAGGTCGCAACATTTGTGTCTAAATGCTTAACCTGTCAGCAGGTTAAGATAGAGCACCAGCGTTCCAGTGGTCTTCTCCAGCCATTAGACATTCCAATGTGGAAATGGGACAAGATCTCTATGGATTTTGTCACCGGATTACCACAGACTCAGCAGAGACATGATGCAATCTGGGTTGTTGTCGATCGTTTGACCAAGTCGGCACATTTCATTCCTATTCGCAAAGATTTCGCAGTCAGTAAATTAGCGAAACTATTCACCGAGGAGATCGTACGATTACACGGTACACCTTCAGAAATTATATCAGATAGGGATCCCCGTTTCACCTCTCAATTCTGGGAAGGTTTGCATAAAGCTTGGGGAACTAGGCTCAAGCTCAGCACAGCCTTTCACCCGCAGACGGACGGTCAGTCAGAGCGTACCATCCAGACCGTGGAGGACATGCTACACGCCTGTGCATTAGAATGGACAGGACACTGGGATGACTATATTTGCTTGGTCGAGTTTGCCTACAACAACAGTTGGCATGCTAGTATCAAGCGTGCTCCATTCGAGATGTTATACGGCAGGAAATGCCGTGCTCCTATTTGTTGGGATCAGGTGGGAGAACGTTTGATTGAAGGACCAGAATTGATAGAACTGACCAATGAAAAGGTCGCCATCGCTAGGGCAAAACTGCAAGAAGCGCGTACTCGCCAGAAGAGTTACGCCGACAAGCATCGCAGAGATCTATCTTTTCAGACTGGGGATCGTGTGTTCCTCAAAGTATCACCCGCACGCGGTGTCAGACGTTTTGGCCTCAAAGGAAAGCTCAGCCCTCGTTACATCGGACCGTTCGAAATCCTTGAACGTATCGGTGAAGTGTCATATCGGCTGGCATTACCACCTCAGCTTTCACACGTCCACAACGTGTTTCATGTATCATTACTCAGAGGGTACAACTATCATGAGCTTCACAAAGTGAATTATCCATTCGATCAGATTCGGGAGGATTTATCTTATATTGAGGAACCCGAAGCAGTTTTAGATCGCCAGGAGCGAGTTATGAGAAGGAAGACCATTCCTTTCGTCAAAATCCTGTGGAGGAACCATACCGAGCGGGAGGACACTTGGGAAACAGAGGAGTCTATACAGACTTCTTATCCTCACTTTCAGTTTTGATTCGGGTATGTCTTTTCAGCTTTTATGTCTTCCAGCTTATTAGCATTTTCAGCTTTTACTCCAGTCAGCTTAAATACCTTACAATTCGGGGACGAATTCTTCTTTTAGAGGGGAGGAATTGTAAAACCTAGTATGGTCGTATCCTTAATTCGGGGACAAATTATTCTTTTTAGAGGGGAAGAATTGTAAAACCTGTATTTAAAAATCAGAATATTTAAATACGCGGTTTTATATTAATAAACTATATAAGTATTAATTATTAGACAGAGATATAAACGCAGAAATTAAATACGAAATTCCAGTTTAATTAAATACTATAAATATTACAGTTTTTTTCAGAAAATAATTATAAGCCTCAGAAAAATATTATGTATGCATTATTTATTTACAGTAAAGAGTATTACGTTTTCTAGGAAATTAAAATACGATACACTGGAACACGTGAACAAATACTTAAAACGCGAAAATTAGAGGTGTGCATATAGTACTTGAGCTGCGTTTTAAACTAAACAAACAAGAAAGGGTTTTGGGCTTGAGCCCGACCCATTGCCAAAGAAACAAAAAACGGGACTTAACCCCTCTTTCTCATTCAAGCGTTCAAAAAAATAGAAGATTAGGGTTGCTTTGTTTTGGCCGCCAGGAGAAAAAAAAGGGAGAGGAGGTCGAGCTTTGTTTGATCTAGTGATCTGTGTACCTTCTTGTCCGTTATCAAACTACGGTAATCATCTTCTATCTCAGCCTTATAGTCACGATTTGTGGTATAAAACAATGGAATCGTTTTGTTATAACAAGCATAATGTTTTCACATAAAATCATAAAAATAAAACTAGGGTTTTGTTTGGGTTCTATGCAAAACCGAGACACACCATGTCTTGGTGCTATTTTCCTTGGCCGTTTGCTGCCAACCGAGACCACACAAGTCTCGGGGTGGTGTTGGCTGTGGTCGACCGACGGCAGAAAGACCCCAACAGGGGCGTTTGGTTGCTGATGATGAAAGGGGGCGTGTTGGCTTATATAAACCGAGACCACCATGTCTCGGTGACTCCAGCTTTGCCCAGCCGTGACCCACACAGGGGCGGCTAGGGCCAGATTCGACCAAAAAGGGGTGCGTTTGGGACGGCAGAAAACATAAGGGTGCGTTTGGTGTATATAAACGGTGGGAAAACATGACAAAACAGTGGGAACTATATGTAAAACCAGTGGGGAAAATGGGACTATAAAATGGATCTATTGAATAACTTCAGCGACAGTTTTAGCGACAGTTTTCTGTCGCAGAACTGTTATGATTATACAGTTTTTAAAAGGACAGTTTTAGCGACAGTTTTTAGTGACACAGAATTCTGTCACAAATTCTGGTGGACAGATTTGTATAGATAGATTTAATTATTATATGTTGAATGGTTTAGTGCGACTGAGAGGGGATATCTCGGTAGGCTCGGGAAACTATTAAAATGAATAAAATAACTATTCTTATATTATACCTTTTTAAATTAATTTGTTTTATCAACGTTTAAAATATATTTTAAATGTACTAATTTAATATAGTTTCTTAATATTTAAAAGGGTATAATTTTATTAAATAAATTAAATTATTTTGGGAACTTCTAAATTAAGAAACTTTTATTTTAGCGGGATACTTAAGGTAGTATTACTATAGCGTCAGAAATACGTTGTACCATAATTAAATAGTAGAAAATAATACATAAAATAAATAAATAAGAAGCCAATAAAATCAGTAAAATTCCATAAACGAATATCAGTTAACTTATTCACGTCCTTTATTCATGTAGCACGCGTGAAGCCCGAGTAGTATTCGTTCAGTCTTCCATTCAGTCAGTTACTGGACACGAGGTACGGATTTTCCGTCCTTTCAGTAAGGACTTCCTTTCTATGCATGATTAGGATTCCCCGTCTTCAGCCAAATGTTTTCCCCAGTATATGCTTAAATTTATCAGTAATCATGTTAATAACTAAATAAAATTGCCTGAGCATTATATACAAGCACGACCAGTTTATGTACTAGTTACGGAGGTACCGTAACCACGGCACTAGAGGCACCGGTGTCGTGACTCACATGCAGGAGAGTGATATCCTTCATCATCCCACTCAGCTCAGCTTGGCCATTTTATCAGTATTATTAGTGGGGCGTATGGATGCATCCTAGGCTTATATGTGTTACAAGTTATCAGGGTGAATGTGGTGTGTGCTCTACATCCTTCACATTGGAGCTGATCCCTCCACCCAGCACAGTTATTTAGAGGTCACCCCTCTACAGCATGACGAGGTCACCCCTCCAGTTATTCATGCACGGTTGTTACAGCACGTGACCTATATAAGCTTTGGTAAATAAAATACAGTAAATGCATGTTTTCAGAAATTATAGTTATATTTCAGTATCATATGAATCAGGTTTTTCAGATTTTATGCAGAGTTCTACCACATGTTACATATCAGTCTTATAGCTTCATTGTTGTCTTCTATTTCATTACTTTCAGTACATTCTTATCATGCTATATCCGCCCACTGATCGTTATGCTCAGCCGTAGTTTCTTTTCATGTTTCCAAACGGCAGGTACACAGGGACGATCTTAGGACTTCTAAGAGAGTACGTGCATTTGGATGGGAGATATCCAGACTCCTTTATTTTTATGTACACATTACGTTACCTTACTTTGGTTGTTTGGACACTATTTCGTCCTTTTTCTTTCAGTACTTAATCTTTATATTTTTGGGATTATGTTGGACTACCGATGTTTGATTCCGGTACTTCCGTTTGGTCAGTTAATGATTAATACATTGCCTTGCATGCTTTGATGACACGCCATAAATACACGTAACGATCCATTTCTAAGTGGGGTGTTACATTATTGTTGTCTTGAATGATCACGAGGATGCATTGTTGACTTATTTCGATAGTTTATTAGGCTGAAATTAAAGTAGGACGATTTAATCAATAGTTAGCTAAAGGACAAAATCTTTTAAAACTGCTTCTCGGGACCTCATAAAGTTCATATCTTGGCATAACTCGCTTCATGATTTGAGACCTTTCTCGGATCGATATTTGGCATTGACTTCATACTTCAAATCTTAAGAGACGTCCATGAAATAATAGTCTTCTCTTCATAATAGGAACTTCTTCACTTGAAGTTTTTTGAGAGATTCTTCATATTTGGACCACGACTTCTTCATTTTTCTCCAATCTTTATTTGGGATTTTGATATACAACGATCCGCCTCCTTTTAGGACTTGGATCTATTTATCCTCATACCTTGTTAGGGCCTTTTTGGATAGACTTCTCCATGATCTTTAGGGGAGTATTTGCTTTTCGTCATGTGTCTCGATCCTTCTTACTCGATCCTTCATATTGATTTTTGATAAAAGATTCTTCACATCACTTTGGGTCTTTAGCAACAAAATGTAGCCCTCGTGCCTTGTTAGGGCCTTTTTGGACTCGCCAATCTTCGCATCCCGCTTCAATAAGTTATGCCTTGGCTATGAACTCTAATTGTTACCGAGTAACTTTTAAACGATCTTGTGCTAGAAGCTAAGTAACTTTTCAAATCGTACAACCTTATTTATTGCAAATATATTTATTAACAAGCGATGGGAGAAAAAGCTTATAATCAACTCACATAAATTCATGAAAGACTAACAAACTTATAATTAACTCTATCATCTCTCGTTCTCCACAATTTAAAATCTCAAGGAATGAGACTCGTGGATGCTTAGCCTATTAAATCAAAGTTTTGGGTTTTCAAGTCATCTATAGGATCTTGCATCTTCTTAGACATTTTCAAGTTTAGAATTTGCATTTTAAAGTTCCCTTGATAAACGACTCTCTAGGGTCAATTATAGGAACTTACGAAAAGTTCTTGTTCTTAACCCGTAAGAGTTAAGACTTTCGTGTTTTAAAGTTCCCTATATAAAAGCCTAGCAAAACTTGACTTAAACACATATAGGATACTAGCTAGAGTAAACTTGGATAAGTAAACTCGGGTTGAGTCAAAAGAGTCATAACGATAAAAAATTAAAACCACTTTATTTTAGCAAAGAAAGAAAATAACTATACAAAGGTAAAAACAACTAGGCCAAAATAGATCAAAATTTTTGAAAAATGTCGAAAAATCAATTTTCCGGTAAAATGAGGTCAAATGCATGGAAAAGCCCACTTAACTTCGATAGAAGTCCCCCCTACACTTGATATAAACATTGTCCTCAATGTTTAAGCATGTGGAAGTAACCTCCCCTACACTTAGGACATTGTGCACTTTGTTTAAGTCTTGCTAAGGAAAGGACAACTAAAGTGATTCCTATTTTAATATTGAATAATATAAAATAGAGAATCAAAAGAGTTTAGGATAAAACCGGGAAGACGGGTACACGGGATCACGGGTCGTCAAAAGTCATCAAGAATGGATCTTTGATAGCTCGAATCCCTGCACATGATAAGAAAGAAAACAACAAACACATACTAGGGTCTCCCCCTACACTTATTATAAAAACAAAGAAAAAGGAAAGATACTACGGGTTGCCTCCCGAGAAGCGCTTGTTTTTGTTAACCGAGTCGTGAGCCTGACTCGACCCCGAATTAAATAGTCCATGGGGAAGCCTCAAATGTAATACCGGGATCAAAGACCTTGTCCTCGTTCCTGGAGGAAAATAATAAAGGAGAGGCAGGAGGATAAGTCTTGAATGGTAGAAAGGTCCTTTCAAAATACGAAAAGTATGTGAAGTCTTGATCCACAGGAGGTGGGGTTGGTAAAGGAAGTAAAGTTAAATCCCCCCCAAACAGCTGATGGTCACTAGGCGGCAAAGCCATAAAGGTGTCAATCATAGAATGGTCAATGTCACCTCCCGGGTCAAAACACTCATCTTCATTTCCCGGAGAGTAAAATTAATACATCACCCGCTTGGGCGTGCACGCAGTGGGTGAGATGGCAATATAATATGAGAAGTAGGAGAACAATTACCCTCTACCCGCGTCACCTTTCCAGTAGTGTCAAATCTCTCCACCTCTGCGATAGAAGGATGCATGGCTAACAAAGTATGCTCATCAATAGAAAGAGAATCAGGGGTATCAATGTCCTCAATCCCTTCGTCAAAGAGAGGATTCACCTTACTAGATATGTAGGCGTCATCAAAATCAAATAAAGGGTTCGAATAAATCTTGAAAGTTTCCTTCGGAACGTCTTCATCGGATAGTGACTCGTCATCACTAGAAGTAAAATCATCATCTTGATCAAAAAGAGGATTAGAGAAAGCCAAAGAATCATCTCCCAACGTGTTGGTGGAAGGAACATCATCAGAAGAAATCACATCATACTCATCGTCACTATCGGATGTCACCTCAGATTCACTTGGAATTGGGACAAGGTTATCAGCACTAGACTTTATGAATTCGTCGGATTCCTTTGCAGGAATTGTGCTAAGATCCTCATCCCCTAGGATGGGTGAATCCTTAGGCTCCAGAGCCGGCAAGTCGAGAGAAGGAATAGAATTCTCATCGTACCAAGAAATAGGAATCTCATCGTCATCATCATCATAATAATATGGAGGCACAAGAGGAGGGGTATAAGCACTAAGGTTAGATACTTGCTCTTGTTGCTGATCATCTTGACATTTTGCGTTGTATTTATGGAAAGCTTCTTCGAGGTTTTGAAATTGAGTAACAAGAGTAGCCCATTATTCTTGGGTACTCAACTGTTCGAAAGAAGGTTGATGATTGACGGTGTGATGTGGGGCTCAACATTAGGTAAACCGGAATTATAGTACGGATGTGGCTCATGATAATTCATCGACTGACAATAAGAAGTATGTGAGGGCCCCCACAATTATTGCAACACGGGTATTGAGAAAAACCCGGTGCATTTGGCAGATAGCTAGGACCATTGTCGTAATTGTAATCTGGTTCTTGCTCGTCAAGAGACGGGTATCAAATAGGACACACAATACACCAATGAGCTTCGCTGCCACAATATATGCAAGGGGAAGGGGTAGGTGGATTTGAAGAAAAGGATGAATTGGTCGAATTGCACGATGGACAAAATCTAAAATGGGAAAATTGTGAATCGGAAACGGTTGGAAGATCTTTTCCGCATTGCTCGCAATAACAAAATTCACATAATTCGCCAGCATATAATGGTCTCCTACACCTCCCGCAATGGACATAAGAACCCATGAAGAATTAAAAATAAGAGGGGTGGAGAAAAGAATTAAACATAATAGAGGACAAAGAGGAACATTTTTGGTTGCAAAACTTAGAAAAGATATGCATTTTATGATTTTAAATATTTTTTTGGATTTTTGAAAGTTTTTTTTAAGCAAGAAAAATAACGTTCACGAGTGAATGGATCCCAAAATTCAACGCGTCTCTCACAGAAAATCGTTAATCTTCAAGAAAATCCCCGGCAGCGGTGCCATTTAATACAAGGGTTTTCCATGTATAAAATTTTATCGTCCGATCTTTTCGAATTGGAAAAGGATTAACGTGCGACTCAGTCGTCTTTTGGTGGAAAAGAAATAAATTTTTCGTTGTAGTAAAATTAAATTGCAAAACGTTAAAGTAAATGACGGGTAATTAAAACTAAAACTAATTAAAGCGTAAATGGTGCGATATTAAAAACTTTAAAAGTAAATGACGAGAAATTAAATGATGTAAAATCAAAACTTGACGAAAAGTAACTTAGACAATGTAATAAAAATGAAAATTTGAAACCTTAAAATAATGCAAACTTAAAAATAAAACTAACACAAAATAATAAATCTCAACCTACCATCGGAATACCTTCCATCGGAATCCTATCGGAATCCGATCGGAATGTATACTTACCACTTCTATTGGAATAACAAAAATCAATTCTGTCGGAATGATGATCGGAATACCCTATCGGAATGTGGTCGGAATGAGACTATCGGAATACTTAAAATCAAACCTATCGGAATAAGAACCCTTGGACCCTATCGAAATGACACTCTGTCAGAATGTCACTTCTATCGGAATGTGGCTATGAAAAATTTGGCAGCACTTCGTCACAATAAAGCCTTAAGACCCGTCGCAATATACGATCGCAATGAGCGATCGCAATCACGATCAGAATAAGGGGAAAAACAGTCGGAATATCAAATCTCTATTCCGATTGTCACGATCGGAATAAGTGAATGCTGTCGGAATACCTTAGTTCCCTTTCCGATGGAATGGATTCGTAAATAAGCAAAACCAAAATAAGCTATAAACCAAATAAGCACTAACTGAAACTTACCAAAACAATAATAATACGAACAAAATAAGCACAAATTTAAAGACTTTCAAGACACAAAATAAGCAAGCTTTATAAAATAAACTTTAAAAAGATAAAACTTTTAAGAAAACTTTAAAACTAATAAGCTAAATACAAAATAAGCCAATAAGTATGTCAAGCTTAAAGCTTAAATCGTATAAAAGCCTAGATAGGAATAAAAAGATAAACTTTTTAATCAAATAAGCAATAAGATCAAGCAAATGAATGCTTAATCCGAATTAATAATGAAAATCAAAAGCAAGAAAAGTATAATAAGTTGGATAATAAAAAGCTTGATTAAAGGAAAACAAAGATTCATCAACAAAATTAAAAGACTTACTTGGAATTGAAGGCAAGAAATTTAAGGTGCAAAACAAGGTAATTAAATTGACAATTTAGTAAATGACATGAAATTAAGTTGCATGAAAATAAAAATGGTGGAAGACTAGTTTGTCAAATTAGCCAACCCCTCCTAATGTGATATTAGGAGGGTATTTATAGGATATTAGGGAGTTTAGCATGTGTTGCTCCTTCTTTCTTTCTTTCTCGTCTTTTCTTCTTCTAAATTCTTCGACTTTTTTCGACTTTGTCTTGGGATTAATTAAACTCGTCTTGTAATTTCTTCATTAATTAGACTTGAGTTCTTCGGCTTTATTAAACTTCCGTCTTTAGACTTTTCTTCGATAAATATTCAGAGTAGGCCTTGGACTTCCGTTCTTTTTGCACTCTTGATCTTTTGACTTCGTCTTTTGTCTTTTTCTTCGATAAAAGCCCGTGAAAGCCCGTGTTTTCTTCCCTTTTCACATTTTGATCCTAAATCACAACAAAAACACAAACCATGCATAATTCCAGCATTTACGACATAAAATACACGTTTTGGCTTGGTTATTATTATAATTAAGTGGTAAAAGGATAAGTGTTTTCACACTTATTAAATTACCTACACTTGACCATTGCAATGTCCTCATGCAATGCATTAATTACAAAGCAAGTTTTACATTTTCCATCATAATCAACCCACCTTGGCCTTTATTAAAGAGACAAAATATTTAAAGGAAGAAAACAAGTAAAAAGATCAAAAACTTACCTTCGGGTTTTGGAATGTCATGAATGATTATCATCCTCAAGTTTCACGTTCCCCATACCAAGCTTAAAAACGAGATCATTGTTATAATAAGTTAGCAGACTATCACAAACTCATGTGGGCTAATTATTTACTTAGACTCCCTTATTCCTAGGTGTATCTCTTATATTTTATTGTTGTCTTGAATGATCACGAGTATGCATTGTTGACTTATTTTGATAGTTTATTAGGCTGAAAATAAAGTAGGACGATTTAATCAATAGTTAGCTAAAGGATAAAATCTTTTAAAACTGCTTCTCGGGACCTCATAAAGTTCATATCTTGGCATAACTCGCTTCACGATTTGAGGCCTTTCTTGGAGTGATATTTGGCATTGACCTCATACTTCAAATCTTGAGAGACGTTCATGAAATAATGGTCTTCTCTTCATAATAGGAATTTCTTCACTTGAAGTTTTTTGAGAGATTCGTCATATTTGGACCACGACTTCTTCATTTTTCTCCAATCTTTATTTGGGATTTTGATATACAACGATCCGCTTCCTTTTAGGACTTGGATCTATTTATCCTCATACCTTGTTAGGGCCTTTTTGGATAGACTTCTCCATGATCTTTAGGGGAGTATTTGTTTTTCGTCATCTGTCTCGATCCTTCATATTGATTTTTGATAAATGATTCTTCACATCACTTTGGATCTTTAGCAACAAAATGTAGCCCTCGTGCCTTGTTAGGGCCTTTTCGGACTCGCCAATCTTCGCATCCCGCTTAAATAAGTTATGCCTTGGCTATGAACTCTAATTGATACCGAGTAACTTTTAAACGATCTTGTGCTAGAAGCTAAGTAACTTTTCAAATCGTACAACCTTATTTATTGCAAATATATTTATTAACAAGCGATGGGAGAAAAAGCTTATAATCAACTCACATAAATTCATGAAAGAATACCAAACTTATAATTGACTCTATCATCTCTCGTTCTCTACAATTTAAAATCTCAAGGAATGAGACTCGTGGATGCTTAGCCTATTAAATCTAAGTTTTGGGTTTTCAAGTCATCTATAGGATCTTGCATCTTCTTAGACTTTCTCAACTTTAGAATTTGCATTTTAAAGTTCCCTTGATAAACGACTCTTTAGGGTCAATTATAGGAACTTGCGAAAGTTCTTGTTCTTAATCCGTAAGAGTTAAGACTTTCGCGTTTTAAAGTTCCCTATATAAAAGATAGCAAAACTTGACTTAAACACATTAAGAATACTAGCTAGAGTAAACTTGGATAAGTAAACTCGGGTTGAGTCAAAAGATTCACAACGATAAAAAATTAAAACCACTTTATTTTAGCAAAGAAAGAAAATAACTATACAAAGTAAAAACAACTAGGCCAAAATAGATCAAAAATTTTGAAAAATGTCGAAAAATCAATTTTCCGGTATAATGAGGACAAATGCATGGGAAAGCCCACTTAACTTCGATGAAGTCCCCCCTACACTTGATATAAACATTGTCCTCAATGTTTATGCATGTGGAAGTAACCTCCCGTACACTTAGGACATTGTGCACTTTGTTTAAGTCTTGCTAAGGAAAGAAATACTAAAGTGATTCCTATTTTAATATTGAATAATATAAAATAGAGAATCAAAAGAGTTTAGGATAAAACCGGGAAGACGGGTACACGGGATCACGGGTCGTCAAAAGTCATCAAGAATGGATCTTTGATAGCTCTAATCCCTGCACATGATAAGAAAGAAAACAACAAACACATTGTTGGGTCTACTAGATGTAGATCTTGCAGCCTGTCAGGACTGGTGAATGACTTCTGTAATCACAAGTTAAATAACAAAGAGACTCTATACACAATATGAATGTAAAATATAAATATAATCAAGAAGAACAGAATAACTATAAAGACTTGATCCTTTCTAAGGATTTCTAATATTGATAATCACTAGAACTACGTTTTGTGAAGGTGTGTATAACCCTTCTGCCTAAGGTTCCTTTTATACTACAAGATATCTTAGGATTTGGTAAACAATGGATTGGATCTATTGATTTGGTGGAAGAGATGGGGAAGAAGGAGATGAGGTGTAGAGAGAGAAAGGAGAGAAAAGAAAAGTAGAGAGAGAAAGTGTATTTGATTAAATGAAAAGTTGTAAGATGAAAGAACCACCCCTCCTAACATGCTAGGAGGGGTATATATAGCCCACCCTACATGTGGGCTATATGGGCTATACTTGGATCACGAGCCTAATACATTAATATATCGTTGGAGCGACCGATCCTTCATAAATACGTAAAACGTATTTCCAACAATCTCCCCCTAAGGGAGGTCGCTCCAAGTTACAAAGTTCTAAATATTCTATAGCTCGTGATCTATGCTAATAATGATGTGACCGAGACTTTCTTTGGAAAAACGTATTTCCAACAATCTCCCCCTAAGGGAGGTCACACCATTTTACAAAAATCTTAAACCTAGCATACTATGCTTGAGTCTTCGATCTTGTTCTTGTGAATATGCTTGATGTGATCTTTGACTTTAGTCTTGAGCATGTTTCCTTGCCTTGACCTTGTGCATTCTTCACTTGTGATATTTGCCTCTTCGTGACTTCATGTTCTACATACTTATACTTTTAAATTCTTGAAATCTTCAGAGTTTGATACAGCGGAAGACTTGACCTTCAGGCTTTCTTGAATTTGTTGAAGTACTAATTGTATGTAGTATAAGCATGTGGTGACGACTTCTTCTGGATTGTACACCGCAATGCCACCTTCTTGTTACGCTGCATAAGACAGTTAGCAACAAACAATATACACGGATGAAATGGCCTTGAACATTTCATTCTAATTCGGTAGCATTTTACCTCCGGTCGGTGAAGACCGTTGGACGATATTAAATATCGTACTTGTGACAGGTAGTTTCAATAAAGAACCTCCTTGACAAGATTTCGCGGGTAAACCCGTTCTCTTTACTCGACCGTCCAAAGCTGACTGCGAACGTAAAGAGTGAATCATTTGGATAATATTATCCGCATGATTTGAAGCCGTCAATTCATGTTCCTGGAACAAGTGAAGTTCAATTAAGAACCGCATCATCGTTGCTTTCCAGTTGTCACGAGCTTGATTCGTATAGAATCTTGCAAGTTACCTACCAAGTGCTGTTTGATGTTAACACTAGAAGGATTTCCATTCGTCACTGTAAATACTTAATAGTATTACTCTGAATGTTCTGGCAAGATCACTAAGATATTGCGTAGAGGCCTGGAACGTGTTTAAATTCATTTAAGAGTTTAAACCACTGTTGCTTTCCAGTTATCACAAGTTTGATTCATAAAGAATCACACAAGCACCTACCATGAGCTTTTTGACGTTCGCTCAAGAAGGATTTCCATCTTCATTGTAAATACTTTCGTATTACTCGGATGTTCAGGCAAGATCTTGAAGATTTTGCGTAGGACTCTTAAGAACTTTCTTACTTTTCACAGTGTGTGAAGAAGCAAGTAAATATGAAAGTGTGTCCTAATGAGATATTTGATGATCTCAAATGGCTCTAGACTCGATCGTGCATTTTGGATTTTAGTGATCGGAGGCTGGAGAGGAGTGCCACCTTTTCAATACCAATTTATTTGGAGTGAATAAACCAATAGATAATGTGTTGATCTCCGTGTGATTAAAACAAATACCTTTTGAGAGATATTTGAGTTAGCTGGGAAGGGTTGTGCATTGCATCACTGGGTCCATGATGTCTTTCTTCAATATCAAGAATCATTAAAAATGATCTCAATAGCATATGAATTGACCCGGTTTCTGCCTAAGTTGTAAGGAGGGCTTCTTTCTTTACACCCTTTATCTTTACAATTCTTTTTCATTCTTCAACCCCTTCAATGCTTACCAATACGTCATCACTAGCACCTTGTTGTGATTGTTCCAGTGCTAACTTAAGTACTTGGTCGGCATTCAGCTACGTTCACAATCTTTCTCCATCTTTCCTAAGGACTACTATTTCTAGCTATGGAATGTCCTTGGGAAGATTCCTCCGGTTCAAGAGGAATCATTGGACTTTAACCTATCCTACCATCCTTATGTCACCACAATCTTCATCATCGTGAATAGAGATGTTTTGGGTAAGTGTATGTCACCATGAAATCCATTTTGAAGTGCAAATCCATTTTGCTCCCCCTTAACATATGCCACGATATTCGAAAACATTTCGCACATGTCGGAATGAGCCAGCACATTAAGTCAAACCATTATTGATCTCAATATTAAATCACATTTTCTCCCCCATATTAAAAATATTAACCCAATCGATGTTTTTAATATCAATTGATTTAATAGCATTTTAAGAACATTTGGGAAGAAAAATGCAAATCCAATTATCTTCATGAGTTACACAAGCTCCCCCTCAAATTTATGAGGGTGTGCTGAAACGTAAATTAAATACCTTTTAAACACAAGTGTAAGGTATTTATCACGTGCAAAGATCATATATGATAATGAATTCACAATATTAGCAATTTACGAGGTTGGACCTGAATGATGGAGAACATCATATGAAAGAAGCACATGGTTCTTGTTCACGAATGTTGGTCTTCCTCGTAACTTCTGAAGTTATCTCTTGACTCCATGTGTATGATTGATATCGTTGTCTTAACACCAATATGTGAACTTGGCACTCTCGGCATCAAGGATTCTGAATGCTGGACAATTGCTCCCCCTCAATTGTTGACCCGTGTTCTATTGAAAGAGTTGTAGTCACCGTTTGAGTAGTCGCATCGTCGAGTATGTAGATATCAATCGTAACGAACTTTGGATTGTGGAGTTGATAACTTCGGATTCTGAAGTCAAAGCTTTCCGGTGAAATGCTTGACTTCAAAGTGAAAAGCGGGTTACTATCGGAAATAATAGCAAACCATATAGAGCAAGTTTTAAATGTTTTAAACTTCTACTCGAACTTTATTTACAACCCCGTGTCATTATTGAATGACATTTCTAGGTTCGTAAATATTATCGATTCCAGAAGACATGCTCGTTTTATCAAAACGTTTTTGAACACACAATTTTGAAAGATTTAGAAAAACCTTTGGAGAAATTCTTGAAAAATTGTGTTCAAAGTTTTGAAAACCAATTACTTGAGCTTAAGATTTGGAATATCTTGGGAAAGCTCAAGTCCGAGAAGTTGTAAACTTCTCGTTGTAAGGATAAGTTATCATCGGCGATAAACTTTCCTTTTATCTGAAGGACGAGTCCTAAGCTGACATTTACTTAGAAGTCGTTTTCATGAGCTTGAAAACTTTGACTGTTTTAACGGAAAGCTCATGACCGAGAAAGGTTAATTTCTCGTTATGAGGAAAAGTTCTCTTATTTAAAAGATACACTTTCCTTTCTGAGCTTAAAACTTCGAATGTTTTAATACAAGCTCATGACCGAGAAAGGTGAATTTCTCGTTAAGAGGATAAGTTATCATAAAAGATAATCTTTCCTTTATTTTAAGTTCGAGTTACAGTCTGACATTTAACTGTAAGTCATTGTGCATGAGCTTAAAAACTTCGAATGTTTTTATTATTAGCTCATGCCCGAGAAAAATTAATTTCTCGTTGTAAGGATAAGTTTATCATCGGCGATAAACTTTCCTTTCTTTGATGCACGGGTTATCGTCTGATATTTAACGATAAGCCATTGTGCATGAGCTTAAAAAACTTCGAATGTTTTTGATATAAGCTCATGCCCGAGAAAAATGAATTTCTCGTTGTTAGGATAAGTTTATCATCGGCGATAAAATTTCCTGCCTTTGAAGAACGGGTTACATAGTGTCATTTATCTATAAGCCTTGTGTAAGCTTTAACCATGAATCCCCTGAGATACTAGTTTCTCCGATATCTGCTTCTTCAGCAACCAAACTCTAAGAGTGTCCTTAGTTGAACGGTATACAACGATTGGACCGCTTCGTTCTTTTGGAACATCAACTTTGGTACCTGCATTCTCATTAGGAGTTTGTATACTTTTGCATGGGTTAGAGATATCTATTTTAGAAGCACGTGGGGGTTCACGGTTTTCTTTTCTTGTGTTAGAGGTGGCCTGAGGGGATGATTCACTTGTCTTAGTTGGCAAACGTTTCCTTTTATAGAAAACCTTAAGTTCAGGCTTAAGTGATGTATCATCCTTTGCAATTTTCTCCCTAGTAGTCTTTGTAGAATCAGAGACTATCCTAGTTAAAGGGCACTCGTTTCCTACAAGAGTGAAAGTTCTACCAGTGGGGCGCCACATTTTGCCAACGAGTTTGATTTTAGCTACCCACTGGGATTTAAGTCTAGCACGGGAGTTCACCTTATTAAGCAATTTTTTGATACAGGAATCATGATTTGCCGTAAAGACACATTTTCTACATGTTTTACAAGTAGCATATTTAATGTCCGAGTAAGATCTAGAATCCCTAGATGATTGATTGATGCTCCTAGGATTGGACGTGCTACGGTTAGCAGTGTTGGGTAATCTAGAAGGCATGTGACTAGGATTGACATTGCTATCTCTTACATGTGTCTTTTGCATAACTTCCCTTAGACCAGATTTATGGCCAACGTCATTTGAACTAGTTCTAGACGTGGTCTTGGTATTTTTAGGGAAACTAGAGGCAATCATATGATTTGGTCTTGCTAAAGCTGGAGTGATCACATAGGGCCTAGTTGTTGGAGTGTCTGGTCTAGAAAGATGAACCAAATCAACTTGGGAGGCAAACCGCGGTCTCGAGGATTGTGGTCGCTCGGATCTAAAAGCAGTAGGTTGTCTGATAATCGGTTGTCTGACGAACTGATTTGTAGGCGGTTTCCCCAAGATTGATGGTTTTTCAAGCTTGGTGTCCACACTAGGTCCTCTATTTTTCCTTAATTCGTTTTTCAACGCTGCTATAGCAAAGACCTTTTCCTGTACTTGAGCCTTTAATGTCTCATTCTCTTTAAGCACTCTATCTTGGGATGTCAATTTAGACTCTAGTAACTGAATTTGTTTCAAAAAATTATCCTTTTCAGCTTTAGAATCTAAAACTTTTTGATCCAATTTTCTTTCAAGAACAACGTTTGATTTTTCAAGTTTTTCAAAGTATGTTTCAAATTTGTCCATTTTCTTAGAAAATTCAAGTTTGGCATCCTCAAGATCTTTTGATTGTTGAGGAACAATCGTTTCGAGCTCTCTAAACTTGGAATCAGAAGCAGTCAATGAAGCAGTTATAATACAATTATCCTGATGTACTATAGCATTCTGAACAATCTCTCCCCCATTATGACTTACATCGGATGAATCAGAAGTGGTATTTCTATCACTCTTTTCCATCCCATGTTTGTCATAATTAGGTTCAGAATGCTCAATATGCGGCATGTCATCAACATATACATCATAAACAACATTACATTGTACCATGTTTGCAGGCTCTGCATCATAAATGGGTAAGGTGTCATCAAGAGAAATCTCGTGAACATTCCCCGACGTGCCACTGGTATCATGTTGTCCTCCTGATTCCGTGCTCTTGCCATTGTTAGGCTCCAAGTTTTCAATCGTATGACCAGTTTCCTCTTGCATCGAAGAGTCTTGCACTCCATTATCATACCCTTGCTGAAGTCGAGATCTTTCATAAATCGAAGACGAGACCGATGTCATGAGTTTCAAAATTGTATCACGGAAAACTCGAAGCTCGGTATGTGTATCTCGAAGAAAAGATTGGCAAATCACTGAACTTTCAGGCTTGATGATATTGAATTGGAGGAAAGGCGTGAGTTGTGTCACAAGAGCCTTATATGCAAGTGCCGATGCAGAGTGATTAAAGTTGTTATGGTTGAGTTGCTCGGCGAGTTGGGTCAAAGTGGTGAAGATTGAGTCGATGAATATATGACGATCTTGTCCAAAGATTGTCACAAATTCGCTCCCTCCTTGAATCCTCGAAAGAGTGACAAGATGAGACTGAAGCATTTGAAATGAAGTTATACCACTTTCTCTAGCGTTGGCTTGCACTTGATGCAATTCACCCTTGTTCGATGTCGAAATCAAGAAATCCATTGAAAATCGATGAACGATAAGTTACAACGGGAGAGTATAATTCGACGAGAAATTGAGTTCTCGGGTTTTGACAAACCAACAAAAAATCCGTAAATGACTCTAATAATTCTCGATAGATGATATATCTCTATTGTCAGCTCAAGAAATTTTTGTCGACTCAACCGTTTGATAAAACAAATCGGAATCCAATACTCCCTTGTCTGACTCAAAAAATAAACCCGTCAACAAATAAATCTTGTCACCTTAACACGTCACTTTGTCACGTTGTCACTTTGTCACGTCACGATTATCAGTTAATATCATAAAGTTTTTCAAAATAAAAAATTTGAAATAAAATAAAATTAAAATAAAATTAAAATAAAATAAAAATAAAAATAAAAATAAAAATCAAACTAAAAAATGATTATCAAAATAGAATGAATATCAAAAATAAGAATTTTCAAAATAAAAAACGAAAATAAACGTAATATAAAAACTAACGTTTTATCCACACACGTGGCCTAGACAAGATAACCACACACGTGTCTTTCTATAACTAGTTTCTTGTTATCTCCGTCTACACAATATAACTTCTCCTTCTGTTTGACTAAATCACAAATAATCCGCCCCACTAGTCAAGATAATCCGCCCCTTTCTCCAACTACTATCACCTGTCTCGATATTTCCAAAGCAATACTCTAAACTCCTCTCTTGAAACTTCGCCCCTCAAATCTGAATAACACCCTCCAATCCTCCATTTTTTTTTTCAATAGCCGATCAAAATAAATCTACTCCTATCACTGACGAAGCATAACTCGAATATCCTCTAATCAATCATCCGAAGCATTTCCCAAATCATACAAAGTCACCATCAAGAAATCATCCTTCTCCAATATACTCAATTTCTGACACGAATCACAAAATCCCTTTCTTCAACCATTTCAGTCAACCCATGCAACTATACATCTTTATCTAATTTTTCTTAAGATGATTAAATCGAAAGAAAGATGACATGCATGTAGCTTCAAGATCTAAACAGATCTCGGGTAGGTGTTTTTACTGTTTTTATTTTTGATTTGGATCGATGAGAGTTTTTAAAATAGACTGAGATCTTTAAAAATTGGGTCTTTCTATCATCTGTAGAGTCCTTCTTGTGAGTCTGTGTTTTCGAAAGTCGAGAGTTTGGGTGAGGGAGTCAAGGGTGATGGTTGAGAGTCGAGTCTTTTTGTTGAAAATGGGTGAGTGTGTATTAAGGTTGTGTCGAGGGAGAAAGAATCGCGTCTGATTTTTTTTATTTTTCTTTTGTTGAAAGTGGGTTCGAGAGTGTGAGGTTGTTGACCGAAAGCTGTTGTTTGTGACAGTCTAATGTGAGGTCTTCGAGAGTATTGTGAGGATGTGAGTTCGAGGGTCGAGAGTATTGTGAGTCAGATGAGTCGAGTCGAGAATGGGTATGAGGGAGTTTGAGTTGGTTCGAGTGTCAGTCGAGAGTGTTTGAGATGTGGGAGTGATGTTGACGAGAGGTTGGGTGTCGGTCGAGAGTCTGTCTATTCGGAAAGGCTATTCGGAAAGGCTATTCGGAAAGGCTATTCAGAAAGGCTATTCGGAAAGGCTATTCGGAAAGGCTATTCGGAAAGGCTATTCGGAAAGGCTATTCGGAAAGGCTATTCGGAAAGGCTATTCGGAAAGGCTATTCGGAAAGTCTATTCGGAAAGTCTATTTGGAAAGTCTATTCGGAAAGTCTATTAGGAAAGTCTATTCGGAAAGTCTATTCGGAAAGTTTTTCAAAATTCGTCCATACGGAATGTTTTTCAAAGTTCGTCGATACGAAATGTCTATACGGAATATATGGCTTATTCGGAAAAAGAAATCGCTCGATCGAAAAAAAAAACTCAAAAACTGATAGACGGGATGGATCAAAAAGGACTGATGACACTTTTGACAGATTTGGACTGTTTTGGACAAAAATTGATGGACAACAAACAAAACTTTAAAAAATTGATGATGTAAAAAAGAACAGATGATGTAAAACTGATTATAAAACTAATAAAAAAAATAATTAAAAAAAATAATAGAAAAAAAACACTGATTATAAAACACGGAAGAATAAAACTAATAATAAAAAAATAAAAATTGATAAAACTGAAATGGATAGAAAGAAAATTGAAAATTTTATAAAATTGATAGAAAAAAAATAGATAACTTTATAAAATTGAAAAAATTTATAAAAAGAAAAGATTTTTACCACCAAATTGAAAGATAAAAAAAATATGCAAATCCTAAGATTCAACCATGGCTCTTGATACCAATTGAAGGTCTACGATATCTTAGGATTTGGTAAACAATGGATTGGATCTATTGATTTGGTGGAAGAGATGGGGAAGAAGGAGATGAGGTGTAGAGAGAGAAAGGAGAGAAAAGAAAAGTAGAGAGAGAAAGTGTATTTGATTAAATGAAAAGTTGTAAGATGAAAGAACCACCCCTCCTAACATGCTAGGAGGGGTATATATAGCCCACCCTACATGTGGGCTATATGGGCTATACTTGGATCACGAGCCTAATACATTAATATATCGTTGGAGCGACCGATCCTTCATAAATACGTAAAACGTATTTCCAACAGAAACCCTAATACAGCATTAAAGAAAACGTGTAAAACTGATATGCATATCCTTTCCTAACATATCTCATACATATCCTAACAGAATATTAAGTAAATAATAAAGTTTGACTTCGACTAGGACCAGGAGCAGGACTTGCTCCTACTACTACTAGGACCAGGAGGAACTACATACCTCCTAGTTTACCTATTACATATAACTATTACAATGGTCCTAACAATCCTCCCCTAAACTTGAATTTGACCTGTTGAGTTCAAGTTTCCTGGAAAACGTGCAAAGAAAGCCCGAGGATTGATAAGAATCAGAGTAACCACCGCAACATGAAACACTAGAAGCTTCTCCAAAGCTTGGAACAAATCAGCATCGTGTTGAATCTTTTCAGCAACATGAGCAGATTTGAGGAGCCTTTACCAAGTAGCTGCTCGCTCTTGGGCTAGCTAGTCATTCTGGTGGAATAAGCATCACCCTGGGAGACTAGAACCCAGCCCAACTCTTAGAACGTGAATCAATGGTGAGTGGGAGTACCTTGATGATTTTAGGCAAACCATCACAGCCGTCAACGGATTTGATGCGTCTTTACCAGAAGCCGTACCCCTCTGGACTCGCCAACTCTTAGCAATGAAGCATCGGTGAGTTGAACACCCTATAGCTTTAAGAAAGCTATTACAGCTATCAACGGATTTGATAAGATCTTTACCAAGAGCCGTACCTCCTTGGATTAGCCACTTTTCAGTCCAAGACTATGGCAAGTGAAAACCATCCAGTTTTGGGTAACCTGGCAACCATCAACGGATTTGAGAATCGCACCAGGAGCCGTACCCTCAAGGTGAATCAACTTTTTCTTGTCGATTAGACATGGTAAGTTGAGAACCATTTGTTGTGTGGACCACGTCCAACACCAAGTGAAGCCAAATACCAGTACAAGCACAAATCAGTAACCAGAACCCATAATGTGAAGCAGCCAAGGGATATTATTCACAAGTATAAAATCCAAAATGTGTTAAAAGTATAAGCAGATATTATATAAAAAGTATGTTTTTTTTTATGAAATGTTATATTATTTTTTTTTTGTTTTTTTTGAACGATAAAGAATGAAGTTCACCAATCACTTTACATATTGGTGAAAAGAATGAGAATAAGAACAAATGAACAAAAATACAAAACATAAACACTTACAACCTAATCACATCACATACCAGAAGCAGCCTTCTTATCTGCTATCAACCGCGCCTGAATACCTTCCACCAATGCCGTGGCCATAGAGGACTCATTTCCAGATGGAGCAGTAGAAATTTGCAAGTGACTAGCCAACATCGCCTCCATCGAAGAAATTGTCAAAGGATACTCCACATCCGTCAGCATAAAAACCATATGACCAGATTCTAATTCCAACATATGAACACCACATCCAGCATATAGCTTCCAGCGCTGAATCACCCATTGCATTTGATCCTTCCATATGCCCAAAACAGGAGCATTAGGAGGAGCATCCAACATCAGCTTAAGATCAGCCCAGATACGCAGACCAGGCCATGAAGACACAGCCATTGGGTCAAAAGGCATACTAGAATCCACAAGTCCATACAACGCCATAAGATCCATACGGTCAGCCCACGATAACACACCCTGCAAACCCGTTGCCAAACGCACAGACCCATCACTCAAAGTAATTCGATGGGATACGCCACCAGGAAGTGTTGTGGAACGCTCAACCGTATAACCAGTAATGTTCCCATTGCCCAAAGGTAAGTCAGAATCGTTGTCAGAAGCTGCATCAATCAAATTCTCAGGATCACGCTTCTCAAAAGGGACTGTCTTACCACGGCGAACACGACGAGCTTGTTTCTGGCGAAGGGAACGTCTAGGTGTGGGATCACTAGGTGTGGGTTCAACCTTTACCCTAACCCCAGCAGCAGCAGTGGGAGCAGTAGAAGTAGACTCATGAGTGTGCCCACCCAATGGATCAATAGGAGCTGCATCAGAAGTAGGAATTGGTTGAGTTCCAGGAACTGGTGGTGATGTAGATGGCAAATCAGGTGTAGTAGCAGTAGTTGTGGTGGTGGTAGCAAAGGTGGTGGTTGGAACATGTGTGGTGGTGGTGGTGACCGGTGTGCTGGTAGAAGCATGAGTGGTGGTGGTAGCATCAAAGGTGGTGGTAGCATGACCAGCAGTAGAACCCAAAGGAGCAACCAAAGGAGAAGTAGAAGTACCAACGGAAGTAGCAACAAAACCAGATGGACTAGCAGCAGAACCAGGAGTGGGAGTAGATGAAGGACCAGGAAAAACAGCAGGCGTAGAAGAAGTCACACCACGAGGATGGTAAATAAATCTTTCCGGAATTGGTTGACTCTGACGCTTAACCATATTTTCATAAAGTGCCTTGAGCTCATCAAAAGTCAAAGCCCGCACCCGGTCCCACTTCCAAGGAGCATTAAAATGAGCAGCAGACTGATATTTCACATAACGTTGCATCTGCTTGCGCTCCTTAGTCCGAGATAAAGGTCTGTTCTTTCTCTTTTCCCTAAGTTGTGCAGCAAGGGCCAACTGGTGCTTACGCATCAATACCATAGCCCTCGGAATACAATTGTGCTCATCAACATCGTCACCCAAAAGATCTGTAAACTGAACATAATCCCGGGTGAGAACAGTCAAAACTTGCATCCATTCACTATCACTCCAATGCATGGCAGCGTGCTGAATTTGTTCACGCCTCCGCTTTCGAAGCTCTTCTTCAGCAGCCTTATCAACTTTATCAATATCGGCTTGAATCCGACGAGCAGCCTCCTCACCTAGCCTTTCCTCTTCAAGCTGGCGACGGGTACGCTTGCGAGATGGGGATGGAGCATCAGTCATTAGGGCCTTGCCCTTCGAATCATGAGAGGGACCAGCATTGGAACCAGCAGCAGGATCAAAATCACCACCCATAGAAGTGGGAATAGCACCAGGAGAAGGAACACTGGAGGATGTCGGAGGAACCGGCAAATCATCATAAACTTTATCAACAAAGGCAGCCTTTGCCAATAATGTCAAACCATCCTCAACATTCTCCGTACCCTCCTCATCAGAATCTGAATGGATCACATGCTTCTTGCGACGCCGTTGCTGAGTTTCCAACGCTTTGATGCGATCAGCCAGAGGAAGAACAAACTCCCTAGTAAGTTTCCGATGTTGGTTCAAATCAGCTTCCAAAGAAATCATCCGCTCATGGTACTTGCGCATAAGATCAAGCAAAGATATAAGTGTAGTAGGCTCCTCCGCCTGCCCACCAAGAGAACTTGGATCAGGGAAAGCGTCATTGGAGCCCGAAGCAACATATGGGTCAACCTGTGGAGTACTAGCACCAAACGGTTTATCAGTCGAGTGTGGGGCAGGACTAGGAGGTGGAGTCTCCACAAATGGAGACTTTTGTGGGACTGAAGAAGGACCAGCCTTGGAAGGGGATGGTTTGTCAACCACCACCTCCTCAACCAGCTCCTCCTCAACCACATGAGTGGCACTAGCAGTAGGAGCCTCCTCCTCCATGGGGTCATCATCAATCACAACAAACTCAGGAGCCTCCTCCTCCTCACCCATAGGACCCTGAGCCAATCCCAACATGGCCTCAGTCAGGGGCCTCCATTCCCCAGTAAACCCATTGAACATATTGTAATACACTTTTGCTGTAAGCTTAGACGGCACATGCTCAGTCCTATCACGAGGAATGCAAACTAGTATTTGCTGAAGAAACCTAGGGTACATAAGAAACTTCTTTCTCGAACCAGCATTAGACAGATTACTAACCATCCCCTCAAATAGATAATGAGAAAAGTTAAAAACGCTACCCTGGGCTAAGCAAATAAGACCAGTAGCCAAAGGAGTAGGGAAAGCATCCCAACTCCCAGACTTGGGACTCATACAATGGATTAGAAAGTGGACCAGAAGCTTCCATTAGGGGGAAAACCTATTTTTCTGGAAGTTAAACTTCCCCCCATGTTCGTATCCTAAAGCAGCCATCCCCTCCAATACCTCCAAATTGGGGATGGATTCAACACCACCCTCATCCTGAAGATGAAGGGAAGAGCGAATAGAAGCCTCCGTCACCACATATGCACGTCCATCTATAGTAGCATGGAGTGCACGTGGACGACCAGCCACATTCACAAGTCGAGCAGACGCCCAAAATTGACGAATAACACTATCATAGATGGTGGGACAAACCGTAAATGCAAACCTTAGGTTGGAAGCTTCAATGAAATCCAGAATGTCAGCAAAATGTTCACGATGTGGACCATCACCCAGATAAGCAACTCGGTTGTGAGCAGGTTGGTAAGCAAGAGCAGCCATGGATCTTGATGAATTGATGGAAGAAGGATTGTGATTAGGGTGGAGATAGTAGGAGCGGTTTTGTGTGTGTGTTTATTGTAATGAGTGAGTCAAGGGTGTATTTTGACCATAAATAAAGAAAATGGTAACTGTTCATTGACCCCTATTAATGGGGGGTTGCCCTTTCAAATTTAACCATAATTACATAGTAACCACTTGCCCTTTTTAACATAATTACCAACTCCCAATTAACCATGCTTAATTAAAAATTTAAATACCAGGATTGGGAGCGTTGACCAAAAGTCAAAGCACACAATGGTCAGACCAGGAGCAAAACGTGATTAACAAAGGACAAAAGAAATGAACAGTATCCCAGACCAGTACCAGAAGCCAATGACCACTTGACAAGGAAGGATTTTGAACCACTAAAATCCAACCAAGTATAACTAGAAGCTGACCAAAGAGGACCAGAAGCCAGTCATGTAAGGCCATATCCACAAGAAGTGAGCAAAATCCTCCATCAGAAGTACCACACACCATCAGAACCAATAAAATATGTTGTTAAAATCTATCAATACGTTAGTCTGTCCTAATATGTACACAAAGCCTCCCCTTAGGCTTTGCCTCCCCTCAATCCTAGACCTCAAGGATTGACCATCCCAATATGAACTACCAAGTGGTTAAACCGAGGACCATCAAAAGCTTTAGTCAGCAAATCAGCAACATTGTCATCCGTATGAACTTTAAGAACCTATATCAGCTTCTTCTCATTGGCATCCCGTATAAAATGATGCCGAATTTCAATATGCTTCGTCCGCTGATGAAAAACAAGATTCTTCACAATGCAAATAGTGCTTTGATTGTCAATAAAAATTTTGGTATTCATAAAATTGAAACCATAATCCAACATCTGATTTTGGATCCACAAAACTTGTCCACAACAACTAGCAGCTGCAACATATTCAGCTTCTGTTGAAGAAGTAGCTACTATTGTCTGTTTCTTGCATTGCCATGAAATAAGTCGACGACCCAAAAACTGACAACCACCAGTAGTAGACTTCCTGTCATTATTAGCACCAGCATAGTCACTATCACTATAGGCTTCTAGAACAAAAGGAGATTCTCTAGGATACCATAGACCCAATTTAGGTTGAGCCTTGATATACTTGAAAATCTTCTTCACTGCATTTAAGTTCGAAACCGTTCGAGTCACCTGGTGTCTAGAACAAGCACTTACTGCAAACATGATGTCCGGATGTGATGCAGTCAAATACATGAGGGAGCCAATCATAGACCTGTACATGTGAACATTTACCGGGGGGTCTGGCTCATTCTTAAGTTTGATTTTAGCAACTTCATAAGGAGTTGTTGCTGGTCTAAGAGGATCCATGTCAAACTTCTGAAGAATCTCATGGACATATTTATCTTGACTGATGAAAATCCCATCCGATTGTTGCTTGACCTGAAGACCAAGGAAGAACGACAGTTCTCCCATCGCACTCATCTGAAATTCGCCTTTCATCAAGTGTTCAAACTCATCACACCACTCCTTCCTAGTAGAACCAAAGATAATGTCGTCCACATAAACCTGAACAAGGATAATGTCCTTGGTATTCCTCCGAAGAAATAGTGTTTTGTCAATAGTACCTCTTCTATAGCCATTCTTTAACAAAAAAGTTGAAAGACGCTCATACCAAGCTCTAGGAGCCTGATGTAACCCATAAAGAGCCTTGACCACCTTGTAAACTTTCTTGGGATGAAGTGGATCTACAAAGCCCTTAGGTTGAGTAACATACACTTCCTCGTCAATTTTGCCATAGAGAAATGCACTCTTGACATCCATCTGAAACACCGTAAAGCCCACATAAAAGGCAAAAGCCAAAAACAGACGAATGGCCTCTATCCTTGCAACCGGAGCAAAAACTTCAGTATAGTCAATGCCCTCAATTTGAGTGTGTCCTTGTGCGACAAGCCGAGATTTATTCCTTACGACAATTCCCCGTGCATTCTTCTTGTTCTTGAGAATCTATTTGGTATTGATAGCTGTCTTTCCATCTGGTAAGTCAACCAGAACTCAAACATTCTGAAACAAGAATTGTTGCATTTCCTCCTGCATAGCCTCCACCCAACTTTGATCCTCAAGAGCATGAGAAACAGACCTAGGTTCCACCTGTGAAAGAAAACAAGCAAACAAACAGTGTTGAAAGTCCGTATGATTATTACGCTTTTGATCTTCAATATAGCTCACAAGAGCATGATGATCAGACGAGGCCTTCTGCTGCATTCTGCGTGTCTTGACAGTAGAACCAGGATCTCCAATGATTTGAGTGGTAGGATGATCTTTGTGTGATTGCAAGACTGGATTGGAAGAAACCTCCACTTCTGGTGCCAAGTTATTGAGATCACCAACAAAGTCAGCATCATATGAAGCATTGTGGAAAATCCCATCTACTGGTTGTTTATGAATATCATCCAGCTTGGTAGAAGACTTCTTTTGATGGTTCCCCAAATCAGAAGGACTGGAGAAACGAGTATTGGAAGCAGACTCACTAGCCGGAGTACCAGTAGGTGATAAGCTAGCACTAGGAGCAGAAGCTGGAGTACCAGGAGCAACTTTGTCAGTAGACTCAACCAAGGGAAACTCAAAACTACCTTGAGCAGCTGCTTTAGTAGCTTTTTGTTGTTGTTTGAGAAGAGTGTCAAGAGCTACTTGGGAATCCTGTACCTCCAATTGAGTTGCATCACTAGGAGGAGTAGGAGAAACTGTGGTGGAATAGGATGGAACCACAAAAATGTCATCCTCATCATCTGAATCAGAAAGACTAGAAGGAACACCAGTACTAGAAGTTGCAAACACTTGTGGTCCTGCATCATGGTTAGTTTTGAAACGAAAATATCCTAACGAATCACTAAGATAATCAAGATCAAAATACCATTCTGGACCCTTGCCTTCGATGTTTGACTTCTCCTCAAAATACCTGAGATTAATAGTTTCAATGATCCGCTTGGCTTGAAGATTGTAGACATGATAAGCCCGAGAATGAGCTGAATATCCCACAATGTATCCTTCATCTGCCTTGCCATCAAACTTCCCCAAATAATCACTAGTATTCAGAATGGTGACTGGACACCCAAAAGGCTTCAAATGAGCAATATTTGGAACTTTGCCCGTGAGCAGCTCATAAGGAGTCTTCTTGTGAGGATTGGTAATAGAAATCCTATTCAAAACATAACTTGCAGTATTAACAGCTTCTGTCCAGAACATGGTTGGAAGCTTGGAATCGGCAAGCATAGTTCTTGCTGCTTCTATTAGTGTCCTGTTCTTTCTTTCTGCCACACCATTCTGTTGAGGAGTCCTTGCAGCACTATAATCTCTTTTGATGCCCTTAGCATTGCAAAGTGCGATGAGGTCTTTATTTTTAAACTCGGTTCCATTGTCGCAACGAATACCTTTAACTTTCTTAGACAACTGGTTCTCTATCAGGGTAAGAAAATCTCTAAGAATTGAGTAGGTCTCACTCTTGGCAGCCATGAAGAACACCCACGTAAACCTGCTATATCCATCAGTTACCACCAGACAGAATTGCTTGTGGTCAATGCTTCTAATGGAAGTAGGACCAAATAAGTCCATGTGTAGTAGCTGCAATGGTTCAGTAATAAGACTAAGAGCAGTAATGGCCTTGAAGGATGCTTTGTGCTGTTTGCCTTTGCTGCAGGCAATACAATTTATATCATTTCTAAATGTCTTGGGAGGTAAACCAGAGACCAGATTCAGATTTGCAAGTTTGTGAATGGTCTTGAAGTTCACATGCCCCATCCTTCGGTGCCATTTAGTGGCTTCATCTTCTGAGGCTTTAGCAACTAGACATGCTAGTTGACCAGTAGGGTTGACTTCATTCAACTTGATGCTATAGAGATTGTGTCTTCTATGGATTCTGAGTAACACTTGTGAGTCATCCGGAAGCTGAAAGTCTTTGGAAAGCACAAGTGCATCAGTATCAGTGAAGAGAACAAACTGCTTCTTGTCACAAATCTGAGAGACCGATATCAAGTTGAATTGTTGAAGTGCTTCCACATAGTAGACCTGCTCAAAATTTAGATTAGGAGTCTTTATCGTTCCTTTGCCAGTGATTCTGCCTTCACCCCCACCAAAATAGACCTTGCCTCCATGAAATGGTACAAAGTTAGAGAGAAGACTTATTGCCAGTCATGCTCCTGGAGCAACCACTATCAACAATGCCTAGACTAGGATCCTGGTATGGAGTAACCTACAACAACAAGATAATAAAAAAAATGCAAAAGTTAGTGTCTTAAGGGGACCCAAACCTTTTCAGGTTTGAGCCTGCCTTGTGGATCTTTAGAAGAGTGCCAAGAAGATTGATGAGATCCACCGTTGTTCCTTGGTTGCCTATGCATCATTTGGGTATTATTATTTGACCAAGGACAACCTGCTGAGGGCTTAACAGCAGTTCCTAAATTTCCCAAACCAAAATATGTGTGGTCCAAATTATGTGGATAGATTGGATTAAAATTTTGAAAATAATTACTGGTTGTTTGGAATCCAATATTTCTCCAATAATCAGAAGCTAAGGGAGAGGACACTCGAGAAGAAGTAAATGTTGGAGCACTAGGATTAAGTCTTCTAGAATCATATGAAGCAGCTCCTGGTGGACCAGGAGCAGGAAAAGCATGATTAACAGAAGCATGTGTGTCATAATAATCACAATCTTTAATTAAATGAAAGGCACTGCCACAAACAAAACATGTTTTGAAAGACCTTTTATTAGAATGAGATTGTTTCATACTGCCTACTTTATTACACACAATTCTAGGAGAAACATTCTTCCTAGGACTCAATAAACTAGGACCAGACACACTTGACTTGACAGCAATTCTTTCTTCATACTTCCTAGCACCAGTAGCAGCATGTTCATTCAATTTGGAACTTGTAGGTCTTGACTCTTCACTTGAACCACTAGATGTAGAGTCACCGGCTTTGTCACTGAAAGTACATGAGACAAAGTCATTAGTATTAGTAGAACTTGTTGGGGACTCAAGCATTTGTGATCCATCCAAGTCATTATGCCATGAAGTGGGCATAAAAGTTCTAGTAAGAGGAGGAGGGACAGCATGCATTTCTGCTGCTGGTTTAAACCTATTGTAACTAGGTTTGCCCTCATCCTCTTTGTCGGCATCAAAGACACTTGAAAAAGATAAATCAAATACATCTTCTGAATCAATATATTTTTCAAATCCTAAGCCTCTTTTAGTTCTGCCAGACATGCTACTATCAATTAATTTTGAAAGATTTTTAGGTGCCTTTTGCCATTTTTCAAATCTTAGCATTGTAGCATCTAATTTAGCTTGCATCTCCTCTTTTTCTTTGATACTAGCATCTCTTACTGTTTCTGTATATTTAAGCATATTTGTCGTGTTTTCTAAATCAATGCTTAGTATCCTGATTTTATCCTCATACGCACGTTATGTATCTTGTAACCACCTCTTTTGTTGTTCCAATGTGTTTAATGAAGCCTTATAGGCTTGAACCTCTAAAAAATACTTATCATTTTGATCATTTACTTCATTAAATTGGGACAACAATTCTGAGTATTTATCATGACACCCAAGAGGACAATGTTGTACCTGAGGTGAGATGCCCATAAGAGCAAACTCGTCTGCTTCTTCTGCATCAGAGAGATTCCCAGCAATCATTGCAAACACGTTAGTTGAGGACTCAGCTGATTCCAGAGTAGAAGCCTGATGATCATTCCAGTTGACCATAGAGTCAACAGATACCAATGCCTTCTTGTCATCTTTTATCTCCTGAACCTTGAAAGCGGAGTACCTGCTCTTCTCCTGATCATTCTTGCTAGGGCACTCCCTTGCAAAGTGACCTTGTTGCTGGCAGTTATAGCATCGAACCTTGCTTATGTCGAATCTTGCTGGCTCCCGAGGGTTGTAATTAAATTTCCTTCCTGCTTTCTTCTCAAACTTGTGAACCCTAAGAGTAAGCATGGCCATCTGCCATTTAAGATCCATCTCATCCAGGTCAAGTTTATCAACCTGTTTGAAGTCATCAAAAGCAAGTTGTTGTTCAGCATTAGCATCAGCCACAAACGAATGAAGAACGGATTCTACCATACTACCAGACTTAGCAGAAGTATGCTGAACAGTATGCTGAGAGGAGACAGTATTGCTTGGGCTACTTGCATATGAGATGGGACTAGATGCCATAGAACTCACAAAGGCAGAATTAGCAGGAGTGGGAAAAGAGTCACTCGAAAATCCTCTTACATGAGGTTCGAAAGTTCTGAGCCTATGAAACAGATCATCAAAGTTGAGATAGTCAAGCCCACCTTTGGCTTTGAGAGAGATCACCACCTGATTCCATGAGTAGGGTAAGGCTTTAAGAAACCTTGCATTAATTTCACCATCATCAGGCTTTGACCGAAGTTGATTCAACTGGCTCAATATTTTCTGGAACCTATCATACCCTTGATGTAGCCCTTCAGTTTCTGAGATTTTGAATTCTGTGAATTCATCTCTCAGCATGGACCTTCGCATTTTCTTTGACTCCTCATTCCCACCAAACCTTGCTTTTATGCCATTCCAGATCTCTCTGGCATCATCCAAATGGTAGAAGTCACCCATGTGATCTTCAGGAAGAGATTGAAGCAAAATTGTCTTTGCTTTGAACTCCTTCTGAATAGCTATGATTTCTTCATGAGACTTAGGGTCAAAAAGAGTAATATTACCATTCTTGTCTCTTCCAGTAAGCTTCCTGCTGTTCCCATTCAGAATGATTTTCCAAAGATCTTGATCAGTATTGGTGATCCACCATTCCATCTTCATTGCCCAGTTTTCATATTCACCCTTTTTCAGAAGAGGGAATTTACCATTTGTGTTTGAGACTGTAGCAAGGATCTGCTGAGGTTGCACAATTTTAGGAGTGTTGTCTTCTCCTGTTTGAGTAGAAGTTGAGGCAGACATGATAAACAAAATGACAGTAATAAGAAAACTTGATTTTTCTTGTATAGAGACCCTTCCAGGCTTTGATACCACTTGTTGGGTCTACTAGATGTAGATCTTGCAGCCTGTCAGGACCGGTGAATGACTTCTGTAATCACAAGTCAAATCACAAAGAGACTCTATACACAATATGAATGTAAAATATAAATATAATCAAGAAGAACAGAATAACTATAAAGACTTGATCCTTTCTAAGGATTTCTAATATTGATAATCACTAGAACTACGTTTTGTGAAGGTGTGTATAACCCTTCTGCCTAAGGTTCCTTTTATACTACAAGGAAACCCTAATACAGCATTAAAGAAAACGTGTAAAACTGATATGCATATCCTTTCCTAACATATCTCATGCATATCTTAACAGAATATTAAGTAAATAATAAAGTTTGACTTCAACTAGGACCAGGAGCAGGACTTGCTCCTACTACTACTAGGACCAGGAGGAACTACATACCTCCTAGTTTACCTATTACATATAACTATTACAATGGTCCTAACACACATACTAGGGTCTCCCCCTACACTTATTATAAAAACAAAGAAAAAGGAAAGATACTGCGGGTTGCCTCCCGTTTTTGTTAACCGAGTCGTGAGCCTAACTCGACCCCGAATTAAATGGTCCATGGGGAAGCCTCAAATGTAATACCGGGATCAAAGACCTTGTCCTCCTTCCCGGAGGAAAATAATAAAGGAGAGGCAGGAGGATAAGTCTTGAATGGTAGAAAGGTCCTTTCAACATACGAAAAGTATGTGAAGTCTTGATCCACGGGAGGTGGGGTGGGTAAAGGAAGTAAAGTTAAATCACCCCCAAACAGCTGATGGTCACTAGGCGGCAAAGCCGTAAAGGTGTCAATCATAGAATGGTCAATGTCACCTCCCGGGTCAAAACACTCATCCTCATTTCCCGGAGAGTAAAATTGATACGTCACCCGCTTGGGCGTGCACACAGTGGGATGAGATGGAAATATAATATGAGAAGTAGGAGAACAATTACCTTCCACCCGCGTCACCTTTCCAGTAGTGTCAAATCTATGCACCTCTGTGATAGAAGGATGCATGGCTAACAAAGTATGCTCATCAATAGCAAGAGAATCAGGGGTATCAATGTCCTCAATCCCTTCGTCAAAGAGAGGATTCACCTTACTAGATATGTAGGCGTCATAAATCAAATAAAGGGTTCAAATAAATCTTGAAAGTTTCCTTCGGAACGTCTTCATCGGATAGTGACTCGTCATCACTAGAAGTAAAATCATCATCTTGATCAAAAAGAGGATTAGAGAAAGCCAAAGAATCATCTCCCAACGTGTTGATGGAAGGAACATCATTAGAAGAAATCACATCATACTCATTGTCACTATCGGATGTCTCCTCAGATTCACTTGGAATTGGGACAAGGTTATCAGCACTAGAATTTATGAATTCGTCGGATTCCTTTGCAGGAATTGTGCTAAGATCCTCATCCCCTAGGATGGGTGAATCCTTAGGCTCCAGAGCCGGCAAGTCGAGGGAAGGAATAGAATTCTCATCGTTCCAAGAAATAGGAATCTCATCGTCATCATCATCATAATAATATGGAGGGACAAGAGGAGGGGTATAAGCACTAAGGTTTGATACTTGCTCTTGTTGCCGATCCTCTTGACATTTTGCGTTGTATTTATGGAAAGCTTCTTCGAGGTTTTGAAATTGAGTAACAAGAGTAGCCCATTGTTCTTGGGTACTCAACTGTTCGAAAGAAGGTTGATGATTGACGGTGTGATGTGGGGCTCAACATTAGGAAAACCGGAATTATAGTACGGATGCGGCTCATGATAATTCATCGACTGACAATAAGAATTATCGTGAGGGCCCCCACAATTATTGCAACACGGGTATTGAGAAAAACCCGGTGCATTTGGCAGATAGCTAGGACCATTGTCGTAATTGTAACCCGGTTCTTGCTCGTCAAGAGACGGGTATCGAATAGGACACACAATACAACAATGAGCTTTGCTGCCACAATATATGCAAGGGGAAGGGGTAGGTGGATTAGAAGAAAATGATGAATTGGTCGAATTGCACGATGGAAAAAATCTAAAATGGGAAAATTGTGAATCGGAAACGGTTGGAAGATCTTTTCCGCATTGCTCGCAATAACAAAATTCACATAATTCGCCAGCATATAATGGTCTCCTACACCTCCCGCAATGGACATAAGAACCCATGAAGAATTAAAAATAAGAGGGGTGGAGAAAAGAATTACACATAATAGAGGACAAAGAGGAATATTTTTTGTTGCAAAACTTAGAAAAGATATGCATTTTATGATTTTAAATATTTCTTTGGATTTTTGAATGTTTTTAAGCAAGAAAAATAACGTTCACGAGTGAACGGATCCCAAAATTCAGCGCGTCTCTCACAGAAAATCGTTAATCTTCACGAAAATCCCCGGCAGCGGCGCCATTTAATACAAGTCTTTTCCAAGTATAAAATTTTATCGTCCGATCTTTTTGAATTGAATAAGGATTAACGTGCAACTCATTCGTCTTTTGGTGGAAAATAAATAAATTTGTCGTTGTAGTAAAATTAAATTGCAAAACGTTAAAGTAAATGACGGGTAATTAAAACTAAAACTAATAAAAGCGTAAATAGTGCGATATTAAAAACTTTAAAAGTAAATGACGAGAAATTAAATGTTGTAATATTAAAACTTGACGAAAAGTAACTTAGACAATGTAATGAAAATGAAAATTTGAAAACTTAAAATAATGCAAACTTAAAAATAAAACTAACAAAAAATAATAAATCTCAACCTACCATCGGAATCCTATCGGAATCCGATCGGAATGTATGCTTACCACTTCTATTGGAATAACAAAAATCAGTTCTGTCGGAATGATGATCGGAATACCCTATCGGAATGTGGTCGGAATGAGACTATTAGAATACTTAAAATCAAACCTATCGGAATAAGAACCCTTGGACCCTATCGAAATGACACTCTGTCGGAATGTCACTTCTATCGGAATGTGGCTATGGAAATTTTGGTAGCACTTCGTCACAATAAAGCCTTAAGATCCGACGCAATATACGATCGCAATGAGCGATCGCAATCACGATCGGAATAAGGGGAAAAACAGTCGGAATATCAAATCTCTATTCCGATTGTCACGATCGGAATAAGTGAATGCTGTCGGAATACCTTAGTTCCCTTTCCGATGGAATGGATTCGTAAATAAGCAAAACCAAAATAAGCTATAAACCAAATAAGCACTAACCGAAACTTACCAAAACAATAATAAGACGAACAAAACAAGCACAAATTTAAAGACTTTCAAGACACAAAATAAGTAAGCTTTATAAAATAAACTTTAAAAAGATAAAACTTTTAAGAAAACTTTAAAACTAATAAGCTAAATACAAAATAAGCCAATAAGTATGTCAAGCTTAAAGCTTAAATCGTATAAAAGCCTAGATAGGAATAAAAAGATAAATTTTTTAATCAAATAAGCAATAAGATCAAGCAAATGAATGCTTAATCCGAATTAATAATCAAAATCAAAAGCAAGAAAAGTAGAATAAGATGGATAATAAAAAGCTAGATTAAAGGAAAACAAAGATTCAACAACAAAATTAAAAGACTTACTTGGAATTAAAGGCAAGAAATTTAAGGTGAAAAATAAGGTAATTAAATTGACAATTAAGTAAATGACATGAAATTAAAGTGCATGAAAATAAAAATGGTGGAAGACTAGTTTGTCAAATTAGCCAACCCCTCATAATGTGATATTAGGAGGGTATTTATAGGAGATTAGGGAGGTTAGCATGTGTTGCTCCTTCTTTCTTTCTTTCTCGTCTTTTCGTCTTCTAAATTCTTCGACTTTTTTCGACTTTTTCTTGGGATTAATTAAACTCGTCTTGTAATTTCTTCATTAATTAGACTTGAGTTCTTTGGCTTTATTAAACTTCCGTCTTTAGACTTTTCTTCGATAAATCTTCAGAGTAGGCCTTGGACTTCCGTTCTTTTTGCACTCTTGATCTTTTGACTTCGTCTTTTGTCTTTTTCTTCGATAAAAGCCCGTGAAAGCCCGTGTTTTCTTCCCTTTTCATATTTTGATCCTAAATCACAACAAAAACACAAACCACGCATAATTCCGACATTTACGACATAAAATACACGTTTTGGCTGGGTTATTATTATAATTTGGTAAATGGATAAGTGTTTTCACACTTATTAATATACAAGAAGAAAACCGACATGGACGGAAAAGTACAATCCTATAAAGCTCGTTTAGTAGCTAAAGGTTTTACACAAAATTTTGGCGTAGACTACGAGGAGACATTTTCTCCTGTAGCAGACTTAAGAGCTATTAGGATTCTCATAGCTATAGCAGCATACTATGATTATGAGATATGGTAAATGGATGTTAAAACTGCCTTCTTGAACGGTCGCTTAGATGAAGACATCTATATGCAGCAACCAGAAGGGTATGTGGATCCTGAGAATCCAGGACATGTGTGAAAACTTCAAAGGTCCATTTATGGTTTGAAGCAAGCATCACGTCAATGGAATAAAAGATTTGACGAAGAAATAAAAAAGTTTGGATTTGTTCATAATCGTGATGAGCCATGTGTTTATCGCAAAGCTAGTGGGAGTGATGTACTATTCCTAGTCCTATATGTTGATGAAATATTAATCATGGGAAGTTACATTCCAAGACTTAAAGTTGTTAAGGATTATCTTGGTAAATGTTTTTCTATGAAAGATTTAGGAGAAGTTGCATACATTCTAGGAATTAAGATCTATCGGGACAGGAAAAGACGGTTAATTAGTCTATGTCAAGATGCTTATATAGATAAGATTTTGAAGAAGTATAATATGCATAATTCCAAGAAAGGTTTTCAACCTATGGAAGTTAAGCATAATCTGAGTCATGAGATAGATGCATCAACTCCTGAAGAGGAGGCATACATGTAGAAGGTGTCTTATGCTTCGGCTGAAGGATCCATAATGTATGTTGTTAGATGCACAAGGCCTTATGTGGCGTTTAGTAGATACCAACAGAATCCAGGGTAACTCCACTGGATTGCTGTTAAACATTTTCTATAGTATTTGAGGAATACAAAAAGAAATGTTTTGGTATTTGAAGGGTAGCCATACAGATAACTAAATGTGGTTTGGATTAAGAAGTTTTATTGGAGATCTTGGAACTATGCTTGCAATAAAGACCTAATAGATATGTATTGTGACAATTATGCCACAATAATATTTGCCAATGACCTTGGAGTCATGAAAGGCGCCAGACACTTTATGCGTAGACATCACTACGTCCGAGAACAAGTTGAAGCTCGGGAAATCAAATTGATAAAAGTTCACACAGATGATAACATAGCAGATCCTTTGACTAAGTCATTGCCTAGATCAAAGGTAGTTAAGCATGCCAAGGAAATTGGGCTGCAACAAGCTAGCAAACTCATGCCATAAATCTGTGATTAGTATTTGGATAAAGGATGTTATGACATTATTAATATAATAAACTAAAGATTGGGTTTCGTTTATTTTTATTATTTAATAAGTGTATCCTATTTTACATGTTTTAATCCATGAATAAAAGTTATGCTAAATGTCCGTTGTCAATTAATAATATGGGAATATTATTAAACTAAGACAAATCAAAATAGTGATAGAGTATACTTGAAAGTATATTGATCGATTTTGGATGATATTCGATGAACCGAATATAGGACTTATCCCAACTATATGTTATTACTTTATGGATCTTTGTCATTAAGTAAAACATAAATAGTTATCCTTAGACTTGAGATACCAGGAAACTGTTATGAGTCTAGTGCATCTCTGTGGAATAATCTATCGTTAAACGTAACTGGTAGCTATAACGATTATTTTCGGAAGTGTTGCAAAATTCATAAGTTTTGCTCATAGTCAATATGGAATTTATTTTCTCCAATTTCGTTTTGGAGTTTAATACAGTTGGGCCCCTCGTGGGATTAGTAAGATGTTTGTGTGGCCACACCCAAATTTGTTTTGGTAATCTTGCTGAATCTGTAAACGAGAAACATAATGGTCAATGAAAGGAAATGACTGAGATCCATATCCTTATTAACGTTGTATTAGAAATAAAAGGATAATAATAACGATGCAGAATCGTTAAAAGGTTTTGTCCAGGAGACCTTACTCGAGTTGTACTAGAGACATTGCTAGTGTAACTAGATGCCCTAAAAACATCAATGGCTGCTGAAAAATCCCTTCTTCTCATAACCCGATTTTCTTTTTCCTTTAATCTGAATACCTTATAATGATGTTGTTTTCTCGATTAGTCATTGACCATTCTTGAGTTAACAAAGTCCTTGTTTGGTTGATTGGTTTTAGGGTTAATTAAATTGGTTTTCTTTTTTAATTTTCTGCCGTCATTAATTATTGCTTGTGGTTGGTCTTCGTTGGTTGCTATAGTCGCATCTTCGGTCAGTTATGTCTTTATTAATAGTGTAGATTCAAGTGGGGCCTAGCACTTTGGTTACTTCTGTTTTTTCACGTGGTCTTTGTCGGTTTCTAGAGTCTAGCAATAATTGTTTTAGGGTTTCGTTTGGTAGAAGTCTCGGTTGGTTATTTTATTTTTGTTCGGTGTCTTGCATTAATTATGGATGTGAACGACTATTCTAAGATGGATCCGAGAGAAAAGGTTGTATTACTCAATAATATGCAGCCTTGTACGATTCATGTGATTGGTCAGGTTTTTGGGATACCACTGAACACGGTGGCTGAAGTTCGTGAGCTCAAGCACAATTTAAAGTTGATGAATTTTGCTGTATGTTCGTTGGTTTCTAGTGAACGATTGAAGGAGATCTATATTTTATTGTGTGTGTATGAAGCTGAGCTGATGATCAAGGCGGGTTGTTGGAATGGTGCAAGTAATGGTTCTGTATAGTCGATTGAGGATATTACAGCTGATTTTTCTAAAAAAAATGGATAAACTTGCTTCTATTTGTAGTACTAGTGCAAATGAAAAGGAGCAGTCCGCTGATAATGGTATTTTTCGTCAATTGGTGCCAGAAGATGTTTTTGAAGGTGTTAACGTCTCTATTCCTCGTAAAGTGGTTCAGAAGGTCAGTCATCATCTTGAATATACTCTATATGGTTACTTTATTGGAAAGAGAATGCTTTCCCGGTTGTGGATTATTATGTTAGAAAAAACTGGGCTAAACATGGGTTGACACAGATCATGATGAACTCTAAGGGTTTTTTCTTTTTCAAATTCAAGTTACTTGCTGGTTTGGAAGCAGTTTTAGAAGAGGGCCCGTGGTTGATTCGTAAATCTCCTATCATTCTCAAAAAATGGTCGATGGATACTAGGTTGATTAAGGAAGAATTGAATCGTATTCCTGTTTGGGTAAAATTACATGATGTGCCTATTCAAGTCTTTGAAGAAGATGGAATTAGTTTGATTGCTTCTTTCATTGGAAAACTTGTGATGCTAGATTCCTACACTAGTTCTATGTGTAAGGAGTCATGGGGGCGGAGTAGTTTTGCCAGATGCTTAATTGAGGTTAATGCTGAGGCTGATTTTGTGGATGTTGTTACCATTGGTGTCCCTTCTCTTTCGGGGGAAGGTTTTACAAAGGAAACTATCCGTATTGAATATGAATGGAGACCTCTTAGAGGTGCTGAGTGTAAGACTTTTGGTCACTCTATTGATCAATGCTCTAATAAGGTGGGTGTTTCTCCTATAGTTCTTACTGCTAGTACTGGTCCATCTGTTTCTAATGATGGTTTCCAAACGGTCACCAAAACAAAGAGAAAGATGACAAAATCTATCAAGGGTGGTAAGTTTACTGGTACATCGGTTCAGCCGAATGTCAAATTTGTTCCTAAAGCTACAATTAGTAACCCGGCGAAGGGAGTGACTAATGCGAAGACTATTTCTTTGCCCAAGTTGAAGTCTATTGATACGTCATCATCAGGTGTTGGGCTATATACATCAAATCCTTACTCTGTGTTGGATCACGATGATGAAGATGACAAGGTTGAAATGGTTTATGATGAAACAACCAATTTATTCTCTAATACAAATGCAGGTGGAAATTCCTTCACGGCAGCTGTTAGCTAGGTTGGTTCATTTCGTTGTGTACTAGGTGTTTTGTAAGTGTTTATGGCTTGTCATAAGCACTAGATCTAGGTGTTTATCAAGCTGTTTAGCTTGAGGTTAATGTGGTACTTTAGCCACATTCCATTTGTACTTCACTGTTTTTTGGTTAATCTATTTATCGTGGAAACCCATTACCAAAAAAAAGTGTAACTAGACACTAGTCAATGTAATCACGATATTTGAAATATGTCCAAGTGGGAGCTGTAAGTTTATGGACTTATATTTAATAGTCATGTGATAGGATCGAACTCGAGATTACGGGATTGCACACAATACGTAAAGAGTTAATATAATTAATAAATATATTTATTGTATTTATTAATTTATTTAATAAATATATTTATGTATTTATTAATTTAACCGAGCAAGTAACTATATAACCTTAAGGGTCGTTAAATAATTAATAGTTAAGTTATAACGAGCGTTAAATAAATATATAGTAGGAGTAAATAAAAGGAAAGAAGTTTGGAAGATTCCGGAACACCCCTAAGGGGTGTTATAGGCGGTCGAATATGGGCTCAAGGGGGGGGGCAATTATTGCCTTTTATTTATCTTGAGCTATAAGGGTTTAGGCCTATAAATATACCTCCTAACTTCTCATAATTCATACATCATAAATCTTTTCTCCTTCTCTTTCTTTCGGTCGATCGCCACCCCCTCCAACAAAAGGGTTTCAGTTGGTTTTCTTGGTTGATCGATTGTATACTTAATCTAGTCCTAGCCCCTCTCTAGGGTTGTTGGGTAGATTAATTACAAGCATTGTAGCTCGGTTTTCACGTGCTAGAATCATGGTTAGCTCGTTGTATTACGTGTGTACAAGAACATAATATAGTCTTACTTTAGACTATATCTTGGTATATACGGTTTAAACCTGAATCGGTGATTTGTTCTTCGTCTTGTGGAATTGCTTTAGCGTAAAGGTATGTAACCCTAATTTGATTAATTATAATTATGTTATTAATGATGATCTTGTTAAATCTCTTCCGCTATGTGTGCTTTTGATCTCGTTTAGGGTTTTATATAATTGTTATGATACTAATAAACCGGCAGATTCGTCTATAAGGTTTTACGCATTATATATCAACTATGGGCAACTCTCAACCTGTTCAATATAACCCATTCACCAAATATAAATAAACGGGTTAAAATCGATCTCTGAACAAAGGTGTTTCCATTTTGACAATCACATGTCTCATATTAAATATATTGCACTTCAAAATGATTAGGAAGGTAAAACAGTTCTGATGAATTGATAAGACATACTTGCTTTGATTTCATTAATGGAGAGAGGCGACTTGTTGAACTGGTTCTGATGGAGTGTTAATCACCTCCAACAACTTCTTTAGAACGGTATGGACCTTAGGATTATCATGCTCCATAACAAAAGGTTACAACGTGAAAGATAAATATTATAACAGGCCTTTTTACTTATTTCTCAGAGATAAACAATAAAGTTAGTTCAAACCTGGGACAAATGGTTTTCTAATGCTCTAGTAAAAGATAACCTCACCAAGCATTATTTGTTTTAACTTTTGACTAACCAATTCCAAGTCCGTTCTATGCCTGACGTCTATTACGTCCCTTGGATGATTCAGAGGTGGTAGTCCAAGGTATCCTTAATCTTTGAAAACTAATTTGTCCATTTTGACTAGCAAATCTCACATAATAATGAAAAAAAATACTTCACTAACACTAAATACTTTCCAGCCTTAGCATCCCGTAGTAAAACATAGAAGTTGGCTATTAGCTAAGGAGCGATTAGAGAAATATGGAAAATTAGGAGGTTGACAAGACAAAAACAATGTATTTGTTTCACTAGTACTAGCTAGACAAATCAAAATTTAAGATTTACATGTCGTTATCATAGCGACTGTGGCTTCTATCTCTATTTTCACAGTGGTCTCTCTAACCAAAACTCCCATCATCATATCTATCATCAACATAACGCTCACACTCCACATAGCGATATCCATGGCCAGCACCACTAGCAAATGTTGGACAAGAGGAGAACTGCCTGCCGACACCACTACCACCACCACCTGAGGGGCAATCGCGACCCCAATAATTAGTCCGACCACACTTATAAAACTCATCCTTCCTTGAGATCTTTAACCTCTGCCATAACTACTTGTCTACATCTACCATTGTATTCAAGACCATTAAATTATTTTTCAATACATTTAAAACAACAAACTTTTCAACTCATCTTCCAATTTCAAGAGCTCATGTTTCACCACAACCAGCAATCAGATCAAGCATGGTAACTAAATCTTATTTAAAACCAGTTGCTTCCATTGATTCAAACAAAGTCAGTGCCTCGTGGAGATCACATTTCAGCATACCCACCAATCATAGCGCTCCACGTAATACAAGTTTTTGTACAAACTAATGGAGTTCCACGAAACAACTATTATGAACCTTGAATCAATCTCATGAAACAACTTTTCCGCTGAGTCTAAGTCTCTAACTTTGGCTTAAGATGAAACACACGTGTTGGAAACCCACACGTCTACTTCTACACCAATTCGAATCTCGAATAAATGAACAACTTTCACAGTCCACACACCTTCGATTCTCATGATAGACTATGATATACCAATCAACATGAGTGAATCTGGCCGGATTCCTTCAACTCTTATTTAATTAAACAGTGACATAACTTTATTAACATCACCCAACTGAACTAGTCCTACAAGCAAAGCATGCCAAATTAAAGGTTCCTGCAAATTCAAATTTAGAAATAAATAAATAAAAATAATACTACTAATTTATCCTAATTACTATTTAAATACACATATCTTAACTGTCATATGTTACAACTCTTATATGCGTTTTTGTAAAGCTTCCAAAGAAACTACTCGTAAAACGCTTAATCATTCTATAACTTATACTTCAAATATATCAAAACCCTTGGTAACTCGTATGCTCAACCTCAATAACTGCCTATCATTTTCCCTAACTATTCCTATATAATGAGGTCATAGGCATTGTTTGATTAAACTAATCATAACAGCTTATGAACAAACGTGTTACGTTTTAGTGATGTTGAGTTTCTATGAAAGTGTGAAACAACGGTGTATCAACATATTTGAGTAAAAATCAAAATCGACATTTCAAAATTAAAATACAAAGATTACTAAAATAATTACTCTACCTAAAATCATAAAATGCTAGCTCAAACATCGTCTTTATAATGTGCAAAACTCCACTATAGACCCCAAATAACAAAGTAATGAAACAAAACAAAACAAATTAAAAAAACCAACTAATAAAACACCCAAATAACCTAAAAATAAACAAGTTAACTAATGAACCCTATTTTCAAAAGAGCTTGTAGGTGAAAGTGATAAATCATGTTTTCGAATATCAGTTGGTTTGTACAGTAGTAACAACATTACTATCATTATTCCTAGAACCGACGATACTAGATGGACCCACACTTTCTTTAGTGGGACTCATAACTACGCAATGACCCAAAGAATATACAGGAAGCCATCAGAGGAGATAAATTATCAGTACCCATGTCGTTAACATTCAAATGCTTATATATACGTCGGATGCCCAATACTACAATATGAGAGTACTAGGAATAACAACATTACCTAATTTACTGCAACATGGTGTGCACTATACATAAGAGGAGAAAAAAAAGTACATATACCATTACAACTAGGTTTACATTCTTCCTATTTAGAGATCTCAATTTTTGGAGTCAAACTTTTCACCACAACAAGTTAAATTTCACTACATAGTTTTCCGTATATGTTTTTTTCATTAGCGTTTGCAACATTTCTACAAACGACATCAACAATGTTTTAGTGTAGGTGGTTGTTCATTCCATGCATCCCTTACATGTTCTGGATGCTTAATAAGGCTAATCAAATTAAACGCTAACTTGAAAACATAGAGTAGAAATAGGGACAAAGTTCGATACAAGATAAGAGTAGGACCATGCCTACCATCAAAAAGTTAACACAACTAACATATAATACAATTTTGTATGTAACACTCTTCATTACATATATTATCCTCACATTCTACTAAACTCAACTCACAAAAAATTCTATTGTACAATCCAGAACTCCCTTCCCAATTCATAAGGAAGATCAGGCCTACCATACGTGCAACCACCTTCACTCAACATTCCATGGTACAATCCAGAACTCCCTCTACACCCATGCCCAACACCACGCGCGAGTCTTAATAACAATATTTACTAACGCGGGAGTGACTTTTGAGAACGGGTCGGCATATGCACTTAGTATTAAAACAGTACAAAGGCGTTTTATGGCCAGGAGATATCTTTCATTGCTGCTTGGCTCCTCATCATTGCCGCTCAAGTACTGATTCTTTCCCTTTTTGCAAGACTGCTACGGGTTTTGTTTGCCTACTCGTTTTGTATTATATCCAGCTTTTATTGAGAACTTGTTAGCCCTATATTTTATATAGTCGAACAAGAATGTAATAGGTCATCTTAGTCGTTAAAGGTCTTGTATTGTAATAGGTTAGTCGGGTTAACTGGGCTTGGTATTTAAGCTAATATTGTATAAGTTAGGGGCTCTAAGCCCAAGCACAAGCCAAGCCCGGCCCATGTTACTAAGCCCATGACCCAACAAGCCTAGGGTATATAAACCCTCTTCCATGTGTGGAAGAGGGTGTTGGTCATTGTTACTTTCTCTCTAGTAAACATTTACCTTCCAAATTCTCTCTAGTTTCGCTCTCTACTTTTCTTCTCTTTCTCTCTCTAAATATTATGTTATGGATTGAAGTGGGATTAACATTTGGTATCAGAGCCTATAGTGGATAGGTGATTGAAGATCCGTGGTTATTGTTCATATTGATTTTATGAGGTATTTGATCTATAATCTTTGATCCAAATTTTTTTTTGTGTTTTTTGTTGATTGATCTTCATAGAAATCTCCTACATAGATGTGGTAGGGATTTGGGATAGTTATTTTGGAAAAAATCACAAAATTTTGGGTGTTTGGATCAATTTTTGGCTCAAAATCACGTTGTTTACGAGTTAGATCCGAAAAAAGGGGTTTGTCGGCCAACAGTACCATTTTCAAAAAACGGTTTAATAGTCCGAAAAACATTCTCCTAAATTTATCCGAAAATACAACCTTTATCCGAACAGCTTATCCGAAAATCAGCTTTTATCCGAAAACAGTTTTTATTCGAAAACAACTTTTATCCGAAAACAGTTTTTATCTGAAAACAACTTTTATCCGAAAACAGATTTATCCGAAAACCATTTTCCCGAAACTGCCTCATTTTTCCGAAAACACCGATTTATCCGAAAACCATTTTTCCGAAACTGCTTAATTTTCCCTAAAACAGGCATTATTCCGAAAATAGGCATTTTCCTGAAAACAGGCAATTTTTCCGAAACAAGCAATTTTTCCGAAACCGTCAATTATTCCGAAAACCTCCAATTTTTCCGAAAACCATTTTTTCCGAAAACCTTCACTTATTCCGAAAACAAACATTTTTTCCGAATCCTTCAAATTATCCGAAAAGGTTCATTTATCCGAAAATTTCAATTATTCCGAAAATCACCACTTTATCCGAAAATTGTCATTATTGCGAAAATTGAAGATTATTCCGAAAATTGTTGATTTAGTCGAAGACTTTAGTTTTTCCGAAGGAGAGTTTCTATCCGAAGATAAGTTTTATTCCGAAGGTGAGCATTATTCCGAAATATCCATATTCCGGGAAAAAAAATTAATTTTTCCCAGACCATTTTTAGGCCATTTAAGCTTCGATTTCAAATATTGGCGATGCGAAAAAATTTTCGACCATAAATTCAAATTTTCTTACCAAAATTCAAATTTTTAGGCCAAATTTCACTTTTTTTAGGGTTTATTTTTTGTTAAAATTTTCATTTTTTCAAAACTTTTTCCTATTAGTTTTTGGCTATTTCTAACTCGATTTCAAAATTTGGTAATTCAAAAATTTTCAGTTTACTGTTATATCGGACCGAGGAATTTATTGTCGGACTGAAAAAAAACAAAATTTTCGGAATTGCAAACCACACTTCATCAGAACACATCCACTAAGATCCGTAATCAATAGACACCATATCCTCTACTACATCACACTCAATGGACATCTTCAAAACAACGGATTCCACAACAACAACAACGTCTATGAATGAGGTGATTAAAGAGAAGATGCAAAATCCAGAGGTTTAGAAAAATACTGAGACTCCAATCAGTAAACCTACTAACAATGATTCAACAACCAAAACCGTTCATACAATCAAATACAAGATGTCGAAAGCAAAAGAAAGATGCATGGAACACTTAAAGTTGCTTCAGTCACACCTTCAGGTTCTTTCAAGAGAAGACCTAAAAGGCACTCGTCTTGAAATTGGATTCAAACGGGTATTCTTTCTACTATTTGGTCAAGATGTTGAGACATTCACTAGATCGATGCTACATAATGTGGACCATCTTCAACACGAACTTGACAGAGATGATTTTCACGAGATTCTATGCATGAAGATCCTTTTAGCTCACAACATTTAGTTCCAGCAATTCATTGACTCAAGTGGCTTATCCACCAACGGTCGAGAGTTCGCAAGTTCATACTTTACCAAATATACTCTCGTAGATCCTCAAGCGTTCAAAGAGACACTTCTTCTACATATGAATAATATAAAGAAGTCAATTGCTGAAAGAACACGTCATCAAAGGCCCTTTGAACGAAGGGTGAATCCAAGACTGATTCAGACGAAATAGAACAACGTCGATAAGGGTCAAGCATTGGATGCTTGTTCGGTTGATACAGAAAGCAGTGGGACAGAATACGAAAAGCAGTATACCAGCAACACTCAGGGAATGATCACACAGCCAATGATGCAGATATCAGACCCATTTATGATGATGAGCCAATGGCTAAGGTAAAATTAAATGTTATATATGATGTTTATCAACATACTGAGCAATCAGAACCCATTTTTGACACGTATCTAGTGGAAAAGGTTGATAGTAATACCACACCTGATTCATCAGGTACGAGTACTAATGAAGGAGAGATTCTAAGATTCACGAGCTTGAAATTCTGTTAGCTCAAAAGACAAAAGATTTTGAGGATGCCAAACTCGACTTTTCAAAGAAAAATAAAAAATTTGAAGCTTATTTTGAAAAACTTGAAAAAGCAAATGTTGTTCTTGGACAAAATTTGGATCGTAAGATTCAATATTTCAATGCGGAAAAAGAACATTTTGTGAAACAAATAAATTTGTTAGAATCAAAGTTGGCTTCTCAAAATCCAATCCTCCGCCTACTTCACTAAGTGAAATATCTGTGAAACCTATCAACACTGTAGATAGTAATGACGTGAATGCTGATAACGGCATATTTGACAATATGAACATTAAATTATAACAACGTGTCGCTCGATTACTTCTATAAAATGAGCAATTGAAGGCTCAGATTCAGGAAAAGGTTTTTGCACTGACAGCAGTGAAAAATGAATTAAGGAAGTTAAAAGGAAATAGTGTGGATACTAAGTTAGCAAAACAGTCAGTCTTGGGGAAACCTCCTTCTCAACCATTCAGATGCCGCTCAGTTTCTAGACAACCGAATGCGTTTAAATCTGAACGACGTAAAACGTCGAACCCGAGGTTTGCCTCCCAAGTTGACGTACGTAGCAATTTTCCTAAACCAGTCACTCCACAATCTCGACCTTCTTTAAGATAATCCACTTCTGGAAAACCCGATCACATGAATGCTTCAAGCAACTCTAGTAATAGCTCCAAGAACATGCCTAGGCGTAGTTCAAATCACACGGGTCATAAAAGCTATCTAGAGGAAGCTAAGAAAAATACACAAGCAAGAGATAGGACCAAACCACAACCTAGGAGTGTTGATCACACATCTAGGAATTCTAGACCCTTCTCAAATGTGCATAAATCTGCCAACCCTAGGAACTCTAGATCCTTCTCAGATGCTAAGCACTTTGTTTGCATGAAATGTAACAAATGTGTGTTTAATGCCATTCATGATGATTGTATCACTAAATTCCTGAACAAGGTGAACCAAACAGCTAGAGCACCTCAAAGACGGAACCCTAAAGGAAATAGGTTTTCTACAACTAAGTCTTCCGCTGTGCATGAGAAAACTATGACTCCTAGACCTTGTCTTAGGTGGATACCAACGGGTAGAACCTTCAAAACAATTGGTCTTTGGTGGGTTCCTACTGGAAAGATATTTCCCTCTAGCTCGACAAAGGTTCAAGGTGTACCCCCACATGGTTCTCACAAAGATATCACTAACCCACATGCAAGCATACAAACTACTATTGAAAGTGCACGTACCGATGTCACGGTTCAACGGGAACACAAAGGTCCAATATTTATAATCCGTTCAACAAAGGACACTCTCAGAGTTTGGTTGCTGAAGAAGCAGATATCAGAGAAACAAGTGTCTCAGGGGTTTCACAATTAAGCTTCTAAAGACTTACAGTCACATATCAGACTGTAACTCGAACGCCAAACAAAGGGAACTTTATCTCTTCAACGATAAGATACCCTCAAAACAAGAAATTAATATTTCTCGGACACGAGCTTCTCTTAAAATTATTCAAAAGTTTTAAGCTCGTGTAATGGCTTAAAGTTAAATTACAGACTGTAACCCTGGCTCACAAGACAGGAAAGTTCATCCCGATGATGACTTATACTCGGAACGAGAAATTAATTTTTCACGGACACGAGCTTCTATTAAAACTATTCAACAGTTTTAAGCTCGTGTAAAGACTTACAGTCAAATGTCAGATTGTAACTCGTACTTCAAATGTCAGACGGTCATGAGCTAGTCACAAAACATTCCAAGTTTTGAGCTCATGTAAATCGGAATTTATTTTAAAATTGTTGAACATAATTTTTCAAAAATTTCTCAAAAGGTTTTTCTAAATCTTTCATAATTGTGTGTTCAACACTCCCTACCTCATAATGTGGTTTTTATATCTCAAAATTGTCGTATGTTATTTGGATCAATTTTTGAGGGGGAGCGTTTTAAAATCAGAGCCTTTAATGTTGTTGGATACATCTTTGATATTTTCATATTTTATGTATCCAACACATTCCGAAAATTATATAAAAATGTCAAATGTAATATATTATATCGGAGAAGGCATCTCAACTCCGTACCTCAACATATTTTGTGGTGTCGTTTTCCAAAATATTGTCAAATTTTGTTTCATGACACACATATATTGTTGAGGGGGAGCTACCCGGCCACAAAAGTTCCATGATTCATGCGTATACACATGTTTTTCTCCCAATCGGTTTTCAGAAATTGTCTTATTTTAATCAATTGGTATCTCTAATATTATGTTTTTATATTAGCGACAGGGGAGAAAATGTGATTAAATTGTAATATATCGCAACATGTGATCTTAAAGACTCAAGTGAAACTCTTTACTTAATATGCTAAACTATTTCGTATATCGATGCATGTGTGTAGGGGGAGCTTTTCGAAAATGTAAAACATTCAAAGTGTTAAAAGTTTTGATTTTTATCAAGCACTTTGAATGGTTTTTAATGGTTTTATGGTTACGATCTTTACCCAAAACAACCTACTATCCACGACGGAATGATGGATTCAAAAGGTGGTTTAGGATAGGAAATTAAGTTCTATGATCCAACCAGAACCTGCGGGATCTACCCAAGGACATTCCATAGCTAGAAATAGTTTTCCTTAGGAAAGATGGAGTGGAATGAAGCTGAATGCGGTCCAATTACTTAAGTTAGCACTGGAACAATCACAAAAAGGTGCCAGTCATGACATATTGGTATGCATTGAAGGAGTTGAATATTCTATGCAACTTAGGTAGAAACCAGGTTAACACATCTTTTGAAGACAAGTTTCATGGACCCAGTGATGCGATTCACAACCCTTTCCCAGCTATTCGAGTTTCTCTCAAAAGAAACTTGTCTCATTGTTACGGATATCAACATGTATCTATTGACTTTCTCACTCCGAGTTAGTTAATATTGAAAAGGTGGCAGTCTGCTCCAGCCTCCGATGACCAAAATGCATTATCGATTCTAGAGCCAAAAGAGATTAATCTATCATCTCATTAGGACACAATCGAGTCCTACGCATTATCCTTGTGATATTGCCAGAACATCTGAGTGATACGGTTCACAATGAAGATGGAAATCCTGTTTGAGCCAGCATCAAACAAGCTCATGGTAGGTAACTTGTGCGATTCTACACGAATCAAACTTGTGAGAACTAGAAAGCAACTAAGTTTGAATTCTTAATTGATTCAAACTTGATTCCAGGTTTCTTCGCAACATCCGTGTGATCTTGCCAGAACATTCAAAGTGACACTCTTTAGTGTTCTCAGTGACGAATGGAAATCCTTCCAGTGTCAACCTCAAACAGCACTGCGGTAGGTGACATGCAAGATTCTCTATGAATCGAGCTTGTGACAAACTGGAAAACAACAATGGTGCGATCCTTATAGAATCAAACTTGTTCCAAGAAATCTGAATTGACGACTCTAATCAGACGAATAACTTATCCTTATGATTCACTCTTTACGTTCGCAGTCTGCTTTGAGATGGTCGAGTAAAGAGAACTGGCTACTACCACCGGGAAACCCTTTCAAGGAGGTTCTTAATTGAATCTACCCGATCAGAGGTACGGTATCTAATACTGTTTAACGGTCTTCACTGACCGGAGGTAAACGCTACCGAGTTAGGATGAAATGTTCAAATCCATTTTATCCATGTCTATATATGTTGTTGCATATCAAGATGGTGGCGTAGTTGTGTACTAACCGAAGTTGTCTTCACATGTTCATACTAAAAGTTAAAGTCTTCCGCATATCTGATGGATCTTTGAAGGATTAACTGTAACTATATTTGTATGGGAAATTGTTAGTCTTTCGAAATCAACAAAGTATGAACATGTCCATTCAGAAGTCACAAGAGCACAAGATGGCGATAATCAAGATACCTAAGAATGTAATAGGTTATCTTAGTCACAAGGAGCACAAGATGAAGATCTCAAGCACTCAAAGTCAAATGACAAAGACTCAAGATAAAGATCACAAAAGCATGAAGGAACAAAACCATTACAAACAAGATCAAGAATAAGATACAAGATACAAGACCAAAAAAGGAAGATCACCTCCACAAGAATGTATTTACTCAATCATCTTATGTATTTAAAGATGACCGATACATTGGGGGAGATTGTTAGCCCTATATTTTATATAGTCGAACAAGAATGTAGTAGGTCATCTTAGTCATTAAAGGTCTTGTATTGTAATAGGTTTGTCGGGTTAACCGGGCTTGGTATTTAAGCTAATATTGTAAAAGTTAGGGGCTCTAAGCCCAAGCACAAGCCAAGCCCGGCCCATGTTACTAAACCCACAGCCCAACAAGCCTAGGGTATATAAACCCTCTTCCATGTGTGGAAGAGGGTGTTGGTCATTGTTACTTTCTCTCTCTAGTAAAAATTTACCTTCCAAATTCTCTCTAGTTTCTCTCTCTACTTTTCTTCTCTTTCTCTCTCTAAATATTGTGTTATGGATTGAAGTGGGATTAACAGAACTTGATTCAGTTTCTTGCAGATGATTTGTTATATTATTCACTTATATTTAAGATGTTATATAAATTTTAAACATCTTAAACTTTATTCCCCTTTTAATTTTTCAGTTTAAGGAACTGGGATATTATGCCAAAAGAAGGTTATAATAAGATCTTACACTATAAATCCATATTTTTAGTAGTAATTTGGTACATGCAATAATTGTTCCTCTAGCTCCCAAATTCTATCATCAGGGTAAATTCCTTAATAATACTAATGGAACATAAAACAACCAGCGTTTACATGGTTTTCTATCATCAAAGTGTTTGTTTTGATTGTGATATTGGGTCGACTCAAAAGTCAAATATCTTAATGGTTCACCATTTTGTCCCAATGTAGAAGATTTTTATGTAAAACATATGATATTAAATCAGTTAATTTTTTCATTGAATATGCTTATAGCATGATTATCTCCAACATCATGCAAAATCTAATCATTTTCATCATGGACACAGTTGACATTTTGAAGAATCCAACTATGTTGTCTGAACTCCATGAGTTAAATTATCATACTTTAACATTCTAAACTGGTTATTTATAAAAAGTAGTTAACTTTACTTGGTACACTTCTAAATTTAATAACTATGCTTAAATTTACCTATATATTGCTTGTATTGAAGCTTGAATCATCAGTCCCGCCGTATAGGATTGATCATGTTAAGGGTCAGCTTCAAGTCAACCGAGTATTGGGTTGTTGATATTGGCAATCCTATAGGTTCATCTATGCGTTACAATTAAAGTGTATAAAGCCTGAATCAGTAAAGCTAGTCAAATTAGTTAAAAAGGAAACATGTTTTTGTTTGCATCCTTTTGTAAGACACTATTTTCAATATCTTCATGGTAGAAAAAGCTAGTAGGATGACTTATAATCAATCATGTATATAACAGATGAGAACAATTTTTTTCTTCCTAAACCATGGATGAGGGGTTTCACATCAGAAAGAAAATATCAATGAAGGTGAAGTCAATCATTATATAAATGTATTGGTTGTATACTCGTTAGTATACAAATCCAACCAAATACTTAACCTAAAAGTAGATAAGATTACATAAAATCATATACAAGAGATGTGATATACACATATACGAATATACAACAGGAAACGTAATTCAACGCATACCACAAAGACAAAAAACCCAGAATCCAAACACTCTTATATGGTTGGCAATATGATAGACCCAATATTACTCCTAAATCCAAACACCCCTCACACATATACTTCATTTCTTCTTTTTACTCTTACCATATATATGCAACAATACTTATGCTTAACCATCAAAAATACTGCTCTTCGGGTTTATCTAAACGTTAGTAGCTAAAATCATGCAAATTAATGAAACACATAAAAGTAATGATCTAAAATATAGCCTGGTGTCAACTTGTTAATGCATATCCCAAAAAGTTCAAAGTGATTTTGTTGGTCCCTAGTAATTCGTTATTACTTATTATCTTAAGTAATAACTAATACTTCGACTCAAGTGTGTTGTTTTAACAATAAATAATAACTATGAAAGATTAAAACAACAATACCAATATACTTTTCAACGTATAGAATTTTATTAGAATCAAATAAAGAATCTATAACCCACTTTGTTTGCGGAATAACAAAGTGGTTGAATGACAATGGGGTCTAACCAAAGTTAAAGTCTAAGCTCCAATCTAAACGTTCATATGCATCTTGGCTATATGGTTTAGTTGGTATCGAGAGAGAAAGGTTTTCCCGAGTTTAAGCTCTTGTATTGGTTAACCCTTTCTCTCCTAATGTACACTCCTTATATAGGCAGTGTAAATTAGGGTTTGCATTTTGCATGTTTCAATGCATGGGTTTATCCAGTGGGTGGTTGATGCCCATGCTGGATAAACAGTACAAAGTACATATTAAACTATTCTAGAAAGATAAAGGTTGTACTTATATCTAAGTATACAAGCAATCTACTTTGACTTAAAGTTATCTTTTCCCGCCTAATGCAAACCATCAGAATACTGAAGAGTCTTCAGTATCCTAGAGGAGATCAACATCATTCAATTTGGGATTGTCAAACAAAACTGAACTGAAAGCCCTTCTTCAGTCCTTGTTCTTCAGCAACTAGATCGCCTAGTATTTTAAGCGAACACTCCCTTGTCTTCTAAGTTCACAGGAAGGGGAGTGTTGAACTTTCTTCAGCTATAAAGTCTTCAGTAGGAACTTTGTTCCTCTGGTCATCCTTCAGTAGACTGGCCTTACTGCTGAGCATGAAACACTTAGGGGGATTTTATATTCAAATCCTAGAGTTGCTTCAAGGTCAGTAAATACTGACCCAACAATCTCCCCCTATTTGGATATACAAATAGCCTAAGTTTAATGTCAATAGTAAGTGAGCATAACAACTTCTTATTACTTGCACTGAACAATTAATAACTTATAAACATCAGATAATCATTTATCAATAAAATTACAAATTATAACAAAAATATTACAAATGATTATTCAGTTTTCTTTGGCCTAAGTTCTTCAATGACAGGGGTCTGTACTGATGGATCAGAGTTTCTGAAGTTCAGTATTGATAGTAAGCACATGGTGAAGGTTTTTTCAGCTTCAGTGAGTCCTGGACCACCATGGTGAGCAAAGAAGATTTTCTGAATGTTTCCAAGAAATTCATTGTTTAGATCATCAAGATCACTAATACCCACAAAGTCTTGTCGTTCACGATGGTTGAACATAATCATTCCTAATTTTGGTTCTTCTAACACATGTCCACGGAGATGATTTTCAAACTGAACAAGATCTTTGTATTTCTTGGTGGTGACAAAGATATCACCCACACCAGGTGAGATTTGGTTGCTGATGTTCAAATGGTGACCAAGCCTTTCATGATTTCTCACAAAGTGTTGAATTCTTGTGCGAACCTCTTCCCATCTCTTGGATTTTTTCTTTTCAATGATTCTTCTCATCTCTAGCCATTCAGTATAGGAGAGCTCCTTCCCTTGGAAGTCATCTATGATCTCATCAGATCCATCCGCCCTATAGAACTTCAGATTGATATCTCCTTTCTAAGTCGTCATATCAATGTTTGTGATTTATGAGAGACATCTTTTGTTAAACCTTTCTATACAAAACTTTTCGTATAACATATTTTTGTTGAAGAGGCCTTCAACCTTAGATTTTCCAATTCTTTCATATAAGCTCATCTTCAGATCCCTGAGCTTTTCTTCATCTTGAAGCTTGTGTAATTTATCAAGTTCTTCTTGAGTGGCCAACCCAGACTTGATAATTCTTTCATCTAATGTGAATTTACCTTTGCTTTTGGGTTTGATGGGAGGTGACCCATTTTCAGATGATTCAGTGCTGGTGGTAAGGCCATCAATATGAGTGTCCTTTGCTGAAGACTCCCCCTTAGGCTTAGCTGCACTGTCTTCACTGAAGGGAGATACATACACAAAAGGTTGTTTTTGGGCCTTCTTTTGTGCATGTTTCTTAAAGAGCTGCTGAATAGTGACTTTCTCCCCCTCAGCAGAAGATTGCCCTACAACTTCTCATGAACCCCCAGCAAGTAAGCATGCACATAGAGAGTCTAAGGTGGATGATACCTTGGTCAACATTACTGGAACATTAGCAAGAGCATTCAGTTTCTACTGAACTTCATCAGATAAGTTCAGCTTTTGTTGTTCCAGCAGACCCAACCTATCCTTGATTTTTGATACTGAATCACATAGCTCATTAAGCTGAGTAGGAATTGGCTTAAATTCAACAGGGATCTCAAAGGATGTAGTATTAATGGAATCCATGAGGTAGATGATCTCTTGCTTGATAGAAGTGGTAGTGGCCACATCCTTCACTAATGGCTTCAGTACAGTGAGAATTGCATCTCTGATCTGTTCAGCAGTGGGAGGAATTGGCCTTGCTTTAAGAGTACCCAGTTCAGCATCAGCAATAGCCTTTTCCTCCTTGAGCTTGGTCACCTGTGATTGTAGAACCAACACCTGATTTGTCAGTTCATTTACCTTAACGGTTTTGGGGGATGGAGGCTTGGGAGTTTGATCAGCAATGTCATCTTCAGATTCACTATCATCCAGGTTAACTGGAGCTCTTTCACTTAGCCCCAACTCCTTTTCCAAGTCATCAACAGACATGCTTAATATAAATATAGGCAAGTATCCCCCCTTGGCACCAGTGGAGAGAGGCACTTCCTTCATTGTCTGTTGATCGCCACCTTTAGCGTGTTGGTCAGTTTCAAGTCCTTCACCACCAGGGTTGGTTTTACCTGATGGATCCTAAGAAAGAGTCCCTGATGAGTTAAGATCAGTGATAATGTGTTTGGTTTCTTCAATAGGACCCTGTTGTGAGGGAACTATATCATGAGAAACAAAAAAGCCAGGGTCAGCCGGCTGTTGTATTTGCTGACGCATCATGTCCTGATGTAGACTCAGAGTGACAAATGATAGAGATTGGCAATGAAATTTGAGATGCATTCAGATTTAAATTGCTTACCGATGCTAACTCCAATCTATTGAGTTGAGGGTGCGCTCTATCTTCACCCTTCTCTCCTAAAGAGGTTGAGATATGGGTTGCCTTCAGGGCCTCTTGATGCATGGCACCTTTAGTAGAGACTGATGGTGGCGGCTGGCTTGGTTTCTGGTCCTTGGCTGATGACTTTTGTTTCTTCAAAGCTTGGCCTTTGGGATCATCAGAATGCTTCTTTGATGAAGATTTTGTGGGGTGCCTCATTTTCTTAGACCCACGTCTACACTTAAGAGTATTCATAGACGTACTCTTTTGACGTGGTCCAGAATAAGCTCCAGACTTTGTGACTGTTAGATCCCCTTCTCCAGTTGGAGGAGTGTCTTGTGGAGCTTTAAACACTAGTGGAGCATTTGCTGAGCAAATGTCCAGCATGGGCTGTTTGAAAGGAGGTTCAGTTGTGTTGACTGGAATGTTCCAGCGATTGGTGTCAAAGATTTGAAAAACTTTTTTAACTCCTTCATTCTTAGAATACTCTTCACCAAATTGGTCAGCAAAAATGAGGGATAAAAATCTGGTGTAGACCACATTCTTTCCGTAGTTTTCTTCTTCATTTTTCCATGGAGATCTTCAAAGATTAGTTTTCCAAAATCAGCTTTTATGCCCTTTGCCAGACAATACAAAATCAGGGCATCCTTTTGGTTGATTTGATCAAGCCCACCAGTTTTCCCACCCAGACACTCAATTAAGATGGACATCAAAAGTTTCCACTTAGGTGGTAAACAGCTTCTCTTCAACCCTCATTTATCACCAATCTCTTCAATGTATCCAATTTCTTTAAAAACCGATTTGACAACAGAGAGATCATTGGGAACAACCTCATATTAACTAGAGTCCTCCAAATAGTTTAACCTCAAAACCCTTCTAAACAGCTTTAAACTTATTTTCCCATAGATACCTAAAGTTGTAGACATAAACTCAATAGATTTCTTGTTCTTTGACCCTTGTTCTGTGAACCAAAATTCTTTTAACACATTTTCAAACATAACCCCTGGATCCTTGAACAAGGCATAACGAATCACAAATTTTGGATAAAAAGTTTAGTACTTTCTTTCCAGGTTCAGATGTTAGGGTTTCTGGTTTGATCAAGGTGATGTTGTTGGGTTTAAAGAATATGTCCTCGATGGGATAGTTTACATGGATGGAAGGATTGAGGGTGATCTCAGTCTCTTGTGGTTGTGAAGAAGATTCAGCAGCCATTGATGTTTGTTGTGAGTGTTTTCTTTTGAAAAAGAGAGAGTTGTGTGTGTTTTTTTAAAGTTTTTGCAAATTATATGAATTATCAATCTTCAAAAGATATATGTAAACACTTTTTAAACTGACTTGTCAAAGTTTGTAAAACATTTGAAAAGGGAATGAAAATTTTAGGGTTTCTTTTGAACAAATGACAAAAACTCTCTCATTAATGTTCTGAAAAAGGTGATGATTTTCTGTTGCTTTGAACAGTGAAACGCTTCATTGTGTCAGAAAGTTGTTGACTGTGATATGGACGCTTGATATTTCCTAAATAAATAATTGACACCTTTTGAAAGAATGTTTTGTATTTATTCTCAAGAAATTTAATTCTATTTACTCCATTGAGTCACATGATTGATTTGTTTTAAATGTTGTTACTCAGATATGCTGAAGCTGATGGCAATACTTGTGAGCTTCAATGCGTTAGATGAGGCGACAAAACCCCATATACATGTTCACATAAGTGAACAAGACATATGAGATTGCACGCTCCTTTACTCAGGCCTAGCTACTAAGTTGCATTTAAAATTTGTTCAGCATTGCTGAAGGAACCTTTTGATGACTGGTGATTATTTGTTTACCTTCATTGAATCAGATAAGGCGATAAAACATCATATACACAATCACACAAAGTAAAATAGACAAATGACATTGCACACTTCTTTACTCAGACAATGCTACTAAAGAATAATCAAATTCTTTTATGAAATGCTGAACCTTCAAGTTTCTTCAGTGAATGCTGAAGGTTCAGGTTTTGTATCATCAATGTTCAGCATACCAAGCTCCATTGTCAATCTTTTGAAAGTTGGTTCATCCAATGGTTTGGTGAAGATATCAGCCAATTGGTATTGAGTGGGGATGAAATTAAATTCAATGTCCCCTTTTACAATGTGATCTCTGATAAAGTGATATCTGATATCAATGTGTTTTGTTCTTGAGTTGAGGACTGGATTATTGCATATTGCAAAGCACTAGTGTTATCACAAAAGATTGGTACCTTTTCATATTCTATGTCACAATCAGCCAGTTGGCTTTTCATCCAAAGAACATTGGCACAACATCCAACAGCTGCCACATATTCAGCTTCTGTTGAAGACATGGTAACTTTTGTTGCTTTTTAGCACTCCAACACACAAGTTTGCCACATAGCAATTGGCAGGCACCAAAAGTGCTTTTTTATCCAAATCGCATCCAGCATAGTCAGAATCTGAATACCCCTTTAGATCAAATCCTAAGGATTTAGGGTACTAAAGACCTAGACTTGGTGTACCTTTTAGGTATCTAAAGATTCTCTTTATAGCAGTAAGGTGTGATTCATTTGGATCTACTTGGTATCTTGCACAAAGGCATGTGGAGAATTGAATGTCAGGCCTGCTTGCAGTTAAGTATATGAGTGACCCAATCATACCTCTATACTGAGTCTCATTGACTGATTGTCCATTGAGATCAGGTCCTAAGTTGTTAAGGGGTACCATTATAGTCTTTACTGAAGCACAATTGATATCATACTTCTTCAGCAGATCCTTGACATATTTTTCTTGATTGATGGAGATACCTTGGTCATATTGTTTAATCTGAAGAGCAAGGAAGTATGTGAGTTCTCCCATCGTACTCATCTCAAACTTGCTGGTCATAAGCTTGGCAAATTGTTTGCAAAGGTTCAAGCTTGTAGAACCAAAGATTATGTCATCCACATAAATTTGTACCATAATGGTGTCAGTTTTAGATTTATAGATAAACAAGGTGCTATCTATTTTTCCTCTAACAAATTTATGTTTAATGAGAAATGTTGAGAGAGTTTCATACCATGCTCTTGGAGCTTGCTTCAGTCCATATAAAGCTTTGTAAAGCTTGTAGACATGATTTGGGTATTTACTACTCTCAAATCCAGGAGGCTGAGTAACATAAACTTCTTCTTTTAGGTCACCATTTAGGAATGCACTTTTGACATCCATTTGGTAGATGATGAAGTTCATGTATGTTGCATAAGAAAGGAAAATTTGTATGGCTTCCATACGTGCAACTGGAGCAAAAGTTTGATCAAAATCAACACCAGGCTCTTGATTGGATCCTTGGGCCACCAACCTAGCTTTATTTTTGGTCACTGCATTGGTTTCATCTCTCCTGAGCTTGTAAACCCATTTAGTGCCAGTGGTTGATTTACCATAAGGAAGAGGAACCAATTTACAGACTTTGTTTCTTTCAAACTGATTGAGTTCCTCTTGCATGGCATCCACCTATCCAGGGTGTGTGAGTGCTTCAGAAACCTTTGTAGGTTCAATTTCTAAGAAAAAAATTGCATAGAGGCATTCTCTAGATGAAGCAACACTCAATTTCTTTGCCATAGATCTAGTGACTCTACCTTCACCAGGATTACCTATTATGTTCACCAGCTGTATGTGACTATTTTGAGTCCAATATTTTTGTGGAGCTGGAGAATAGGTATTGGTATCATGATTAGAGCTAGAGCTTGGAAGTCCATTGCATGGGCTTGGACTTGGAATGTCTCTAGTGTCTACTGAAGGATATTCGGTGGACAAGGGTTCAATCATTGGAGGGCTTCTTTCTTGGTCAGAAGCAACATATCCAAGACCTAATTCTCTAGAGATGATAGGAGAGCTTTGAGCAAGGGGCTCAGATTAGTCCTCGGTAGCTTCATATGATTGATCATTTTGATCATGTGTGTCAGCATGCTGATTGTTTTGAGACTGACCATTTTGGTCATTTGTGTTTCCTTGCTGATCATTTTGATCATTTTGAGATTGATCATTATTTGATTGTCAGCCATCAGTATGTGATACTGAAGGATCTCCTTTTATAGGACTTGTCATATCTTTAAATGGATCAATATGAGGGACTGAGTTGCTTGTTTGATATTTTTTAGAAGGCTCATAGTGATGAAATTCATCAGATGGATAATTGTGAGATTCATGTATATGAAGTTCATCATCTGATGGATTTGTAAAAGTGAGAGCTTCAGAACTTTAATTGAATGTAATGTGATAGGTTTCTTCAATACATTGTCTTCTTGTGTTGAAGACTCTGTATGCTTTAGATACTAGGGAGTATCCAAGAAAGTAACCATCATCATATTTTTCATCAAACTTTCCAAGGTGATCCTTGTGATTGTGAATGAATACTGGACACCCAAACATATGTAAGAATGAGATATTTGGAATTCTCCCCCTGAATACTTCATAGGGGGTCTTCATGTGTCTCTTCACACTAATGGATCTATTTTGAGTGTAGCAAGCAGTGGCTACAGCATCAGTCCAAAAATGCTTAGAGATAGCAGATCCAGCAAGCATTGTTCTTGCTGCTTCAATCAAAGTTCTGTTCCTTCTTTCAGCCACACCATTTTGTTCAGGTGTCTAAGGAGATGAGAAATTATGTGAAATTCCTTTGTCATCACAGAATTTGATCAGTGAGTGATTTCTGAATTCAGTGCCATTGTCAGTTCTGAGTTGTTTGACATGAGTGTCATTTTGATTTTCAACTCTTTTGATGAATGACATAATGGCATCTGGTTCATGGCTTTTCTTTGTCTGAAAATATACCCATGTGTACCTAGAGTACACATCAACAATGACAAGTGTATATTTTTCATGACAAATGGCCCTAGGTGATATTGTGCCAAATAAGTCCATGTGAAGCAAATGAAGACTTTCTTTAATTGAGAAATTTTGCTTTGTTTTAAAACTGGCCCTATGGTGCTTTCCCTTTTTCACATGTTGAGCATGGTTTGTCCTTGGAGTATACAAGTGAAGGAAGACCAATAACAAGATTTTGTTTTGCCAGCAGAGTTATTGTTTTGAAATTGAGATGTGAGAGCCTCTTATGCCAAAGCCAATTGGTAGTATTGGAGGCTTTATCAAAGAAGCATGTCTCCCGAGTAGAGTTCATGTTCATGACATAAACATCTTTGACTCTTGGAGAAATCATCACAATTTCATGATTGGAGTTGAAGATTGTACCTTTTTTGTCATCAAACAGCACGAGATACTTTGCATAACAAAGTTGACTTATGTTGATGAGGTTGTGCTTCAATCCATTTACATATGCTATCCACGAAAAACTATACCATTGCATTTTACTGAACCAAATCCTTCAGTAGTAGCTGATGAGTTATCACCAAAAACAACTTTGGGACCTTGTTCCTCCTTATACTTGTGCAGATAACTTTTGGTGCCAGTCATATGCCTTGAGCAGCCACTATCTATGTACCAAATATGCTTCCTAAGATCATACTACACAAGTTAAGGAAATGGTCAGTTTTGTTTTAACACCCACCTTTGTTGGGTGGGGGTTTTAGATCTAGAAGGTGTTCTAGATCTGAAGGGTCCTCTTGTAGAGGGTATGTGTGATTGCTTAGAAGAAGAAGAGGTCTGAATAGCTTTTTCTTTCTTAGCCTGAAGGGCTTCACCTCTTCTGAACCACTCTATATGGTTATGATCAGATGTAGTATGGACATCGCTTCCACAAGTCTCACAACATTTGGTAATAGACTTTGGGTTTCTTGGTTTAATACCTCTTCTGAGTGAGATGATACAATTATGTCCATTACTGTCATGGTCATAACTTCCACAAATATTAAAAACGGGGTAATAGTGGCAGTCATCTGAGTGATGATTACCCATACCATAATGAATGCATGGTGGGAAAGGCATATTTCGCGGGGAATGAGATGCTTTAGTTTTGAGAGCATCAGCACTTGTTTTGGCCAGCATATACTGAGTGTGTTCACAAGTGCGATGGTCAGTCCTTTCACATTTGGTACAATAAATCACTCTTAGGCAAGTTTCAGTGAGATGGTTGTTTAGACCACATAAATCACAAGCCTTTTTAAATTGTGTCTTGTACTTGAAATGAGGAGAATCTGAAGGTTCATCTCTGAATCGTGTTGGTGTTTGCTGCTGCCTGAGTTGCAATTTATGATCATTGATCTCTTGCATGACAAGAGACATTCTCTCATCTTCCTCAGATCTAGCATTCTTCAGTTTATTTGTTGAAACTGAAGAGGTAGTTCCCATATATGAGCCTTCAGCAGGAGCTGAAGAGTTCTTTGAAGTGTCAATTTTGACATGTTTGGAAGAACTACCTTTGTGAGTGGTGTGTGACTTGATGATAGACTGGATAGTATTAGGTCCAGTAGAGGGTTCAGCACTAGCCAACTTCTCCAAAGGACGAAGTGGGGTACTTACTTCATTCTCTATATCATCATCTGAGTCATCCTCAGTAACTGAGGACTCAACTGGTGCTGAAGTCTCAACACTTGCTTGAAACTCAGGAAGAAGGATTCGTCTAGTGTCATGATTGGGTAAATTCTCTTCACCTGACCTTTCAATGAAAGGGATCGAGGTACCATCCTCATTTGAGGCTTTGACAAAGACAATAGATTTGGTGTTGGAGGATCCTTCAGCACCAAGCATTTTTCTCTTTTGAGCGGGTATTTGTTCCTTATGAATTGATTAACCCTACCAGAGTTTCTAAGCCAAGATTTAACAATTTCTTTTGCTTCTTTTAATTCAGCTCTTAGGGAGTTATTTTCCTCTAAAATTCTTTGTTCAATTGTTGAAAGGTAAGAATATCAAGTTTAGCCTCTTTTAGCTCTATTTGCTTACTTTCAAAATCTTCAAGTTTTAGAACAAGTTTATGAAAGTTTTCAAGCAAATTGTTTCTTTGCTCTTCAACAAATTTTAGATCAATGCACAAGTAATCAAAGACAAATTTAATGTCATCTTTATCTTCTAATTCAAGAAGAGTTTGTACCTTTTTAATTGTGGCATTAACCCATTCATCATTTCTGGCACTTTCTCTGGTCACCACATTTGAATTAGCCCCTTCATCATCAGCAAGTGCCATCAACACTTACATATTAACCATTTCATCGTCATCTGAAGAAACATCTTCTTCATTCCATTCATAGGCTTCAACAACAAGCCCTTTTTTCTTGTCATGCTTGGGAGTCTTGGATGAGGAGCTTTCAGTACTCATTAAGGCCAATCTTGCCTTGATTTCTCTGTATTTGGCCTTAAAGTCTTTTGTTGGTCTGAGTTCAACCCTACTTTGTTGAAATGGAGTAGAAGCAATTTGTTTTGGTTGAAATGATGATTGACCAGATGGTCTTGATTGAGCTGGTGAGTAATATGAAGGGAAGATGTTTTTGAAAAACAATCCCTAGCATAGTGACCAGTCTTCCCACATTTGTAGCAATCAGTATCAACTGAAGCATTTGTGGAGCTGGAGAACTTGCCTGCTTTCTTAAAGAACCTTCTAGACTTGGACAGAAGTGCTCTTTCATGAAATTCCTCTTTGAGGTCATTCACATATTCCTCACTAGATGTAACACCCCATTTTGATAATGGAATGTCATGCGTAATTATGGCGTGTCATCAAAGAATACAAGGATAAATGTCTAAAACATTACATGACCATAAAAGGAAAATACCAGAATCAAACATCGGTAGTCCAAAAGTAAAGTTCATCACACACAAACATAAGTACTGTAAATGAAAGGACTAAACAATGTCCATGGAAAGAATATCAAAGTAAAGATAATGCATAAAGTAAAGAAAGGCTAGAAAGCTTCCAGTCCACATGCACGTAAGCTTAAAGTCTACGAGCGTCCCTGAGTACCTACCGTTTTGGGAACATAGAAAAGGAAAACGGCTGAGCAATACGCTCAGTGCACGGATGTACAATAAATAATGAACAATATGAGCATATAAGCTTAAAACAGCGGAAGAAACTAAGTCCCGAATAACCCGGTTAAGTCTTGGTAACACTGGTTTTATAGTTTGAAATGCCTTATGTTTATCTTATAAAACTGTTTAACATATTCTACCATTAGCCAATATAGGTCATGAAAATCCACCGTGCATGAATACTTGGAGGGGTGACCTCATCATGCAAATTAGAGGGGCTGCCTCTAATTTAATATACTGGTTTGGGTAGGAGGAATCAGCTCCTTCTGAAGGATGTAAGGCACACACCACATTCACACTGAGTAATCTGCTGAAAACATGTAACTAGGATGCACCCATACGCCCCACATGATAAATATAATAATATGGCCAAAAGCTGAAGGGACACCACGAGCAATCACTCCGCCGTGGGGAAGTCATAACACCAGTGCCTCTATTGTTATGGTTATGGTACCTTCATAACTAGGTGAAACTGGTCATGCATGTATATGGCTATAGGTATTCTAAATTAAACATAAGCAAATCAAACATATAAACTTATACTACGGGAAAACAGTGGCTGCATACGGGGAATCCTAATAAGGAAAGGATGTCCATACTGAAAGGACGGGAATCCGTACCTTATGTCCAGTGAACGAAGAAGACGAACGGAAGAGAGTCCTACTTCGGTATCACTAATGCTACATAAATACATACGTGTATAAGTATTTGATTACTAAATACGTAACTGGTTTTATGTCATGTCTTAGCATATTTTATACGTTCATGTCATGTTTTACTGTTTAAAGCTTTATATTTTATGTATCTTATATTCTGTCTATTCTGATTAAGTATTACTTGTATTTCATGTATTATTATACTTACTGTGTAATAATAAGTAACTTTCTAAAAATAGCAGGTTTCCTAAAATAGAAAGTTTCCAAAAATAGAAAGTTACCAAAAATAGAAAGTTTCCAAAAATAGAAAGTTTCCAAAAATAGAAAGTTTCTAAAAATAGAAAGTTTGCAAAAATAGAAAGTTCCCAAAAATAGAATTACTGCTTAAAATAGATAAGTTTCTAAAAATAGAAAGTTTCCATAAATAGATTAGTTGCCCTAATTAAATAAGTTTCTAAAAATAGAAAATTTCCATAATTAGATATAAGCTGGTTAAATAAGCTAATTTTATAAGCTTAAGTGTTTTCTGATTATTTTTCTAAGTTATATTGATATAAGGTATAGTTTATTAATTATTACATGTAAATTAAATAAACTATAGGTTAAAAGTATTTAATTAAATATATCATAAAGTTAAATACTTAGGTTAAAACATGTATTGTTAATTATTAATAATATAACCTAAGTCATGTTAATTAATTAATTATAGTCATGGTTTTTAATAATTAGTTAATTATAAAGTCTAGAAAAATATAAATACTTAGGTTAAAAATCATGATCTAATAATTAAATTATAACCTAAGTCATGTTTATTAAATTAATCATGTCATGCTTTATTAATTTAATTTTTAACATATAATTATTAAAATCATAAACCTTAACATAAACAATGAACCGGACCGTGACTAGAAACCATGAACTGGACCCGTAATCAACACCATACCCCGAACCAAGTCGGGGTTCCCCCCTGTTTGCTGCTGCTGTGGGACCCACACCACCATACCGAGACCATGAGGTCTCGGTGGTGGTTCATAAGCCAAGCCGAGACCCCCCCTTGGTCTCGGTTAGGCGTCGGCCAACATCAACACCCCTAAATCCCTTGTTTTGATTTACCTCATAACCATTTACATGTTTAATAAATGTTTTTAATTAGTTTTTAAAAACACATCATGTTTTTATGTGACTTATTAAATCAAAACATAAAAGAAAAGGATTAAAAAGGTTATACCGAATGCGTGGATCAAACGAGGATGAACACACACGAATGCTTGCACAAAATTCAAGAGCAAAAATCAACCGAACACCCCCTTTTGATGATATATAGCCGGCGGCCAAGAGGAGCAAGAAGAACAAGATGAGGGTTTTTGTTATTTTCCTGTAATGTGAAAAATGACTAAAAGATTTTACCTTAACCCCTTGTTAGTAAAAATTATATGGGCTTAGCCCATCCTCTTGGTGTAGCCGTGGGTAGGGGGCCCCACTTAGGGTAACCCGTACCTTTTCCGAGTCCAACTATTTTAGTGTTCGTTCGTGTTTTATGTGTTCTAGTTAATTATTAACCGTGACTTAATATATTTATTCGTGTTCGTAATAAATATATATACGTAATTAATATTAGCTCGTGATTAATTTACGTTCTTGATTTCATGATCGCATGTTCGTGATTAATTATTGTTTGAATAATTGTTATGTGTTCATACGTAATAAATATTTATCGTGTTCTAACACGTACGTAATACTTAAAATTCTTATACGTGAACGTAATCATACTATAAAAGGAAAGTTTTAATCTAGTACGTACGATCTTAAGGGTACTATTCATGGTAAAAGCATGCGGGTTTTACAACTCTTCCCCCCTAAAAAGAATAATTCGTCCCCGAATTATAGATAAAGTAAACTGGAAAAGAAGAACATACCCGAATTCAAAATATGAAATGAGGGTAAGAAGCCCGGATAGACTCCTCTGTTTCCCAAGTGGCTTCCCGCTCGGTATAACCCCTCCAAAAGATTTTGACGAATGGAATCGTCTTCCTTCTCATGACTCGTTCTTGTCTGTCAAGAACTCGTCCGGGTTCTTCTATGAAGGTGAGATCTTCACGTATCTGTTCCAGTGGGTACTGAATCATGTGAAGGGGATGATACTGGTACCCTCTGAGTAAGGACACATGAAACACATTGTGTACATGCGAAAGCTGCGGAGGTAACGCTAACCGGTAAGATACTTCACCGACTCGTTCAATGATATCAAACGGTCCGATGAAACGAGGACTGAGCTTCCCTTTAATCCCGAAGCGTCTAACACCATGTGCCTGCGAAACCTTAAGAAAGACGTGATCTCCTACGTTAAAATGTATGTCCCTACGATGCTTATCGGCGTAACTCTTCTGACCTGACCGTGCTTCTTGAAGTTTCTGCTTAGCTACTGTGATCCTTTCATTGGTCATCTCTATGATTTCTGGTCCTTCAAGTGTTCGCTCTCCAACCTGATCCCAACAGATTGGGGCGCGACACTTTCTGCCATACAACATTTCGAAAGGAGCACACTTGATACTTGTGTGCCAACTGTTGTTGCATACAAATACCACCAAACAGATGTAATCGTCCCAATCACCCGTCCATTCCAACGCACATGACCTCAACATGTCTTCCAATGTCTGAATCGTTCGCTCCGACTGCCTGTCTGTTTAAGGATTAAAAGTCGTGCTAAGCTTAAGTTATGTACCCCAAGCTTTCTGCAGACTCTTCCAAAATCGCGAAGTCAATCGAGGATCTGTGTCTGAGACGATGCTGGATGGAGCACCGTGGAGTCTCATGATCTCTCTTCTATACGTATCGACGAGTTTACTTACCGGATCTTCCTTGTGGATCGGTAAGAAATGAGCTGATTTGGTAAGTCGATCTACGATAACCCAAATTGCATCGTGCTTCCTCTTGGTGCGGAAGACAAGTAACAAAATCCATGGTGATTTTGTCCCACTTCCACTCTGGGATATCTAACGGTTGAAGGAGGCCGCAAGATCGCTGATGCTCAATCTTAACCTGCTGGCTGGTAAGACATTTGGAGACGTAAGTGGCCACATCCTGTTTCATACCACTCTACCAAAACTACTGCTTGATGTCATGGTACATCTTAGTCGAACCAGGATGTATAGAGAATGGGTACCTATGAGCTTCAGCTAACAAGGCTTCCTAGAGTTTTTGATCATCAGGAACACAAAGTCTCGTGCCCTGCCATACGATACCATCTACATCTACTCTGAATTCCGTCTGTTTCTCCAAATTATGAACTATCGCCCAGATTTCTCCATCATCTTTCTGAGCTTCCTTGATCTTAGAGAGTAACTCAGGTTCTACTCTAAGATTAGCCCAGTAACCGTGCTGTCCATGTACCATGATCTCAATGTCTAGTCGCTCCAAGTCTCTTATGATTTCCTCCTCAATTTTAATGTCGTTGATCATTCGCTTTTCCGGGATGATACTGCAGATTAATGTCATAATCCTTCAACAACTCTAACCATCTTCCCTGCCTCATGTTCAATTCACGCTGAGTGAAGATATACTTCAAGCTCTTGTGGTCCGTGAAAATATCACATGATTCTCCATATAAGTAGTGCCTCCATATCTTCAATGCAAACACGACTGCAACAAGTTCCAAGTCATGCGTAGGGTAGTTTTCTTCATAAGTCTTAAGCTGTCGTGAAGTGTACGCGATCACTTTCCCATGTTGCATGAGAACACAGCCAAGTCCCTTCCTCGATGCATCACTGTAGATTTGAAATCCACCCGTACCAGATGGGAGAATAAGAATAGGTGCAGATACTAGCTTCTGCTTCAGGTCTTCAAAGCTCTTCTCTCGTTCTTCAGTCCAGACGAATTTCTCCCCTTTCCGCATCAGTTTGGTCAATGGTAGTGCTAAGCGGGAAAAGTTCTCCACGAACCTACGGTAATAGCCAACTAAGCCTAAGAAACTGCGGACTTCCGTCGCTGATGTCGGCCTCGGCCACTTAGTAATGGCCTCAACCTTCGCTGGATCCATAGTGATTCCTTCTGCTGATACAATGTGACCTAAGAATGCCACCTTGTCTAGCCAGAACTCACATTTGGAGAATTTAGCATACATCTGCTTCTGGCAAAGAATCTGTAGTAATGTACTTCGTGTTCCTCCTTGGACTTTGAAAAACTCAGGATGTCATCGATGAAGATAATGACGAACTTGTCCATAAATTCATGGAAGATTCTGTTCATCAAGTCCATGAACACTGCTGGAGCATTGGTCAGGCTGAATGGCGTAACTACAAAGTCGTAGTGGCCATAGCGGGTACGAAAAGAAGTCTTGTCGATGTCCTTCTCCTTAACCCGTAGCTGATGATAGCCTGACCTAAGATTAATCTTGGAGAAGTGTTTGGCCCCTTGGAGTTGGTCAAACAGATTGTCTATACGCGGTAGTGGATACCTATTCCGGATAGTAATTTTGTTGAGCTCGCGATAGTCTATGCAAAGACGCATACTACCGTCCTTCTTCTTTACAAATAAGACCGGTGTGCCCCATGGAGATGCGCTCGGTCGAATGAAACCTCGTTCTAGAAGTTCTTGCAGTTGATCCTTCAGTTCCTTTAACTCTATGGGAGCCATGCGATAAGGAGCTTTGGAGATCGGTTCAGCTCTTGGGATAAGCTCGATATTGAATTCCACTTCTCGTGCAGGTGGTATGCCCGGAAGTTCTTTTGGAAATACATCTTGGAATTCCGACACTATTGGTTGATCCTGAATTGATGGAGATTCAGCATCCATGTCGTGAACCGTAGCTAGATAACCCTCGCAGCCATGTGATAGTAGTGCACGCGCTTGCAGGGTAGATATAATTTGTACAGACCTTCCGGGTACGAACCCGTTGTGAATGTACTCTGGTGCATTAACATCACCGAAGATGACTCGATATGAATGGCAGTCTATGGTAGCATGATGCTTGGATAGCCAATCCATGCCCAAAATCATGTCAAAGTTATTCATGTCCAGCGGAAGTGCGTCAACAGGACGAACCTTATCGTCAAATTCTAAGGGAAGACTCTTGTATACATGGGTGATTAATACAAAGTCCCTCAAAGGCGTGGAAATATTAAGTCTATTTTCCAGTGGCATGGGGAGCATCCTAATGTTCTTAGCATAGGCAGCAGAGATGACCGAGTGAGTAGCACCCGTATCAAAAAGTACACACGCAGCCTGACCATACATATACAAGATTCCAATGATGGTACCTGTAGACTTGTTGGCCTGATCTCAAGATGTCGTGTAGACACGTCCAGTGGTAGGAGGCGGCTTGGTATCAGCATGTCCCGATGTGCCCTCCATCTCGCCCTTACGGCAGTCTTTCATGATATGGCCCGGAAGACCACACTTGAAGCATGCGTCAGTGTTACGACGACATGACCCTAGGTGCCTACGGTGGCAAGTAGAGCAAAGAGGATGAGTATATCCTCCATCAGGTGCTCTGGCTGGCTGAGGACCTGATAAAACATTTTACATGAGACATGATAATAGGGTACAAAGGACAATGCGAATAATTGTAAGATTGAATACCAGTGATAGCTGGACGGCTAGGCTGTGAACCTCTCTGGTTCTGGTCCCTACCTTTTCCATGGTTCCTGGTGGAAGATTTGATAAAGTGTCAGAATTATGAGTTATAACATGAAATCATATAAAATTGGTAAGTATTAGGACCTGCTGCTGTTGGAGTGTCCAACGTTGGTAATTATCATTACTGCCATGCCTATCCATAGCAGAACGGTCGTTAGTTTGACCGTTTCCTTTGGGTGATGAGGCTGCTGCTGAGTAGCCGGCTGAGACCGGTCCCTAGTTTTCTGCCTGGAAGATACAATTTAAGAGATGAATAATTTACATATATAGAAGGAATACGGATTGGTCACCGCTTGAATACGAATGTACCTCTTGTCGGGTTTCTCAGCTTCCCCGAACTTATCTCTCTCATGCAGCATCTCCAGCTTACGTGCCACATCGGCACTTGTGTTACAGTGTTGAACGTAGCACACACCAGATTGTTTGCGACCGATGTGCGAAGAGCCCACCTAAAGTGGTGTGTCTGCTCTTCAGGAGTACCTGCTGCTGCACCAAGGAAACCAGCTAAGCGAAGAAAGCGCTGCATAAACTCATTGCTATTATCCCCAGCTCTCTGTCGGATCCCATGGTACTCCCTCTTGAGCTTGTCTTGCTCATCCTTGGGAAATAACTGCTCCATCACCCTATCTTTGAACTGAGCCCATGTCAAACCAGCCACCCAATCGTCACCTCCCTCAGACTGCTTTAATGCTATCCACCAATTTAACACATCACCTTCGAACGGGTAGCATGCCAACCTCGCCTTGAACACGGGGTCACAACCCATAGCATTGAAAATATTCTCGATGTGAGCCAACCAGCTTTCAGCGTCACTGGGGCTATCTGTTTTCTCGAAAGCTCGAGGACGGAGCTTGTTGAATCTCTCCAGCCATATTGCCAATGTCACTGGAGGAGGAGGAGGAGGTGCTTGGTTATGCTGCTGATTGTTGGCAGCTTGAACCTCATCCCTGATGTCATTCCTCAGTTGAGGAAGCAAAGCTTGCATTGCAGCTTGGATTGCTGCATTGAGTTGTTCCTGCTCGCGTGTGAGAACCATCTGACAGTATAACATAAAACATATGATTAAACAGATCAAAACATAAAATATATATACATGAAAAAAAATTATACCAATAAATCAAGAGAAAAATTTTATGCAAGAAAAATTGTATATGAATGCATGATGCAGTTTTATGAAAACTTTTGTATGCTCGAGAGTGAACGCCTATGGTCAGTTCACCCAAAATAAAAGACATGGCGAGGGGACGCCTATGGATCGGTCCGAAATTTAAAAGTTTCGATAAAACACATGCGACTAAACAGGGCCAGTCCTGTACCAACCATTACTTAGTCATAAACCTGCGACAATGACATATATATGTATGCATAAAAAAATGATGAATGCATGAAAACAACTGTCAGTTCTAGGAAGACCATAGTGACTACCCACTAATCACAGGTCATATTTTGAGAGCCTACAGGTCGAAGCCTTGGCTCTGATACCATAATTGTAACACCTCATTTTGATAATGGAATGTCACGCGTAATTATGGCGTGTCATCAAAGCATACAAGGATAAATGTCTAAAACATTACATGACCATAAAAGGAAAATACCGGAATCAAACATCGGTAGTCCAAAAGTAAAGCTCATCACACACAAACGTAAGTACTGTAAATGAAAGGACTAAACAATGTCCATGGAAAGAGTATCAAAGTAAAGATAATGCATAAAGTAAGGAAAGGCTAGAAAGCTTCCAATCCATATGCACGTACGCTTAAAGTCTACGAGCGTCCCTGAGTACTTGTCGTTTTGGGAACATAGAAAAGGAAAACGGCTGAGCAATACGCTCAGTGCACGAATGTACAATAAAGCATGAACAATATGAGCATATAAGCATAAAACAACGGAAGAAACTAAGTCCCGAATAACCTGGTTAAGTCTTGGTAACACTGGTTTTATAGTTTGAAAAGCCTTGTGTTTATCTTATAAAACTGTTTAACATATTCTACCATTAGCCAATATAGGTCATGAAAATCTACCGTGCATGAATACTTGGAGGGGTGACCTCATCATGCAAATTAGAGGGGTTGCCTCTAATTTAATATACTGGTTTGGGTAGGAGGGATCAGCTCATTGTGAACGATGCAAGGCACACACCACATTCACACTGAGTAATCTGCTGAAATATGTAACTATGATGCACCCATACGCCCCACATGATAAATATAATAATATGGCCAAAAGCTGAAGGGATGCCACGAGCAATTACTCCGCCGTGGGGAAGTCATAACACCAGTGCCTCTAGTGTTATGGTTATGGTACCTCCATAACTAGGTGAAACTGGTCATGCATGTATATGGCTATAGGTATTCTAAATTAAACATAATCAAATCAAACATATAAACTTATACTACGGGAAAACAGTTGGCTGCATACGGGGAATCCTAATAAGGAAAGAATGTCCATACTGAAAGGACGGGAATCCGTACCTTATGTCCAGTGAACGAAGAAGATGGACGGAAGAGATTCCTACTTCGTTATCACTAATGCTACATAAATACATACGTGTATAAGTATCTGATTACTAAATACGTAACTGGTTTTATGTCATGTCTTAGCTTATTTTATACGTTCATGTCATGTTTTATTGTTTTAAGCTTTATACTGTATTAATCTTATATTCTGTCTATTCTGATTAAGTATTACTTGTATTTCATGTATTATTATACTTAGGGATTAAGTCATACAATAGCAATGTACTTTTCAAAATGTATCGATTTGGTACGTGTACTCTTAAAAAGTTGTACAATAGAAACGAACTTTCATAAGTGTTCCCTTATGCACATTTTGATGACGTGTCATCCCGAAAAGGCTAACACGTGTCACCATTAATAACGTGACACGTCACCCAATTGTGCAGATCAGAACACTTATGAAAGTCCGTTACTATTTTACAACTTTTTAAGAGTACACGTACCAAATCGGTACATTTCGAAAAGTACATTGCTATTCTATGACTTAATCCCTTATACTTACTGTGTAATAATAAGTAACTTTCTAAAAATAACAGGTTTCCTAAAATAGAAATTTTCCAAAAATAGAAAGTTACCAAAAATAGAAAGTTTCCAAAAATAGAAAGTTTCCAAAAAGAGAAAGTTTTCAAAAATAGAAAGTTTCCAAAAATAGAAAGTTCCCAAAAATAGAATTACTGTCTAAAATAGATAAGTTTCTAAAAATAGAAATTTTCCATAAATAGATTAGCTGCTCTAATTAAATAAGTTTCTAAAAATAGAAAGTTTCCATAATTAGATATAAGCTGGTTAAATAAGCTAATTTTATAAGCTTAAGTGTTTTCTGATTATTTTTCTTAGTCATATTGATATAACGTATAGTTTATTAATTATTACATGTAAATTAAATAAACTATAGGTTAAAAGTATTTAATTAAATATATCATAAAGTTAAATACTTAGGTTAAAACATGTATTGTTAATTATTAATAATATAACCTAAGTCATGTTAATTAATTAATTATAGTCATGGTTTTTAATAATTTATTAATTATAAAGTCTAGAAAAATATAAATACTTAGGTTAAAAAATCATGATCTAATAATTAAATTATAACCTAAGTCATGTTTATTAAATTAATCATGTCATGCTTTATTAATTTAATTTTTAACATATAAATATTAAAATCATAAACCTTAACATAAACAATGAACCAGACCGTGACTAGAAACCATGAACCGGACCCGTAATCAACACCATACCCCGAACCAAGTCGGGGTTCCCCCCTGTTTGCTGCTGCTGTGGGACCCACACCACCATCCGAGACCATGAGGTCTCGGTGGTGGTTCATAAGCCATGCCGAGACCCCCCTTGGTCTCGGTTAGGCGTCGGCCAACATCAACACCCCTAAATCCCTTGTTTTGATTTACCCCATAACCATTTACATGTTTAATAAATGTTTTTAATTAGATTTTAAAAACACATCATGATTTTATGTGACTTATTAAATCAAAACATAAAAGAAAAGGATTAAAAAGGTTATACCGAATGCGTGGATCAAACGAGGATGAACACACATGAATGCTTGCACAAAATTCAAGATCAAAAAACAACCGAACACCCCCTTTTGATGATATATAGCCGGCGGCCAAGAGGAGCAAGAAGAACAAGATTAGGGTTTTTGTTATTTTCCTTTAATGTGAAAAATGACTAAAAGATTTTACCTTAACCCCTTCTTAGTAAAAATTAGATGGGCTTGGCCCATCCTCTTGGTGTAGCCCCGGGTAGGGGGCCCCACTTGGGGTAACCCGTACCTTTTCCGAGTCCAATTATTTTAGTGTTCGTTCGTGTTTTATGTGTTCTAGTTAATTATTAACCGTGACTTAATATATTTATTCGTGTTCTAATAAATATATATATGTAATTAATATTAGCTCGTGATTAATATACGTTCATGATTTCATGATCGCATGTTCGTGATTAATTATTGTTTGAATAATTATTATGTGTTCATACGTAATAAATACTTATCGTGTTCTAACACGTACGTAATACTTAAAATTCTTATACGTGAACGTAATCATACTATAAAAGGAAAGTTTTAATCTAGTACGTACGATCTTAAGGGTACTATTCATGGTAAAAGCATGCGGGTTTTACAACTCTTCCCCCTAAAAAGAATAATTCGTCCCCGAATTATAGATTAAGTAAACTAGAAAAGAAGAACATACCTGAATTCAAAATATGAAATGAGGGTAAGAAGCCCGGATAGACTCCTCTGTTTCCCAAGTGGATTCCCACTCGGTATAATCCCTCCAAAGGATTTTGACGAATGGAATCGTCTTCCTTCTCATGACTCGTTCTTGTCTGTCAAGAACTCGTTCGGGTTCTTCTATGAAGGTGAGATCTTCACGTATCTGTTCTAGTAGGTACTGAACCATGTGAAGGGGATGATACTGGTACCCTCTGAGTAAGGACACATGAAACACATTGTGTACATGCGAAAGCTGCGGAGGTAACGCTAACCGGTAAGATACTTCACCGATTCGTTCAATGATATCAAACGGTCCGATGAAACGAGGACTGAGTTTCCCTTTAATCCCGAAGCGTCTAACACCACGTGTCGGCGAAACCTTAAGAAAGACGTGATCTCCTACGTTAAAATGTATGTCCCTACGGTGCTTATCGGCGTAACTCTTCTGACGTGACCGTGCTTCCTGAAGTTTCTGCTTAGCTACTAAGATCCTTTCATTGGTCATCTCTATGATTTCTGGTCCTTCAAGTGTTCGCTCGCAAATCTGAACCCAGCAGATTGAGGCGCAACACTTTCTGCCATACAACATCTCGAAAGGAGCACACTTGATACTTGCGTGCCAACTGTTGTTGTATGCAAACTCCACCAAACAGATGTAATCGTCCCAATCACCCATCCATTCCAACGCACATGAATTCAACATGTCTTCCAATGTCTGAATCGTTCGCTCCGACTGCCCGTCTGTTTGAGGATAAAAAGCCGTGCTAAGCTTAAGTTGTGTACCCCAAGCTTTCTGCAGACTCTTCCAAAATCGCGAAGTGAATCGAGGATCTCTGTCTGAGACGATGCTGGATGGAGCACCGTGGAGTCTCATGATCTCTCTTCTATACGTATCGGCGAGTTTACTTACCGGATCTTCCTTGCGGATCGGTACGAAATAGGTGATTTGGTAAGTCGATCTATGATAATCCAAATTGCATCGTGCTTCCTCTTGGTAGGCGAAAGACCAGTAACAAAATCCATGGTGACTTTGTCCCACTTTCACTCTAGGATATCTAACGGTTGATGGAGACCGCCAGATCGTTGATGCTCAATCTTAACCTGCTGGCAGGTAAGACATTTGGAGACGTAAGTGGCCACATCCTGTTTCATACCACTCCACCAAACGTACTGCTTGATTTCATGTTACATCTTAGTCGAACCAGGATGTATAGAGAATGGGGAGCTATGAGCTTCAGCTAACAAGGCTTCCCGGAGTTCTTGATCATCAAGAACACAAAGTCTCGTGCCCTGCCATACGATACCATCTGCATCTACTCTGAATTCCGTCTGTTTCTCCAAATTCTGAACTATCGCCTAGATTTCTCCATCATCTTTCTGAGCTTCCTTGATCTTAGAGAGTAACTCAGGTTCTACTCTAAGATTAGCCCAATAACCGTGTTGTCCACGTACCATGATCTCGATGTCTAGTCGCTCCAAGTCTCTTATGATTTCCTCCTCAATTTTAATATCATTGATCATTCCGGACTTCCTGCTAAGTGCATCTGCTACTACATTCGCTTTTCCGGGATGGTACTGCAGATTAATGTCATAATCCTTCAACAGATCTAACCATCTTCTCTGCCCCATGTTCAATTCACGTTGAGTGAAGATATACTTCAAGCTCTTGTGGTCCATGAAATTTTCACATGATTCTCCATATAAGTAGTGCCTCCATATCTTCAATGCAAACAAGACTGCAGCAAGTTCCAAGTCATGCATAGGGTAGTTTTCTTCATAAGGCTTAAGCTGTCGTGAAGCGTACGCGATCACTTTCTCAAGTTGCATGAGAACACAGCCAAGTCCCTTCCCCGATGCATCACTGTAGATTTGAAATCCACCCGTACCAGATGGGAGAGTACGAATAGGTGAAAATACTAGCTTCTGCTTCAGGTCTTCAAAGCTCTTCTCTCGTTCTTCAGTCCAGACGAATTTCTCCCCTTTCCGCATCAGTTTGGTCAATGGTAGTGCTAAGCGGGAAAAGTTCTCCACGAACCTACGGTAATAGCCAGCTAAGCCTAAGAAACTGCGGACTTCCGTCGCTGATGTCGGCCTCGGCCACTTAGTAATGGCCTCAACCTTCGCTAGATCCATAGTGATTCCTTCTGCTGATACAATGTGACCTAAGAATGCCACCTTGTCTAACCTGAACTCACATTTGGAGAATTTAGCATACAGCTGCTTCTGGCAAAGAATCTGTATTACTGTGCTTCGTGTTCCTCCTTGGACTTTGAGAAAATTAGGATGTCATCGATGAAGACAATGACGAACTTGTCCAGAAATTCATGGAAGATTTTGTTCATCAAGTCCATGAACACTGCTGGAGCATTGGTCAGGCCGAATGGCATAACTACAAATTCGTAGTTGCCATAGCGGGTACGAAAAGCAGTCTTGGCGATGTCCTGCTCCTTAACCCGTAGCTGATGATAGCCTGACCTAAGATCAATCTTGGAGAAGTGTTTGGCCCCTTGGAATTGGTCAAACAGATCGTCTATACGCGGTAGTGGATACCTATTCCGGATAGTAATTTTGTTGAGCTCGCGATAGTCTATGCAAAGACGCATACTTCCGTCCTTCTTCTTAACAAATAAGACCGGTGCGCCCCATGGAGATGCGCTCGGTCGAATGAAACCTCGTTCCAGAAGTTCTTGCAGTTGATCCTTCAGCTCCTTTAACTCTATGGGAGCCATGTGATAAGGAGCTTTGGAGATCGGTTCAGCTCTTGGGATAAGCTCGATATTGAATTCCACTTCTCGTACAGGTGGTATGCCCGGAAGTTCTTCTGGAAATACATCTTGGAATTCTGACACTATTGGTTGATCCTGAATTGATGGAGATTCAGCATCCATGTCGTGAACCGTAGCTAGATAACCCTCGCAGCCATGTGATAGTAGCGCATGCTCTTGCAGGGTAGATATAATTTGTACAGACCTTCTAGGTACGAACCCGTTGTGAATGTACTCTGGTGCATTAACATCACCGAAGATGACTTGATATGAATTGCAGTCTATGGTAGCATGATGCTTGGATAGCCAATCCATGCCCAAAATCATGTCAAAGTTATTCATATCCAGCGGAAGTGCGTCAACAGGACGAACCTTATCGTCAAATTCTAGGGGAAGACTCTTGTATACATGGGTGATTAATACAGAGTCCCTCAAAGGCGTAGAAATAGTAAGTCTATTTTCCAGTGGCATAGGGAGCATCCTAATGTTCATAGCATAGGCAGTAGAGATGACCGAGTGAGTAGCACCCATATCAAAAAGTACACACGCAGCCTGACCATACATATACAAGATTCCAGTGATGGTACCTGTAGACTTGTTGGCCTGATCTCGAGATGTCGTGTAGACACGTCCAGTGGTAGGAGGCGGCTTGGTATCAGCATGTCCCGATGTGCCCTCCATCTCGCCCTTACGGTAGTCCTTCATGATATGGCCAGGAAGACCACACTTGAAGCATGCGTCAGTGTTACGACGACATGGCCCTGGGTGCCTACGGTGGCAAGTAGAGCAAAGAGGATGAGTATATCCTCCAGCAGGTGCTCTGGCTGGCTGAGGACCTGATAAAACATTTTACATGAGACATGATAATAAGGTACAAAGGACAATGCGAATAATCGTAAGATTGAATACCAATGATAGCTAGACGGCTAGGCTGTGAACCTCTCTAGTTCTGGTCCCTACCGTTTCCATGGTTCCTGGTGGAAGATTTGATAAAGTGTCAGAATTATGAGTTATAACATGAAATCATAAGAAAATGCGTAAGTATTAGGACCTGCTGTTGTTGGAGTGTCCAGCGTTGTTACGGTAATTATCATTACCGCCATGCCTATCCATAGCAGAACGGTCGTTAGTCTGACCGTTTCCTTTGGGCTGATGAGGCTGCTGCTGAGTAGCCGGCTGAGACCGGTCCCTAGTTTCTGCCTGGAAGATACAATTTAAGAGATGAATAATTGACATATATAGAAGGAATATGGATTGGTCACCGCTTGAATACGAATGTACCACTTGTCGGGTTTCTCAGCTTCCCCGAACTCATCTCTCTCATGCAACATCTCCAGCTTACGTGCCGCATCGGCCACTTGTGCTACAATGTTGAACGTAGCACACACCATATTGTTTGCGACCGATGTGCGAAGAGCCCACCTAAAGTGGTGTGCTTGCTCTTCAGGAGTACCTGCTGCTGCACCAAGGAAACCAGCTAAGCGAAGAAAGCGATGCATAAACTCATTGCTATTCTCCCCAGCTCTCTGTCGGATCCCATGGTACTCCCTCTTGAGCTTGTCTTGTTCATCCTTTGGAAAGAACTGCTACATACCCTATCTTTGAACTAAGCCCATGTCAAACCAGCCACCCAATCGTCACCTCCCTCAGACTGCTTCAATGCTATCCACCAATTTAACACATCGCCTTCGAACCGGTAGCATGCCAACCTCGCCTTGAACACGGGGTCACAACCCATAGCATTGAAAATATTCTCGATGTGAGCCAACCAGCTTTCAGCGTCACTTGGGTTATCTGTTTTCTCGAAAGCTCGAGGACGGAGCTTGTTGAATCTCTCCAGCCATATTGCCAATGTCACTGGAGGAGGAGGAGGAGGTGCTTGGTTATGCTGCTGATTGTTGGCAGCTTGAACCTCGGCCCTGATGTCATTCCTCAGTTGAGGAAGCAAAGCTTGCATTGCAGCTTGGATTGCTGCATTGAGTTGTTCCTGCTCGCGTGTGAGAACCATCTGACAGTATAACATAAAACATATGATTAAACAGATCAAACATAAAATATATATACATGAAAAAAAAATTATACCAATAAATCAAGAGAAAAATTTTATGCAAGAAAAATTGTATATGAATGCATGATGCAGTTTTATGAAAACTTTTGTATGCTCGAGAGTGAACGCCTATGGTCAGTTAACCCAAAATAAAAGACATGGCGAGGGGATGCCTATGGATCGGTCCCAAATTTAAAACTTTCGATAAAACACATGCGACTAAATAGGGCCAGTCCTGTACCAACCATTACTTAGTCATAAACGTGCGACAATGACATATATATGTATGGATAAAAAAATGATGAATGCATGAAAACGACTGTCAGTTCTAGGAAGACCATAGTGACTACCCACTAATCACAGGTCATATTTTGAGAGCCTACAGGTCGAAGCCTTGGCTCTAATACCATAATTGTAACACCCCATTTTGATAATGGAATGTCACGCGTAATTATGGCGTGTCATCAAAGCATACAAGGATAAATGTCTAAAACATTACATGACCATAAAAGGAAAATACCGGAATCAAACATCGGTAGTCCAAAAGTAAAGCTCATCACACACAAACATAAGTACTGTAAATGAAAGGACTAAACAATGTCCATGGAAAGAGTATCAAAGTAAAGATAATGCATAAAGTAAGGAAAGGCTAGAAAGCTTCCAGTCCATATGCACGTACGCTTAAAGTCTACGAGCGTCCCTGAGTACCTGCCGTTTGGGAACATAGAAAAGGAAAATGGTTGAGCAATACGCTCAATGCACGAATGTACAATAAAGCATGAACGATATGAGCATATAAGCATAAAACAGCGGAAGAAACTAAGTGCCGAATAACCCGGTTAAGTCTTTGTAACACTGGTTTTATAGTTTGAAAAGCCTTATGTTTATCTTATAAAACTGTTTAACATATTCTACCATTAGCCAATACAGGTCATAGAAATCCACCGTGCATGAATACTTGGAGGGGTGACCTTATCATGCAAATTAGAGGGGCTGCCTCTAATTTAATATACTGGTTTGGGTAGGAGGGATCAGCTCCTTGTGAAGGATGCAAGACACACACCACATTCACACTGAGTAATCTGCTGAAAATATGTAACTAGGATGCACCCATACGCCCCACATGATAAATATAATAATATGGCCAAAAGCTGAAGGGACGCCACGAGCAATAACTCCGCCGTGGGGAAATCATAACACCAGTGCCTCTAGTGTTATGGTTATGGTACCTTCATAACTAGGTGAAACTGGTCATGCATGTATATGGCTATATGTATTCTAAATTAAACATAAGCAAATCAAACATATAAACTTATACTACGGGAAAACAATTGCTGCATACGGGGAATCCTAATAAGGAAAGAATGTCCATACTGAAAGGACGGGAATCCGTACCTTATGTCCAGTGAACGAAGAAGACGAACAGAAGAGAGTCCTACTTCGGTATCACTAATGCTACATAAATACATACGTGTATAAGTATCTGATTACTAAATACGTAACTGGTTTTAAGTCATGTCTTAGCTTATTTTATACGTTCATGTCATGTTTTACTGTTTAAAGCTTTATACTGTATTTATCTTATATTCTGTCTATTCTGATTAAGTATTACTTGTATTTCATGTATTATTATACTTACTGTGTAATAATAAGTAACTTTCTAAAAATAGCAGGTTTCCTAAAATAGAAAGTTTCTAAAAATAGAAAGTTTCCAAAAATAGAAAGTTCCCAAAAATAGAATTACTGCTTGAAATAGATAAGTTTCTAAAAATAGAAAGTTTCCATAAATAGATTAGTTGTCCTAATTAAATAAGTTTCTAAAAATAAAAAGTTTCCATAATTAGATATAAGCTGGTTAAATAAGCTAATTTTATAAGCTTAAGTGTTTTCTGATTATTTTTCTAAGTCATATTGATATAAGGTATAGTTTATTAATTATTACATGTAAATTAAATAAACTATAGGTTAAAAGAATTTAATTAAGTATATCATAAAGTTAAATACTTAGGTTAAAACATGTATTATTAATTATTAATAATATAACCTAAGTCATGTTAATTAATTAATTATAGTCATGGTTTTTAATAATTAATTAATTATAAAGTCTAGAAAAATATAAATACTTAGGGTTTATTAAATTAATCATGTCATGCTTTATTAATTTAATTTTTAACATATAATTATTAAAATCATAAACCTTAACATAAACAATGAATCGGACCGTGACTAGAAACCATGAACCGGACCCGTAATCAACACCATACCCTGAACCAAGTCGGGGTTCCCCCTGTTTGCTGCTGCCATGGGACCCACACCACCATACCGAGACCATGAGGTCTCGGTGGTGGTTCATAAGCCAAGTCGAGACCCCCCCTTGGTCTCGGTTAGGCATCGGCCAACATCAACACCCCTAAATCCCTTGTTTTGATTTACCCCATAACCATTTACATGTTTAATAAATGTTTTTAATTAGTTTTTAAAAACACATCATGATTTTATGTGACTTATTAAATCAAAACATAAAAGAAAAGGATTAAAAAGGTTATACCGAATGCGTGGATCAAACAAGGATGAACACACACGAATGCTTGCACAAAATTCAAGATGAAAAATCAACCGAACACCCCCTTTTGATGATATATAGCCGGCGGCCAAGAGGAGCAAGAAGAACAAGATTAGGGTTTTTGTTATTTTCCTGTAATATGAAAAATGACTAAAAGATTTTACCTTAACCCCTTGTTAGTAAAAATTAGATGGGCTTGGCCCATCCTCTTGGTGTAGCCGCGGGTAGGGGGCCCCACTTGGGGTAACCCGTACCTTTTCCGAGTCCAATTATTTTAGTGTTCGTTCGTGTTTTATCGTGTTCGTGTTTTATGTGTTCTAGTTAATTATTAACCGTGACTTAATATATTTATTCGTGTTCGTAATAAATATATATACGTAATTAATATTAGGTCGTGATTAATTTATGTTCATGATTTCATGATCGCATGTTCGTGATTAATTATTGTTTGAATAATTATTGTGTGTTCATACGTAATAAATACTTATTGTGTTCTAACACGTACGTAATACTTAAAATTCTTATACGTGAACGTAATCATACTATAAAAGGAAAGTTTTAATCTAGTACGTACGATCTTAAGGGTACTATTCATGGTAAAAGCGTGCTGGTTTTACACTAGATCTAGTATCTTCCTCATCATCAGGACTATCTTGGTAGTCTTGAATGACAGCCTCACTAAAGAAAGCCGTGGACAAGGGTGTAGCAATGGTTAATGCTTTACTCTTGCTTGAGCCTTCATAAATTCAATCAACTTGGTTTCTTCATATTTAAGTTTCCCAAAAAGAGAGGCTAGATCACAATCTTTAATGTGATTAACATTTCTCAAGCTTTGGAAGAAACTGAGCCACTTTTTTGGCAATGCATTAAAAAAAACTGTGTTGATTTCAAGTTTTGAAAGCTCAACACCATCATTCACAAGTTCATTCATCAGTGCTTTGTATCTGGTGAATGTCTATGTGAGGGTTTCCCCTTCTTTGTGCTTGAAGGTGTTGTATTGAAGCTTTAAATCCATGATTCTGGTTTTTACATCAGAGGGTCCCTCATGGTAAAGAATAAGGTCCTCCCATGTTGCTTTGGCTGCTTTACAATTTACAACATAATTCATTTGGTCATCTGGGAGCACAGACATGATGAGACTTTTGAGACGCTGATTTAGGTTAGCAGCTTTTCTCTCATCAGCAGTCCATTGTGCTTCAAGTTTTTTATTGTCCCCAACCATGGGAACAAAAGGACCATTTTCAATGATTCCAAGGAATTGAGGTTCAATTCCAACCATGTGGACAAGAAACCTCTTCTTCTAATTTGTAAAGTTGGCTACCTCAAGTACAGGAGCAGCATTGGGTTGGCCACCCCTATATTCTAGGGTTTGTGGTATAACTTGAGCTATTTTGGATATTGATTTGAAAACTTTTAAATGAGCAGTTTAATAAAATAAGAGTTTAACTAATCAAACTGCTCTGATACCACTTGTTGGTCCCTAGTAATTCGTTATTACTTATTATCTTAAGTAATAAAATACTTCGACTCAAGTGTGTTGTTTTAACAATAGATAAGAACTATGAAAGATTAAAACAACAATACAAATATACTTTTCAACGTATAAACTTTTATTAGAATCAAATAAAGAATCTATAACCCAATTTGTTTGTAGAATAACAAAGTGGTTGAATGACATCTCCTCTACTTAAACGTCTAACCAAAGTTAAAGTCTAAGCTCCAATCTAAACGTTCATATGCATCTTGGCTATATGGTTTAGTTGGTATCGAGAGAGAAAGGTTTTCCAGAGTTTAAGCTCTTGTATTGGTTAACCCTTTCTCTCCCAATGTACACTCCTTATATAGGCAATGTAAATTAGGGTTTGCGTTTTGCATGTTTCAATGCATGGGTTTATCCAGGGGTGGTTGATGCTCATGCTGGATAAACAGTACAAATTACATATTAAACTATTATAGAAAGATAAAGGTTGTACTTATATCTAAGTATACAAGCAACCTACTTTGACTTAAAGTTATCTTTTCCCACCTAATGCAAACCATCAGAATTCTGAAGAGTCTTCAGTATCCTAGAGGAGATCGACATCATTCAGTTTGGTATTGTCAAACCAAACTTAACTGAAAGCCCTTCTTCAGTTATTGTTCTTCAACAACTAGACCGCCTAGTATTTGAAGTGAAGACTCCTTTGTCTTCTAAGTTCACTGGAAGGGGAGTGCTGAACTTTCTTCAGCCATAAAATCTTTAGTAGGAACTTTGTTCCTCTGGTCATCTTTCAGAAGACTGGCCTTACTGCTGAGCATGAAACACTTACGGGGATTTTATATTCAAATCCTAGAGTTGCTTCAAGGTCAGTAAATACTGACCCAACAGATTCTTACTTGTAGTGAAACGAAAGTGTGTCATTATAATGACAATCATCAGTTGGATAGATCAAAACTCTCAGGCATATTGGATTCTCACAATGGGATTTAGTTGCGCTGCCATTAAGGGTATCAGATTTTTGGGAAAAATTAAGGGTATTAGATTGGTTGATACACAAATGGCGTTACTGGCACCTTATAAAGCCAGAAAGATAAAAAATATCTTTATACTCACATGCTTCTGCTTTGATCATTATCAATTAGGGCTTCAAGAAAATATGTCAAGCTTTGTATGAGGCAAATATGGATTTGACAGAGACGTTTAGCATAGACACGGGATTCCGCTCGTCACACCCTCTAAAGTAGAGTTCAAACCACAGTGACTAGTGAAACAATCCATGAGGATGAGTTAGAACATTCTCTTGTGGGTCGCGGATGATGATTCTTAGACATATGGGTCACACCACTTACAAGAATAGTTTGTTGCTAAGTTCAAGACCAAGTGCCAATTCTTGAAATTGGGTTGGTTAAAAATAGTGAAGCTACCAAATGTAAAATAGATGACTGAACTTGGTGGTTACTGATCTAGCCATGCTAAGCAGGTGGAGTCCTATTTTCTCTGCAGTTGAAACCGACCTGCCCAAAAACAAGTATACCAAGTCAACCCAAAAATTGGTGTTTGGCAATAAAATATACTAATTTTAAGGATATAGATTGTAATCCTGGAAGCAAGAATATTTTTTTTGCATAATCAAGATGCTTTTACCTTGAGCAGTGCTGCAATCTGGGTGCAGAAGAGTAATCACGGTTGTGAGATGGTGATCTGGAATGAGGTAGGGACCAGTCATAACGAGGTGGGTAAGAGTAACGAGGGGGAGGTAAATGCCTAAGATCATTGCTAAAACTGCTTCCACTCCTACAATAACATATGCATGGCCAATTAAAAAATCCACAGCAAATTAAATGTACTCTTCAACAGATAATTAGCAATCAACAAATGTAACTCCGCTCTCTAACTCGCATATCACAAGGTTTCTTTCGATGCTCCTCAGCAAATACCACAGTGATTTGTCGGCATATAAGAATCTTACCATCCATTTGATACTTCGCTTTTTCAGCATCCATAGGATCCAAAAACTGAACAAAACCTAATACACACGGTTCCTTGCATATAACAAAGTAAACAGACGAGTTTAAAAAAACTTGCATTAACCTAGGGTTATTCGCAGAACTTATTAATCTATGTTCTTTTAGAGAAAAAACACGACTTTCCAAAAAGCCCCTTTATTAGTTTAAACTTACAGACTATCAACTTATAGTAATATGTATGCCACCATCGTAATCAGATACAGGCATAAAGCAAGCGCATGGCTGCGGGCCTAGCAATTGTCTCAATACTTCAAATCTTGAAATCTTCTAAACATAACCATCACTCATTTTTATTCACATATTCACTATCAATACCTTCAAAATAACTCTAATATGTGTCTCTTACTACTGAAATATATATCAAAAGAACCCTTAATACTGACCTATATCTTCAAACTTTTACTTCTTACACAGTAAAATCTTAACAACTTTTATTCAAAAATCCCAATTTATATCTTTGGATAGTATAACTAATAGTAACTAACCCTAGGATACCCGTTATCACAATAGGAAAAAAGAAATGAGCATTCAAGCGAATAAAACAGGAAATCACAATAAGTAATGCATCGACTTCAAATAAATGACACGATAACTTAGAAGGTACTCTAGTAACCTACGGGCCAATTGGCAACAAAATTATAACAAAACACCAGCTCACCCGCTATTGTAATCCCTTGGCAAATAGACGTCCTTTAGAGGACCAAACTGTCAAAATGGCCTCTGAATATCTTATGGTCTGCATGATATAAAAGAGGTTATTTTAGGTAACAGAATTTGAAAACATGGAAAAAGAGAAACTCCTCTTTCGAATGTAGAAACTATACAAACTGATTTAAAAAGGATGGTGTAAGCAATTAACCCAATCAGTCGCACATCTTTGCGATCACGAACTAAATCAATCAAGTAACTATAAGATAATGAGAAAAAGTAACCGCGTTTTCCTGTTTGACCTCAAACGAGATGGGGCGAAGGGGAATATTCGACTGGTAACGAAGGTAATTATCTACTTCTACTATAAAAAAATACGTTAGTAACACCAAAAGTTCATTCTTTCACACGCGAGCATATTATAAACTTAATAATTGTCAATTAAACATCGATACCTATGTAATTCTAGTATAAAAATCCGCTGGTAACAACAAAATTTCATTATGTGCTAGTGATAATCTTCGCCCGTGAAAATATTATTGCTAAACTTGCTAAGAATCTTCGCCCGTAAAGATATTATTGCTAACCTTGCTAAAAATCTCACCCGTGGACATATCAGATGCTTAATTTCAAACACCTGATAGGCATCCAGAAACCACGGTCAACCTAATCATCTATATTTTATCAACACGACTAAAGCTAAAACATTACAATACATAAAAAACATAATAAATTCAAAACTTTATTCGCACTTACTCGATATTAATGGCGGAAGGTGCTGAACGGGGGAGGATGGTGGATAATGGTAATGAGCGGTGGTTAATGGTGCTGGGAGGGGTGAATGAGGTTATCAGAGGTGGTGGCAGGTGGTTGTAGTAGGTGGTGGGAGACGTGAAGGAGGTGATCGGAGGTGGTGGCAGGTGGTGGCAGCTGGTGGCAGGTGGTTGTAGTAGGTGGTGGGAGGCGTGAAGCAGGTGCTCAAAGGTGGTGGCAGCTGGTGATCAGAGGTGGTGGGAGGCGTGAAGGAGGTGATCAGAGGTGGTGGGAGGCGTGAAGGAGGTGATCAGAGGTGGTGGGAGGCGTGAAGCAAGTGATCGGAGGTGGTGGCAGCTGGTGATCAGAGGTGGTGGAAGCTGGTGACCAGAGATGGTAGCTGGTGCTCAGAGGTGATAGCTGGTGGTCGGAGGTGGTATTTGGTGATCGGAGCATATGGTTATGGGAGGTGGTTGTAGTTGGTGGTGGTAAATGGTGATGAGAGAGTTTTTGTGATTTTACACATATAGAAATGAAATATGTGTGTTTTTTATTTTATACTTCAATCAAAATAAAATAATAAAATTGGTGTATATTTTGGATAAATGTGATACGTTAGATTTAAAATTTGAAAGAAGATTAAATGGATGGTTAAGATCGCATCTCACCATTTCATAAAAAAAGCCCTTCTCACATGAATGCTTGTCTATATATATATATATATATATATATATATATGTATATATATATATATATATATATATATATATATATATATATATATATATATATATATATATATATATATATATATATATATATATATATATATATATATATATATATATATATATATAGGTATAATTATGATTTGAAATCACACTTTTTAATCCAGTCATAACCCAGTCACATCTTTAAACCAATAGAATTTGAGATTTACCTAGAAAATCTCGTTACTTGCCTAATTTTCGTCATTTTTGGGCTGAACGCGTTTTTTGAAAATGTCATTTTTTATAAAATCGCGTATTTGAAACCACGTGTATAAATACTGGTATACACTTTTATTTTTTCATTTTTTCCCCACAAAACCACGGGTGAAAACACACACACAAGCTCCGATACACACACACAAAAACCCTAAGCGGCCGTCACCATCTCTACAAGATCTTATCCTTGATTTCTTGTCTTCCTCACATTTAAATCATCTCAAATTCATTCAATTAAATCACATCAAATTCATCAAAGAATAATTAAAAAAACTCAATGGTGCCTTCAAATTCATCTATACATATTTTTCACATAATGTATTCCGTACACCTTTACTGCTATGTACGCTGTGGGGCTGGGAATCTGAACCAGTACGGAATCGTTGTGGCAAATCTCGAAGGTGAGCCAAGTGGAACCGGTTTTTAGAATATCCCTTAATCTCTTCAGATTTCATACCGTTACCATGTTTACTCTTTTGTTTAGGTCTCTGATTTCTTATACCACCCGATCCAATTCTCCATGAGGGTTGTAGGGGCTTCTTTCAAAACATTCCTAAAACAAAAATTCTAATATCAAAATGTTCTATTGCTGATGTGCTGATTTTATTAGGCCTGTTTCTCATCAGGTATGATTACTTGTGACACTTACTTTTTCTTACCTTTTTAATTGTTTTCAGATGAAAAAGAAGTTAATTTACAGGCCCAATAGAACCTTGTGGAAGAATATCCAATTGTATCCAACTGATAGACTTTAAGTTGTTCCATCCATGTTCAAAACTATGGTGTTGAATCCAGTTTAATCATGTCCTTTACTATTGAAGAGTTAATAAAAGAATGTATACAATCTAGCTGGTTGCCCCTACTTACTTTAGGTTGTTATATAAGATTTCAGTATCTTTTGATCATATCATTTATTGCGGTATTAGAATAGTATAACCAGATTTTAGTCTTGAAAAGTCTTAACAATATAATGTTGTGTTTCACCTAGCTAAAACTTGTCATTTAATTAATCTGGTTATCATCTAATGTTTTTAGAACCAGAACATACTTCGGGACTGGGGAAACGTGTACGATGAGATTTTATAACGACAAATAATCATATTTGCAATACGATAACTGTATCTTATCTTATTCAGCTTATATTTCAGACTTCTGCCTCAAACATATAAAGTTTTGAGCTAAGCGACTAACAATTATAATGTTATTGAGCCCCTATATTTTGACTATCAAGACTTCCAGATGTTGGTTCAGGTCCTGTTAAATTGGCTTGATACATGCTTTGTGTATGCATAAGAGGTGGTGCACCTGAAGTAGGGGAATTTGTGAAGATAGTTCAGGATGCCGACATGCTTTTGATTCTCTGGATTGGGCTATTTGTTGCTACAGAATGGAATTTTGGTGAGTCAACAATGACTATTATTCTTTATCTAATATTACTTCGAATGTGCGTTCTTAAGCTAAAACAGGTAATAAATGGTGGTAGATTAGCGGTATGAGATTTTATTTATTTTGAAGCGGTATGAGATTTTATTTGTTTTTATTTTCTAACAAGTCACTGTATCATATACTGAGGTATACCAGTTTGGTGGCATTATGTTCTTGGGACCGTCTTCAGAACTGACAATGAGCCTTTCAAGGTGTGTAGTGGTTGATATTATCTTATAAATCTCAACGAGGTGTGTTTTTATTAATGTGTTTGTTGATATATTTATAAGGACTGCACACAGATTACTTATGTGTATTTACCACCTTGTGCTATGCAATTATGGAAGTGCAGACTTGCCCGTCACAGACCTATAGGAATTTCCATTTTTTAGATGTAATGATTAAGCTTTATGATGAGTGCACAAGAATTAGCTACAATTCGTGTCGATAATCTTCCTGTTAAGATTATAATTTTAAACAACTAGCATCTGGGTATGGTGGTTCATTGGGAAGATCGGTTTTATAAGGCGAATAGGTCGCATACTTATTTTAGGGAACTGAGTTAAGAAGCATATTTATTTCATGTTAAGATTTTTCCACTTCAAGAACATAACATGTTTAACATATGATTCCTGCTAGAGGGGGTTTCAAGGATGTGATTACTCAAGGTGATGGCAGAACACAACATTGAGCTTCAAATCCAACAATAGCAGTTAGCCAGTCATTGTTGAGCATCAAAGGTTCAATCTTTAACAGAACTTGCATCTATTTTGTCCAATATATAATAGGAATAGTAGCACTGATCTAACTACTATAATTGGCACAGTGTAGGTGGCTGTGATGTTTGGATGTTTAGTATGTTTGATTTCTTACTGTTTCTTTTAGGTTCTTTGTGAGATTGGCTGGGTTTTTCATCGCTATGTTCCAAGATGCAAAATTCTTAAGGAGCGCCTACCTGGTATGCCAATACATTAGACCATAACTGATACTTCCCCTTTTTTCTCCCTGTTTAACACCATATTTTCAGATGCTCGATGATAAGATGAACCATCTTTGCAAATCTATGTAATTTGAAATTTAATTTATTTATTCCATTAGCATATGACTATGCCCTAATTTAGTAAAGAAAATTTAACTCTCCTAACGTTTATTAAAATAACCAATGTGACCGAGTCTTTTTATGTAATCATTATCTGTTTAGTTGCAAAGAGCCAAAACCTACTACCTATTAATAGTAGACTAATGAGTTTTCTTGATTATATATCAGTTACTTTTGTCATATCAATAGGTGGGAAACAAAATTTACCTTATGATTGCTTTGAATGAGCGTGAGAGGTCTATTGTGATCAATGCTGGATATGACATCTCTGGAACTCACATAAACTCTTTGGGGTTAAAGTTTTTTGTGACCATTTACAGGTTCTTCCCTCTTATTTGATTTTTGAGGTTTCCATCATTCGTTGTTCCTCCATTGCGAAGTAAAAAGTTCATCATTATTATTGATTTCCCAAGTTATGTGTTTTTTTTCTTTGTCCTTTGCTTAGCCTAGAGTTGTATACACTAATGTGTTTATTCACAGAAGTGGAAAGGACTTAGTGAATAATGTTCCTGTTAGTTGAGAATCCAATAACATCCACGGTCGGCCACGAGCCCAGGTGGTAACAAAGTGCTTTAAATTTTCTTATTTTCATTGATGCATACAAAGACCAAGAGATGACAAACTTTCATTTTCTATACCACCCATGCCACTATCTAAGACGGTAGACTGCAGTTCATCACACATCGCCACTTTGGTAGCAAATCTTTTAGGAGGATTACATGTCAAATGTGGTGTCGATGAACTATCTAAGACAGATAAAAGGGGTAACGTAGGTGGAGAAAAGATTTCGGAACTGTTTTATGGACGTATTTTAGAGGTATGGTTATCAGCAAACTTGCTTTTCTTTTATGCCATTGAGATATATAAGAAAAAGAAAAGATAAAAACTTAGCTTAAGTATTCTAAAAGGGTGTTTGACATTATGCTATTTTTACCCGTTTTGACTTCATATGACAGGTTGGTCTGACTTAATTAATAACATTACTAATGTGGAAGAATTGGATTTACGACAATGTGCAGGTCTGACTTGATTAATAACATTAAGCATGTAGTTTTTTTGTTTCTAAATTTATGCAGGTTTTTTATTCTGACTGCCCAGCAAAAAAGTTGGTGTCAAAATCTGCATACTATAAATCAATCAATAAAATAGTAACTCTCACTCGCTCTAATAACATAAGTATCTTGACCATATTTATTAAATAATTGTCAATCTAAACTAGATTAGGAGATTAAAGCATCCAAACACCCTGGGTTAAAACTCTTTTATATTTTAGAAATGAAAAGGCAGTTTTGTCTTCGTTGGCAGGTCACCATCTACATTGACTTTAACTACAAAGATGTAGCAGACAGAAACTTCAAAACTGAATGAGCATCTGCTTTCCAGTCGAGTATTGGAGAAAGTACAAACATGGAGATTCCAATCATCGTAACTCTTTTCTTTTATTTAAGTCTCAAGAAGTTGTTGCTCTATACCCACATATAGAACGCGCTGCAGCACATGAACACCAAATTTTATCACATTTAGTATCGTAATCTTTAGGAAAAAATGTGATATAGAAAAGTTTACGAACCTCATGCACTTTAAGAAGATCCAGAATTGACAAAACCATTTCATAAACGTAACAAAAACCAAACGCCTATTGAACTCACTCAGGGCATTGTCACTCTCTTGTAAGCATTTTGCAAGACTTTTTATGTCCAACTGATGTAATTTTCTGTTCTTTTTAGGTGACCGTGGTGATCACGATGAGCATGGTGATTGCGGTGATCGTGGTGAGGCTGGGACAGAGGCAGGTATCGAGGTGTTTCTGGGCGGGATGACTATGGATACCAAAGGTCACCAAGGAGGTCAACTAATCTAATTAGGTTTATTTACCTAATAGCTTTTTGTATTAAACTATTAATAGGTTTTCATTAGTTAACAGTTTCGAGGTTAAAAAAAGGTGTATCTTTTCGTTCTTATGATGTTTGGGGTAAAAAAGGTGTTTCTTACCATCCCTAGGTCGCATCAATAGAAGCCGTTGTTGATTAGTGTAGATATATGTGCTTTTTAGACAAACCTCAGTGACACTGCTATGAAAGTATCACCAGACATTGTAGGCTAGCTTCACTTGCTGGTTAGCATTTTTTAGGACTAACAAATAAGCAAGTTTCCAACCATGAAATACAAGTAGATAAATTTCCAGTTTAGAAGATTAACTTCTATCCATAATCATAACATTAGTCAACATCCACAAATCCAGAGTTTAAATAGTTTTAACTAACAAATTCAACACATATCCGAACTACTGCAAATGGTTATTCTACAGCTCCATGATCTTAATATGGTCTATAGCAGTAATCCGTTCGTGAAGGTCATCCAGTCATGATACCAATGGTTCCGCTTAGGCCGCCCATGATTCCACCTAAGCCACCCATGCTATCTCCACCCACATGTCCTGTACCTTCTCCTCCCTGTCGTCGCATAGGAATTGAGAAATTGGGAAGACTTCATCAAGTTCAGGGAATGATGGTGCCACCAAAAGGGGTTTCAAACTTGAGCTTTTAGATTCTATCATGCTTTAAGCTGATTCAAAAAATTGCTGTTATATTTTTCCTAAGATGCATTTAGTCATAATAAATAATGCAATGTTGAGTGTTAATTTTGAACACACACAGTGCTGAAATTGGAAATGATGGTTCATCAGATGGTAGCAATGAGGATGCCCAACAGGTATGTAGCTTCATTCTGTTAACTAAAAGTTATGAAAAACAAAGTCAAGTAAGTACCATGTCATATATTATCCAGATAGCGGTAGAGCTGCCACCAAGGAGTAGAGTGGTTGCTGACTATGGTTCACCTAGGTCTACCTTAGAGAGAAACTCGTCTTATAGAGGCAGTTACCCAGATCGTGGACCTGTATACGCTGATCCTCCAAGGGTATCAACTCACATATTATTAAGAAGAGCCTACACCAACAAGGTTTGGGAGACCTTAATAAGTGTGAAAACACTTATCCTTTTACCACTTATTTCCAATAATAACAAGACCAAAACGTGTATTTTATGTCGTAAAAGTCGGAATTATGCGTGGTTTGTGTTTTTATTGTGTTTTAGGATAAAAATATGAAAAAGGGAGAAAACACGGGCTATCACGGGCTTTTATCAAAGAAAACGAGAAAAGACGAAGTCAAAAGATCAAGAGTGTAAAAAGAACGGAAGTCCAAGGCCTATTCTGAAGATTTATCGAAGAAAAAGTATAAAGACAGAAATTTAATGAAGTCGAAGAACCAAGTCTAATTATAGAAGAAAATTATAAGACGAGTTCAATTTATATCGACAAATCCCGAGACGACGTCGAGAAAGACAAAGAATTTAAATCGAGTCGAGACGGGAAGAAAGAAAGAAGGAAGCAGCACATGCACCTACCCACCTCCTATATATACCCTCCTAATGACACATTAGGAGGGTGTTAGTTAATTTAGCTAGTTCATTTTTTTCTTTCTTTATCCCAGCCTGGTAAGTCAGAAATGGATTACCATACCACCCTACTAGAAGAAAGAAAAGAATATCCAAGCATCCAGCCCATCTGAATCTTGGGTCCGGGCCATCTCTATTTCATGGGCCGAAGGCTAAGGCTTATTATACCCCTACTTTTAGTAGATGGAGATGCGCACCTAGGAAAGCGCGGAATAGACCTACGTGTCGGCCAGTGCCGGGGCAGAGATAGGGTTCTCCCTACTTGCATTGAGCGGGATGCTGCTTTCTTCTCTGTTTTCGAGACTTGCTTACGATAGGAGGGAGTCGAAATAGTTTTATTTTAGAGAGAGAAAGTGTTTAACTTTCTCTCACTAGAACTTCATCTTTTCTTTCTTTTTATGTTTAAGCTTTGATTTGATCTTGTATTTTGGAATCATTAATCTATAAGTTCAAGTTAAGTTTTTCATTTTCAATCTCTTTCTACCTTTCTTGATTTTTACTTATACTCGATCCGAAATCATCTTTGATTTTGTTTAATCTTAATGTTTATGAGATCAAAAAGTTCATCTTTTAGTTTCTATCTAAGTTTTATATGGATTAAGCTTTGAGCTTATCATGCTTATTGGCTTATTTTGTGTTTAGCTTATTTACTTTTTAGATTTCTTAAAAAGTTTCGTCTTTTTAAAGTTTATCTTATAAAGTTTGCTTATTTGGTATTTTGCTAAGTTTTTCATTCGTAGTTTATTGTATTCTCACTAATATTGATCTTGTTGAGTTTTTGGTAAGTGCTTATTGGAAGTGCTTATTGGGATTTTAGCTTATTTCACTTTATCGGATTACTTTGTGCTCCATCACAAAGCTAGGGATTACTCATTGTGACGCTACATTCCGACGGCTACGTTGCGATCGCAATAACCCTTAGGGTTTCTACATTGCGATCGATTATTGCAATACCCCCCTATTCCGATCGTGGATTGTGATCGCTCATTGCGATCGTACATTGCGGCGGGGCTTAAGGCTATATGGGGACGAAACGCTGCCCAATTTTCATTAGCCATATTCCGATAGATAGTCATTCCGATACTGTGTATTATTCCGATGCTTAATTTGGTATTCCGACATAATTTACTTTGACTTATTCCGATGGTTTCATTTTTGATACATTCCGACAGTAACATTCCGATGGGATTCCGACGAAGGACATTCCGATGGGTTTAAGTTGTCATTACGTTTTAATTTCCAAAAATTGCACGCTTCCCGAAATCTCTGTTTTTACTAATTTTAGAGAGAAAAGGTGACAGTTTTTCTAGATTTGTTTTTAGCTTATTTTAATTACGTTTCGCACTTACACTTCAAGTAGAATAGAAAATCAACTCCCCGTTTCGTCACCAAGAACGACTATTCCACTTCAAATCGTGATCAATTCAATTGGATACCGAGAACAATATCGAGTACACATAGGCTAAGCAAAAGTCATGTATTAAATGGCGCCACTGCCGGCTCTTTTCGTAAAGATTAATGGTTTTTAGTGAGAAATTGTTGGGATCCGTTCTTTTAGGAACGTTATTTTCAAGCACAAAAATTTTCAAAAATCCAAAAAAATAAAAATAATAAATAAAATAAAATTTTCAGAAATCCAAAAACAATAAAAAAGATAAAAAAATCAAAAATATTTTATTTCCTTTTAATGTATGCGTACTCGCTCTATGTCTTATCCTGAGCCCGAGACTCTTAGAGACATAGATATCGCCGCTGTGCATAACAATAATAACAACCCACCCCACCCCAATTTGAATAACAATAACAACAACAACAATATTCCCCCACCCGACCTACGCACAATGGAGGAGCTTTGTCAGCCAACAATGAACGGACGCGGAGGACCGATTGTGCCGATGCAAATCAAGGCTCCTGAATTTTCGTTGAAGCATCACATGATCCAGCAAGTTCAAAACGCTTGCCCTTTTCGCGGATTACCGGATGATGATGCCAACAAACATCTCGACAAGTTCATCACCGTCACTCAAAGCATGAAACTGCCCGGTGTATCCATGGATTTTCTTCGCCTTCACCTCTTTCCACACACTTTATCCCACCATGCCGAAAAATGGTTTGATCGTCTTCCCAAAAATTTAATTCAAACATGGAATGACATGACTCAAAAATTTTTGTCGTCCTACTTTCCACCATCCATGGCCACTAGTCTTCGCAACCAAATCAGTGGATTCACTCAAGAACCTGATGAGTCGCTTTTCGATGCTTGGGAACGATATAATGTCTTGATTGACCGTTGTCCAAACCATAAAATGCTCCCCGTTACTTGGATTGATACTTTCTATAATGGTTTAACTTTTCGTGATCGTGATACGATTAATGCTGCCGCCGGTGGTACATTCATGAAGAGAAGACCTGAGGAGTGTAGAGAGCTGATAGAAAACATGACCACTCACCACAAAAACTGGGATTCATCTTCATCTTCCAAGAATAACCAGAGGGCCAATGTTTCTTCTACATCATCCAACTCAGAGATAACCGAACTTACTCGCCAAGTAGCTGAGATGAACAAAAACTTCTTAACCATGGCTACAAACCAATTTTAACAAGCTAAAGTTGTAGCAACTTCTTGTGAGATTTGCGGGGGTTCTCATTCATATACCGATTGTCCTTCTACTCTTGACAATCCAGAAAATGTGTATACTGCTAATGGTAACTTTTCTACAGGAGGCTATCAAGCACGTCGTCAAGGAGACCGTAACTTGCTAAGTTATCGTTCCTACAACTTTCTATCTCCACCCGGTTTTTCTCCCCAAAACCAAAACCAAAACAATTTAAACCGCAACAATCAAAGCCAACCTCGAGCTGCTAATCAATATCAATCCCAAAGAAACCCATATCCACCTCAAGGAAATAATCAAGCTTACCAAGCCCCACCTCTCAATCAACCGACGTTATTGAACCAAGACCTCGAAACTTACATGAGGACCAATAGAGAGATGGTGACGAATCTTCAAAGCCAATTCATTAACTTGAAGGGTGACATGGCGAAACAAGGGAACGATATTCGAGCCGAGCTAAGGAATGACATGGCGACACAAGGGAATGATCTTTGAGCCAATATGAGAAACTCTATGAGCACTCAAACGAATAACTTAAGGGATATGATGGCTAGTTTTTTCCCAAGTAATCAAGCCTCTGGTTCGGGTTCTCTTCCGAGTAACACCGTTGCTAATCCAAGAGGGGAAATGAAAGCAATCACCACCCGAAGTGGCAAAGGTTTAAAGGAACCCGAGATTCCTACACCTACACCGGTGATTGTGACTAAGGAAAAAGAACAACTTTCCCCAACTCCTTTACCTTCCAAGCCCACCCCTCCACCACCCAAGGATATGAGTGAGAAATCCATTCCAAAGCCTTCATCTCAACCTGATAAGTGTGAAAACACTCATCAATTATGATCCAAAAACCACTCAAAACACAGTCAAATACATTATTTTAACTTTAAAATATCATAATTATGCGTGTATTTGTGTTTCATGTGTTTTCAGGTAAGAAAGATACATTTTTGAGCAAACACGCATTTTCAAGGATTTATTTGATGAAAAGACGAAGAAAAAGACGAAAGATGCTTTCAAGGACCTTACTTGTCACTACTTCAAAGATCGAGGGCTTAGCATACACTTTTCATTAAGATGAAGGATGGAAAAGTGATTACTTAAAAGCTTTAATACACATTTGAGAAGGATAAAAAGTGGAAGGACTAAATAGCAAATTAAGTGAAAAGTTAATTATATACTTGGTCAAATGACCAAGACCGGTCAAACACACTCACTCGTGTCTTCTTCGTTCCCAAATGAAGAGTGAGAAAAGGAAATTAAATCGGTTTCATCCTTCTCCACTTCAAAACCTGCAAATCAATCTCAAGGTAGATACATGAAGAATCAGCCAAAGATTATAACTACAAAAGTGCTTATCTTCTTCTCCTCTACAAGAAGATGTGAATCAATTAGATCAAGACTCAAGGATGAAGAAAGCCCCAATTTGAAGAATGAAGAATTAATAAAGATCCTCGTATTTACACGTGTCCACTCCTGATTGGTAGAGTCACGTCACAACTCTCCTCTCGACGGCTATAAAAAGAAGACGAAGACCTCATTTGCAAATGGTTAGCTTAGGTGTAGATTACACATAGTGATTAGGTAGTTAGATAGATGTAGCTAAAGCTTTCGAACAGTATCTTTGATTCTGTTAAGTTTGTTAGTCTTTCAGTTTATATAGTTGTAACAAGTTTTTCAAATTTTTGCCATTAATGAGAAATGAAGTTCTTCTTATTTCATTACTTAACTTCTTTCCCTGTTTTCATAAACATGTTCTAGCCATTTATTCTGTTGAGATAGTTAGTAGAACTCTATTATATTTCAGTTGAGATCAGTTACAAGATTTACTGTTACAAGATTTGAAAACTCAATTACTCGTTACTGTTACTGTTCACAGTTTGATTCAAGATTTCTTAATACTGAGAGATTTGTTAGTATTGTGAGTTAGTAAAAAATAGATAGGTTGTTAAAAAGTTACTGTTCACAGTCTGGTTCGAATTTGATTGATCTTTGACTCATATTTGGTTATACGAATCAGTTACTATTCACAATTAAAGTTAGTGTTATTTCAGTGAGTTCTCAGGATTTCAGTAGGACAGAAAGTGTTTTTGCTTTCTTTTAGTTTTGCAGGAATTTGAATTAACTGTTGATAGAGTAGCAGATCAGATGATAACTTTGTTTCGATCCAGTCCGTGTTCATTCCAACAGGTAGCATAGCATACGTCACCAGCAGTTAAAGGTTGATTAGATTAGTTAAAGTGGTAGCAGATTGGTGGTGTTCGGGATTTAAGCGAGCTCAGCGCTCCGCTTCTCCTACAATGGACATGCCTGGATGTATCAAGGTCAAGCGCATTTATTTCTCTGCCACTTTTAGCTCAGTACTGTAGTGGATCTGTTATAGCAGCTATCGTTTTGTGTATCTTAACCATTAACTAGTGTTTGGCAGTCTACTGTTTGCCTATATGATTTGCTTTTGATTGTAATCCTGTTTTTAGATCTTTACTGCCTTTAGGTTTCGGCATTGTAGGTTATTTGATTGTATTCTGTTAGGAGTAGCTTTGGCATAATTTGTTTGATTTGCTCATATAAAGTTTGTTAACTATCCTTAGTTCAAATATTGATAGTGCATTTCTGATTTCCTACATGTGTGTGAATTTGATAGTTGAAATTTAAGAATTCTCAATATTAGAGAAAAAAAAAGGTAAGCAAGTTGGTTTAGTAAGATCATTTCAAGATTCGGTTCTGTATTTGTTTCCAAAGATTAAGCATTACAATACACAGTTACTCCATTATATTCATAATAGCTGTAGGAAGATTGTTAATAAGCTGTGCATATTAAGAATTAAATAGAAGAGATTTTGCTTTAGTATTTTAGGTAGTGTAATCACTTTAGTTCATTTCTCATTAGGTATGAATTAGCTTTTGAATAAGTTCATTGCAGTAAGTGTTGGTTTAGCAAATGCTCATGTTTGGTCTTTCATTTTAATACTCTGTATTGCAATTTAGGACTTTCCCACTAGTTCATTTAATCTGTTGGGACGTTTAATAGATACTGGGCTTGGAAACTTGATGGGCTAGCTTAGTCAGAATATAATATCTGTTAGAATGAATTGGGTATTTTCTTGTATAAACTTTTTAGTATTAGTTCCATTAAGTGTATTTATCAGTTTTAGGCATTTAACTTTTAGACTAATATAGGCCCGTTATTATTTTAGAATATTATACTCATTTCTTGCCTGTTTTCGTGCATTTAAATTTTACGTTTTTCCTTTGTAGTATAAAATTTGTATGTTACATTTTATACTTGGGCATTTAAATGTCGTACTTGTTATGTGTTTTAGTGTAGTACGTATATGTAATTTAGATACTATTTTTACCTTTTTAAATGTTTCTTGCCAATTAGACATAGATTACCAATCAAGTCTTTTTAACAAAAAACAATCAAGTTGAGCTTAGAATTGTTATATCAATTCGAATCGATACCGAGAAAAACGAACTAAAAAGACAAATATTACAACCCAATATACCTTATCCCTCAAGGTTGAGGAAAGAGAAGTTGGAGAACAAGGATGATATTCAGGTTTCTAACTTTCTTAAAATGTTTAAACAACTGAATTTCAACATCTCCTTTGCCGAGGCTCTCGCTCACATGCCGAAGTATGCTAAAAATTTTAAAGATCTTCTCAGTGACAAGGAGAAACTCCTTGATATTGCTCAGACCCAACTTAATGAGAATTGCTCCGTAGTGCTCTTAAGGAAATTACCAACCAAACTTGGTGATCCGGGTTGTTTTTTCATTCCTTGTAACTTCCCCGGGATAGAGAATTGTATGGCCCTAGCCGATCTAGGTGATAGTATAAACTTAAAGCCATTAAGTGTTTGGAAACAATTATCTCTACCCGAGCTAGTCCCTAGACGAATGACATTGGAATTAGCTAACCGTACGGTGGAAGATGTCTTCGTCGGTGTCGACAATTCACCTTTCCGGCGGATTTTGTTGTCGTTGACTACGAGATGGACCCCCGTGTTCCATTAATCGTTGGACGTCCATTCTTGAGGACCGGTCGCACTCTCATTGATGTAGCCGCGGGCGAATTAATCATGAGAGTGGGTTACGATAAAATCGTCTTCAACATGGGTAAACTTTCTAAGCAGCCTTCTGAAAACGAGAGTGTTAATTTCATTGACGTTCTTGATGAGGCTTGTGAAGAACATTTCAAATACGCTTGTAAAAGTGGTTCTTCTTCTCTACCTATTGTTGAGACTGTTGCCTCTATTGCTCCCTCACTAACTCCATTTGGAGAAAGTGATTTCCTTTTGAAAGAATTTGAAGCAACTTTGGGGGATGTGGACTTACAATATGAGGATTCTCCCTCCAATTGGGATGAAGACATTCGTATCATTGAGAAACTTATCAATGAGGACCATATTTCTCCACCATCTCCTAAGGATATCCCTATCGATGATCCGAATTTGACTATGCCTTCCATCGAAAATCCTCCAGATTTAGAGCTTAAGGATCTACCGTCTCATCTTGAATACGTGTTCCTTGAAGACAATAAGAAGTTACCCGTCATCATAGCAAAGGATTTGAAAGAAGACGAAAAATCTCGACTTATAGACGTGCTGAAGAATCACAAGAAAGCGATTGCTTGGAAAATCTCTGATATTCGTGGAATTGATCCTCGCTTTTGCAGACATAAAATTCTCATGGAGGGCGAATTTAAACCCACTATTCAAAACCAAAGAAGGGTTAATCCCAAGATCCATGACGTTATCAAAAAAGAGGTTATCAAACTTCTTGATGCGGTAATGATCTACCCTATCTCGGACTCACGATGGGTTAGTCCGGTCCATTGTGTGCCTAAGAAAGGCGGAATCACCGTTGTGCCCAATGAAAACAACGAGTTGATTCCTACTCGTCTTGTTACAGGGTGGAGAGTTTGTATAGACTATCGCAAACTCAGTGATGCTACGAGAAAGGATCATTTTCCCTTCCTTTTATGGACCAAATGCTCGAGCGTTTAGCGGGTAATAACTATTATTGTTTTTTAGACGGTTTCTCCGGGAATTTTCAAATTCCTATCGATCCTAACGACCAAGAGAAAACCACATTCACTTGTCCTTACAGAACATTTGCTTACAAACGAATGCCTTTCGGCTTATGCAATGCTCCTGGGACTTTCCAAAGGTGTATGATGGCTATCTTCCACGACATGGTTGAAGAAACTATGGAAGTCTTAATGGATGATTTCTCGGTCTATGGTGATTCTTTCTCTACTTGCCTTGCCAATTTAGAACGTATGCTCAAATGGTGTGAAGACACTCGTCTCGTACTTAATTGGGAAAAATGTCATTTCATGGTAAAAGAAGGCATTGTGCTTGGACATAAAATCTAAAAAACCGGTCTTGAAGTGGACCGTGCTAAAGTTGATGTCATAGCAAAATTACCTCCACCTTCAACCGTGATGGGTGTGAGAAGTTTCCTTGGTCATGCGGGCTTCTATCGTCGATTCATTCAAGATTTTTCTAAAATCGCTCGCCCGATGACCCACCTCTTGGAAAAAGATACTCCCTTTATTGTTTCTAAAGAGTGTATTGAATCCTTCAATCTTCTTAAGGACAAGCTAACTAAGGCATCGATCTTGGTTACCCCTAATTGGGAGCTACCTTTTGAATTGATGTGTGATGCTAGCGACTTTGCTATTGGAGCGGTTTTGGGCCAAAGAGTGAACAAACACTTCCAACCAATCCATTATGCTAGCAAGACAATGACGGGGGCTCAATTGCATTATACCACTACCGAAAAAGAGCTTTTAGCTGTAGTGTATGCTTTTGAGAAGTTCCGCCCCTATCTTGTCCTTTCCACCACCATTGTCTATACCGACCATTCCGCGTTGAAGTACTTGTTAACTAAACAAGATTCTAAGCCAAGACTTCTTCATTGGGTTTTTCTCCTTCAAGAATTTAAAATTGAAATTCGTGACAAGAAGGGAGCCGAAAACCTAGCCGCGGATCATCTAAGTAGACTTAAGGATCCTTATCAAGGGGATCATCCGAATCAAGAGATCAACGACTCTTTTCCCCTTGAGGCCTTAATGTCTATCAATTCCAATCTTGATGACACCTCGTGGTTTGCGGACATTGCAAACTACTTAGCGGGTGGTATTCTCATCGAAGGGTTAACATCCCAACAAAAGAAGAAGTTCTTTAAAGATGTTAAGACTTACTTTTGGGATGACCCTTATCTATTCAAACAATATGCTGATCTGATTATTCATCGGTGTGTTGCTGGACCCGCAACTTTAGACATTCTCGAAGCTTGCCATAAAGGACCCACCGGTAGTCACTTTGGTCCCAACTACACTACAAAGAAAGTGTTTGACTCGAGATTCTATTGGCCCACCATTTATCGTGACGCTCACGAAATGGTTAAAAATTGTGATGCTTGCCAACGCCAAGGAAAGATCACACATAAAGATGAGATGCCTCAAAATTTCATCCAAGAATGTGAAATCTTTGACGTATGGAGCATCGACTTTATCGGAAATTTCCATCATCCAAAGGGAACAAGTACATCATCGTAGTCGTTGACTATGTATCTAAATGGGTTGAAGCGAAGGCTCTCCGTACGAACAATGCGAGGGTGGTTGTGAACTTTCTGAAGGAGCTTTTTGCTCGATTCGGTGTTCGTCGTGCTATCATCAATGACTGCGGGACTCATTTTTGCAATGATCAATTTGCTCGAGTCATGGCTAAGTACGGTGTCAATCACCGTCTTTCCACCGCTTATCATCCTCAAACAAATGGTCAAGCCGAGATATCTAACCGTGGATTGAAGAGAATATTAGAGCGAACTGTGGGAGAGCATCGTGCCTCGTGGGCCGATAAGTTAGATGATGCTTTGTGGGCTTTCCGTACCGCATATAAGACTCCGATTGGTTGCACTCCATATCGTCTTGTTTACGGGAAGGCATGCCACCTCCCTATTGAGCTGGAACATAAGGCGTACCGGGCCTTGAAGTGGGACCATTTTGACATCAACAAGGCCGGTGATCTTCGGAAGATTCAACTCAACGAGCTCAATGAACTGAGGAATGAAGCTTATGAGAACTCATTGATCTACAAGAAGAAGACAAAGATCATTCATGACGCAAGGATTAAAAACCGAGAGTTCCACGTTGGTGATCAATTTTTACTGTTTAACTCTCGGTTGAAGATTTTCTCGGGCAAGCTGAAGAGCCGTTGGTCTGGTCCATTCACCGTCGCCAAAGTCTTCCCCTATGGCACCATTGAGCTTTCTCAGCCAAATGGGCCTAATTTTAAAGTGAATGGCCAGCGTGTGAAGCTGTACTTTGGTGAGGACATCTCTCATGAGATGATCCCATCCCTCACCACGTTTCCCTTGAATTAGTTATGGGTCGAGTCAGGCTCGTGACTCGGTTAACAAAAACAAGCGCTTCTCGGGAGGCAACCCGTTGATCTATCCTTTACCGTTTACATAATAAGTGTAGGGGGAGCCTCGTATGTGTTTGTTGTCTTGTTTCTTATAATGTGCAGGGATTAAAGCTTCAAAGATCCATTCTCGATGACATTTGAAGAAACGTGATCCCGTGTACTCGTCTTCCTATGTTCTATCCTAAACTGTCGTAATTAAATATTTCATATCTTATATGTTCACATTGAACTCACTCTAGTTGTCCTTTCCTTAGCAAGATTTACACAACGTGCACAATGTCCTAAGTGTAGGGGAGTTTACTCCCACATGCTTAAACATTGAGGAAACTGTTTATATCAAGTGTAGGGGGGACTTCTATCGAAATAAGTGGGCTTTTCCATGAATTTGTCCTCATTTTAACCAGAAAATATAAATTTTAGATATTTTTCAAAATTTTTAATATATTTTGGCCTAGTAGTTTTTCCTTTGTTATCGTTAATTTTCTTTCATTAGAATAAATTTTAATAAAATGATTTTAATGAGTTTAGATATCTTTGATATATTAGGCTCGTCGTGGATCTTTTGACTCAACCCGAGTTTACTTATCCAAGTTCACTCTAGCTAGTATCCTTAACCATGTAAACCTTAGTTGGTTTATTAGGCTAAGCATCCACGAGTCTCATTCCTTGAGATTTTAAATTGCGGAGAACGAGAAATAATAGAGTCAATTATAAGTTTGGTATTCTTTCATTAATTTATGTGAGTTAATTATGATCTTTTTCTCCCATCACATGTAAATAAATAATTGCAATAAGTAAGGTCCTACGATTTGAAAAGTTACTTAGCTTCTAGCACAAGATCGTTTAAAAGTTGCTCGGTATTAATTAGATTTCACAGCCAAGGCATAACTTATTAAACCGGGATGCGAAGATTAGCGAGTCCGAAAAGGCCCTAACAAGGCATGAGGGCTACATTTTGTTGCTAAAGATCCAAAGTGATGTGAAGAATCATTTATCAAAAATCAATATGAATGATCAAGACACACGACGAAAAGCAAATACTCCCCTAAAGATCATGGAGAAGTCTATCCGAAAAGACCCTAACAAGGTATGAGGATAAATAGATCCAAGTCCGAAAAGGAGGCGGATCGTTGTATATCTAAATCCCCAAATAAAGATTGGAGAAAAATGAAGAAGTCGTGGTCCAAGTATGAAGAATCTCTCAAAACTTCAAGTGAAGAAATTCCTATTATGAAGAGAAGACCATTATTTCAAGAACGTCTCTCAAGATTTGAAGTATGAAGTCACTGCCAAATATCGGTCCCGGAAAGGTCTCAAATCGTGAAGCGAGTTATGCCAAGATATGAACTTTATGAGGTCCCAAGAAGCAGTTTTAAAAGATTTTGTCCTTTCGCTAACTATTGATTAAATCGTCCTACTTTATTTTCGACTTAAATAAACTATCGAAATAAGTAAAAAATGCATCCTCATGATCATTCAAGACAAAAATAAAATATAAGAGTTACACCTAGGAATAAGGGAGTCTAAGTGATTAAACCGCATGAATAAGTGTTAGTTGTGCTGACTTGTAATAACAATGATCTCGTTTCTAAGCTTAGTTTGGGGAACGTGAAACTTGAGGGCGATAAATATTCATGATACCAAAGCCCTAATGTAAGTCTTCGATCTCTTTACTTGTTTTCTTCCTTTGAACAATTTGTTATTTTCTATCCCTTTAAGTTTCCTTAATATCTTATGTTTATTAAAGGCCAAAGTGGGTTAATTATGATGAAAAATGTAAAACTATGCTTTCAAATTAATGCATTGCATGAGAGCATTGCAATGGTCAAGTGTAGGGAATTTAATAAGTGTGAAAACACTTATCCTTTTACCACTTATTTCCAATAATAACAAGAACAAAACGTGTATTTTATGTCGTAAAAGTCGGAATTATGCGTGGTTTGTGTTTTTATTGTGTTTCAGGATAAAAATATGAAAAAGGGAGAAAACACGGGCTATCACGGGCTTTTATCGAAGAAAACGAGAAAAGACGAAGTCAAAAGATCAAGAGTGTAAAAAGAACGGAAGTCCAAGACCTATTCTGAAGATTTATCGAAGAAATTGTCTAAAGACGGAAATTTAATGAAGTCGAAGAACCAAGTCTAATTATAGAAGAAAATTATAAGACGAGTTCAATTTATATCGACAAATCCCGAGACGACGTCGAGAAAGACAAATAATTTAAATCGAGTCGAGACGAGAAGAAAGAAAGAAGGAAGCAACACATGTACCTCCCCACCTCCTATATATACCCTACTAATGACACATTAGGAGGGTATTAGTTAATTTAGCTAGTTCATTTTTTTCTTTCTTTAGTTTTATTTTTAGAGAGAGAAAGTGTTTAACTTTCTCTCACTAGAACTTCATCTTTTCTTTCTTTTCATGTTTAAGCTTTGATTTGATCTTGTATTTTGGAATCATTAATCTATAAGTTCAAGCTAAGTTTTTCATTTTCAATCTCTTTCTACCTTTCTTGATTTTTACTTATACTCGATCCGAAATCATCTTTGATATTTATTAATCTTAATGTTTATGAGATCAAAAAGTTCATCTTTTGGTTTCTATCTAAGTTTTATACGGATTAAGCTGTGAGCTTATCATGCTTATTGGCTTATTTTGTGTTTAGCTTATTTACTTTTTAGATTTCTTGAAAAGTTTCGTCTTTTTAAAGTTTATCTTATAAAGTTTATTTATTTGGTATTTTGATAAGTTTTTCATTCGTAGTTTATTGTATTCTCGCTAATATTGATCTTGTTGAGTTTTTGATAAGTGCTTATTGGAAGTGCTTATTGGGATTTTAGCTTATTTCACTTTATCGGATTACTTTGTGCTCCATCGCAAAGCTAGAGATTACTCATTGCGACACTACATTCCGACGGCTACATTGCGATCGCAATAACCCTTCGGGTTTCTACATTGCGATCGATTATTGCGTTACCCCCCTTATTCCGATCGTGGATTGCGATCGCTCATTGCGGCGGGGCTTAAGGCTATATTGCGACGAAACGCTGCCCAATTTTCATTAGCCATATTCCAAAAGATAGTCATTCCGATATTGTGTATTATTCCGATGCTTAATTTGATATTCCGACAGAATTTACTTTGACTTATTCCGATGGTTTCATTTTTGATACATTCCGACAGTAACATTCCGATGGGATTCCGACGAAGGACATTCCGATGGGTTTAAGTTTTCATTACGTTTTAATTTCCAAAAATTGCACGCTTCTTGAAATCTCTGTTTTTACTAATTTTAGAGAGAAAAAGTGACAGTTTTTCTAGATTAGTTTTTAGCTTATTTTAATTACGTTTCGCACTTACACTTCAAGTAGAATAGAAAATCAACTCCTCTTTTCATCACCAAGAACGACTATTACACTTCAAACCGTGATCAATTCGATTAGATACCGATAACGATATCGAGTACACATAGGCTAAGCAAAAGTCATGTATTAGACCTCCACTGAGTTACCCCGAGGGACGCCCTCATGTATATGATCCTGTTCCTGTGTCAAAACGTCCATATGCTTTGGTTAGTGTGAATTTATTTGTTTCATCACATTGTATTACAGCAAAGCTATATTATTCATACGATATGGTAGTAGCATGATTTGATAATGCTCTATGTCTTGCTGATCTTTATGTAGGTTGGCGGAAGCTCTTACTCATCTGTTATATGTCTTACTGTGAATGCAAGTTCTGATTTCAATCTTCGTGTATAATTGATATTTTTGCAAGTTCTAATAAATGCAAAGGTGATTTGTATATGGTTAAGCACATCTGAATAGTTTTTCGAATATTAATGGAACATAGGAAATTGCAACTTTGAGTTTCTGCTAGCAAATTGGAAAAACCCACTCTATAAAGGTGACTAATTAGTTGGAAATTGCAAGCTATAATATTCCCACTCTATTAAAGGAAATTTTACTATATTGCTTAGTCTAAATAAGTCAGTGTGGACACACATGCTTAGATCTTTCATCTTTTAAAATCTTGGAGACGGACTAACTTGTATTAAAGAAAATCACTATCTTAAAAAAACGTCATCGCCTATATCACTATCTTATAAAAACAAATTAATCTGATTCTAAAACAGGTTTTGATTGGGTACGTAATCTTTCCCAAGAGCAACAAGTTTCCAGGTAACTTTTACCATACATGTTTGATTGCAAAAGGTTCTTGATTTATTTATTCTTCAATGATCAATCATTGATAAATTAAAGTAAATCAGCTACGGCAAATATATTAACGAACATCACATTTTAACAGATTCTAAACATTTTAATATTGATATCACATTTTTAAAGATGTATAATAAATACTGAGTGATTGTTTATGGTATCCAAGTCTTGCTACATGGGAGTAGTCACCATTGGCTTACATGCCCTCTTATTGTGTAGATGCAGATGACCACATAGAGCTCGAAAAGGAGCATGAACTGTTTTTTTACCATCCACTCAGGTACTTTATCTTTACTAAAGAGGATTTGGTTAAGCAGCATGCTAATGTTTCAGAAGAAAAAGCTGTTGCACGTACTAATTAATTCATCATAGTCTTCATAGCTCGCCACAAGCGATTGCTAGATCATATTCAAAATAAACACCCCTGCTATATGTAAGCAAGAAAAACTGACAAACACTACATTATACAGTAAAAAAATAACATACAAACAAATACAAGTATTTCACAACTTGGCAACCTTAATCACAACAGTGTGTGCAGGTAGATTTACTCCCCATGCAATAGTTGTTGTACAAACGAGAACCTGAAAAAGAAAACTGTGACTTGGTAAGGGCTATATACCTTATATGAATTTATAATAACAAAACTACAGAAGCAAGTAAAAAAAGTTCTAGAAATGATTCGGATAACTAAAAACATGCCTATGTACATACTTTGGTTGCGGCTTATTTCGGGTGTACTGTGAACAGGGTCAGAGATGATCTCACTCTTTTGGCGAACCCATGCCTTCAAACTTCCTAGCTAATTGCAGGATGACGTTACTTAGTACTTGAGTGATACATTTCACTTCTGGCCTTGGATGTCATCGTTGTTTCTTTCAAACGGTAATTTAAGTATGTAATCAACTACGATTGCATTTAATTCTTTTAGGAGCTATTTGGGTAGACATGAGTTATGGAACTCATTATGTGATACAAAATAATCAGCTATAATATAACCAATATGGATAAATTTTCTATATGCCTCTGCCTGACTAAGTGTTGAACTACATATTCCGCCACGATAAACCGTTACGTCGGATATTCAATCTTGATCTTTATTGTCTTGTAGTTTACTCTATTTTGTTCTATCAACAGAAAGATAAGAACTTCAACTACTTTTGGTTTCGCTGCACCAAGATTATATTTTTAAGTACCAATGAGACTGTGTTATTATATAAACGTCACAGTTACTTAATAAAAATATATATACATGCTGAAACAGTGAAACTACCAAAGCTAACACGGCGTACTTATGATTATTATAGGTTACCCTTTTTGCAGTACACAGTGCTGTGTGCTTTTACTATTATATTGCTCCAAATTTACCTCAACCTGGACGAACTTGGATCGGATATGATAACGAGGGGCTCTAGCACGAGAGCTTGAGCACCCGTTATGTGACATCCATTGATTGGTCAATCACAATGCTCACCACTGTGGGACATGGTGACCTACATGATCAGAATAGAAGAGAGATGATCTTTGTCATATGCTATATGCTTTTCAACCTTGGATTGACATCATGTCTTATAGGAAATATGACCAACTTGGCACAAGTAAAACTAGGCAATTTGTAAGTATATTTGTCTTGTATCTTTTGTTTTTTGTTATAAATTATTACTATATTGTTATTAACTATTAAGTTGTTTTATAGAGGGATACCATACAATCCGCCTCGAGTTTTGCTCATAGGAATTAGTTGCCCGATCGACTGGAAGATCAGATGCTTGCACATTTGTGTCTGAAGTTTAGAATTGATTCAGAGCGACTACAACAACAAGAGACTCTTGATTTACTTCCAAAAGCGACTAGGTCGAGCATTTCTCATTTCCTCTTCTATTCGCTTCTAGATACGGCCTACTTGTTTCGTGATGTGTCCAATGATTTGTTCTTTCAGCTGGTATGTCATATCTCTTACCAAAATTAGTAATTTTCATATCTCTTATATCATAGTACGAAATCATCACAAAGCCACGATGCTTGCCGGCTGTGTAGAGAGTAAGGATATCTCCGTATTGCTCGAAAAAGATTCGTAACTCAAAATCTTCAACATTGCTAATAATATTTCTTACAAAAAGCGTCCTCGAAGGGTGTTCTCCATGTGGGTGTTCCCCAGTAGCAGCTGCAACACCATATTCTCCCAATTCCATTCCTTCGACACTGCTAAAAAATTCCAAAATGAATGTTAAATAGAGGACTTCACACCGCGCTAATGATTTACAAAACGTGTACATACGTCTCCTTGATGGACTTTCTTTATATGCCCTAATATGGTTTTTTTGCTGACCAAAGATTTTTTCAAACTCCAAGGATGAATGGTATGTAATCTTTTTGTATAGTTCTTAATTAAATATCTAATAATAACTTATAATTTTTCAAATATTTTTAATAGAATGTTTGTAATTAGGTGCAAACAATGTTAAAGGCATTACTTGATGCTCCTTAATAAGTAACTGGAATTATTTTACACTGATCTGATTTCTTCTTGTGTATTGTAGGTTCAAACGGTTGGCATTAACTGTTGGAATTTATAAATACTAGTTAACCATTAACTACGAGTACGCAGCGGAATGGATCTAGTATAACATACATGATTAAGCACATAATAAAAACAATTTAAAACCAACCTTTTAATAATTGAATAAATCAATTAATACGTCTTGATCTTGATCTTGAACTTTAACGGCTAAATTACCGTCTCCATCGTTTGCTCACACGACACGTCAACCGAACATCACTACGATGCTAGTAGTAACTTCACTTCTCAAACAACAAGTGTTTAATCTCGTAACTAGAAACCCTAGATCCAAAACCCTAATTTGGATTACGCAAGGATCGGTTTATAGAACGTTACAAGATTGATTAACCCAAAATCACATAAACCCTAATTAGGGTTTATGTATGTCGAACCACCAAGGGCAAAAACTACAACCTAAATCTAGTGATTTAGGGTTTAGTTAAAAAGCTTAAAACTTTATAAGAAAACCACCAAAAAGGATTGATCTTATAAAGGTTTAACCTTTATGTGATTTTAGGGTTAATGGGAAAATCGTATGGTTTTGGTGTGGTTTATGTTGCGATCGAACGGAACAAGGGACAAGGGAGAGAGACAAAAATTATGAGCTAGGTGTTTGTGTATTTATACACATTCTCCACCTCCTCAAAATCTTTAAGGCCCAACCCAAGAAACCAATTAAGGAAATGATTACCTTAATCAAATATTCTTGAATATTTACTTGCCAAAAACCAACAACCAAAAATCTTCTAGAACCCCCTACACATAAAATTCGGCCGATTGGCCTTAGGAGTTTCTAGAAGTCGTTTTCCTTCCAAATTTAAATAACGCACTCGTATTAAATTAATTAAATCCCGTTAATTAATTTAACCACCGTTAATTAAATAATAAGTGAAGTTTTTATTAAGCGTTTAATTATAAATGATAAAACGTAAATAAAAGTGTGTTCTCCGTATTGAGTGTGTGCCCCCGATAGGCTCACGTATTTTCGATGGCTAAACGATCGCATATCCCAACAGCTCCCACTTGTGAGAGTTTAGACATACAGCGTCCATAATAAAGTATCTAGCAACACTTCATTATAATCGGAAATGACTGAGGTATAGTTTCAAGAAGAATATCTCAAAAGTATTAATGGTATACGATTATGTGACTTGCTAATAATCATCCCTTTGTTACTAGTACCGTTTAAACTATGGATATGGATCCTAACTCATTCTATGAAGTTTAAATTATAGTTTCTCGTTATAGAAGTTAATTCAGATATACCAAACGTAAACAAGTATCATCTTGATTTACACTTTGGGTGAGGCCACACAATTATCTGATTAATTCTGGAGAGGGCCCAGTGGTACTTCACTGCACTATATCAAGTGGAGGAACAAATTCTATATTGACTACAAGTGTCTGTGGATGCTGCTTCACAACACTTCCAATTAGAGTCTTTATAACTAGGTCTGGCGAACTAGCGTTGGATATAGAATCAAGAAGTGATATTCACACATGCACAAACTTGTTTGCATCTCAAGTCTAAGGATGATGACTTAATCACCATTTTCGCAATCTTACTCATGACAAGGATCCAAAAGTAACGATTCAAAAGTTCGGGGTGTCCAATACGCATCCCTTATGAATAACATATGAGTTTGGCGGGAACCGTCCATATATTTGATGTTGTAAATTTAGTCAACTTACCTTTAGGAAAAAGTAAGCAACTAAAATAGGGCAAGTGCACGACGATTTAGGAAAACCGTGTGTGAATGACCCTAAGTGAGTTCGTTCTCAAGGAGGCAAGTGCGTTGTGTTAAGAGTTGATTTATGATGTTTGTGATTATGATAATTGAAAAAGAAATGAGAAAGGAAAGAATTGACGGTTACGAAAACTAATTAAACTACGACGAAAAAGGCGTAAACGTAAAACCGTAAAAACGACGAAAATTAAAATTTTAAACCTAAAAATTAATTATAAGCTAAAACAAGTCTAAAATAATATAAATAAGGAATAAAATCCAATAAAAATATTTTAAAACCTTTTATTAATTAAATATTCAATTTTAAATGCTAATTAAAGCCCTAAAATTAAATATAATTAATCAAAATGTCCAAAATATGATTTTATTGAACAAATAACTTACTTATATTATCTAAAGACTAAAAAGTATTTTTTATGATTTTTAAATACTATTTTTCTATTTTTAAATTACCAAAAACTATTTTAAAATTAAAATAATTATAAAAAATAATTAAATAATTCTAAAAATAATCTACCAATTTTAAAAATCCTATTTTACTCTAATGAACAGTAGAAAAATGAAAAATCTTGAAAAATATTAAATTTCTCACTAAATGACAAAACTAGATTAATTAAAACCCTAATTAACTTAGATTAATTATAAAAATTAATTAAAAAGGTGAACAGTAACTAAATTTTAAACCAAAAACCTTAAAATATTATTCTAAGTTCAGAAAAATTGATCAAACCTAAAAATATTACTTTTTGGCACTAAAAGACAAAAACAGAAACTTTAAAATTAATTAAAAATAGCTAAATAACCTAAAAATTACTAAATGAACAGTAAATAAAAATTATATTAATCAGAAAAATCCTAAATTAAATAAGAAAAATAATGGCACTGGTTTCAAGGTCTAATTCCACTTTTAGGGCACTAAAGACAAAAAAGTAAGAAAACAGATAGTGACATGTGCTGGACTTTTGTCCTTTAGCTCAGCAGTGGGAAAAAAAGACACTAGCAGTGGGAAAGGAGTTCCCACTGACAGTGTAAAATTTTGCTTTGTTTTTCAATAAGCTTAGGAAAGCTTATCTTGATAGCTTTTTGGGACAATAAGGCACCCTTATACTCTTTGGAGTATAAGGAGTCAATAAGCACACAAAAACAAGCAGTCTCTTAACAAGAATAAGCACCAATTAAGTCCTAAAGTTACTGATTAAGCACCAAACAGGTCTGATGAACAATTGCTGATGTTTCATGCACAAATCTGAATTTTAAACCCTTGTATCTTGGAAATAAGCTCACAAGCATGCATACAAGTGACACACAATCCTCAATTTTGATAGCAAAAAAATAACTCAAAAAACAGTCACACAAGCAGTTTCTGATTTTGGCTATGTTTTACCCTTTTAAGCATGCAAAATTGTTCAAGACCTACTCAAACTGAAACCAAAGACCATATAGCACTCAGATATACCCTAGGTGATGTTTCTAGACAAGTTTTAACATGCAATTTTATCACAAATGCTTGCTGATCCCTTGACCCAAACACCCCTTTAATTCAGTAAACACAAATTTGAACAAGCAAACCTAAACAACTCTACCCAAATCTGATTCAAAGCTATCTAAACATGCATGTAAACACATAAGAACACAACTCAAACAACTTAAACACACAATCTAAGCAGATTCATACAAAATCACTTAGGCTACAAATTTTTCAGAAACTTAAAGAAATAAAAGGGAAATGAAAGCTACCTTGTTGGGCTTACTTCCAAGCCCAACAGTGGCTGATAAGCCACCTCCAATACACCCGGGTGTATGCAGACAATGATCAACTCTCTTATCAAACCTGTTTAAGAAAATCAAAAGAGGAAAACACACAAATGCTATAAACTGTTTACTTTTCTTTCTTTCTTGAAATCTTTCCACAACTTTACCAATGTTTAAAAACACTTGATACCACTTGATTAATCCAGATTAAACAGACTTGAAACCAAATCTTAGCAAGAATCTCACTTTTCAGAAAAACTTGCAAAGATTTGACAATTTTTTAAAAACAAACAAGCTTGAAGATAAATGAACTCATAAAAGAAAATAACTTGAAAACATTAATGCTGGAAAAGTAAATTTTGGTTCTCAGTCATATGTAGGGTAAACAAAGTTTCATTCATAAAGAAAACGTTTTTACATAAAAACTGGAACAAGAGAGATGCTAACAGGCTAGCACTCTTTTTATAATGCTAAAAGAACATTCTAGGCTACATAAAACCCTAACAATGAACTTCCTAAACTGCCCTTGGAAAATTCGCATATTCTTGGTCAAATCCGTTTGAATCTTGAGTCAATGGTGGTAACATGTGATGCCAGCTATGTGAAGATGATCTTGGACGTAAATGTGGTCCTTTGGGAGCAAGGAAATGAGTTGGAACCGTTGGATGACTGCTTCATTTGTTTTCTTGCACAAGAGTGGGGTCAGGGGAAGCGTGTGAGGGGACATGGAAAGGTGAGGTCGTTTTCTGGGTTGTGGGTTTCACTTAGGGGAGGGTAAATTACCCATCTGGAGAATATCAGGGTAAACCCCTTTGATTTTAAGAAGTAATTAGGGTGGGTTTTTTTAGGGTTTAAGGGAAGAGGGTGGTTAAATAGTAGGATTAAATCTGGTTTGGGGTAATTTGTTTTCAAAAACGTGTTTCCCACTTAATTAATTAATTAATTAACTGGTTTAAATAAAAAGGGTGGTGGGAAGTGATGTGGATGAGGGGCGTATTCTGATTGGTGGAGGTTTAAGTGGAGGGTGAGGTGGCGTGTTGTGAATGGCTGGGGTGGAGTTCTTGTCTGGCCAAGTTTGCCCCCTAGACTCTATTCTTCTCTTCAACTTGTAATAAGCAGCCAAAAACTTCCATTCCTTTGTAAATTAGTTTGCCAGTTTGGCACTTTCAGTCCTTCAAGTTGTAGTTTATAGGAACAAGGACTAATCTTGCAATTTCTTCACATTCCAAGGACTGATTTTGACATGTTTTCAAACTTTAGGGCTTTGACTTGTTGGTTAACTTCTTGGAGGACCATATTTGACAATTTAGATTTGATGAGGGACTAAATTTGCCAATTCTTCAAAGTTAAGGGTCCTTTTTGTAATTTTGACAAACTTTAGGGACCAAACTTGTAATTATGAAGATACAAGGGTATAAAGTGTCAATTGTTGGGTCAAAATTATGAGTTGATGTGTCAAAAACAACAAAATAAGAAGACAAGGACTACTTTTGCCAAAGTTACAAACAACAAGCCGTTGGAGTCTTTTTATTACTTTAGCTTTCTTTGTAAGCTATGTTTTCTAGTATATAAAGAAAACATAGGACGTAGGTTTTACACATAACTCATATTCACAATGTAACCTACAAGCAATTCGTGTGTACTAGGCGTGGGATTTAATGTATACACGCCTAGTGATTATTTGTTTTAATCTTTAATACAAGTAATCGTTGGGAGAATTTCATCTTGTCCAAAACACCTTGTTATGATCATTGTTCTTTTCCGCTATGTTATCATATGAATGATGATCATCCTAGATATAATGGTTCATAACCATTGAGTCGAAGTTGGCTGATGGTAGATTTTCAGTTTTCTGCTTTCACATGAAATCATGAACTAGGGTTTCTTCAAACCCTAGATCTACATAAAAAGCAGAATTTTGTGAGATTGGTGGCTGTTAATTCAGGATCTATGGTTAATTTATAAACCCTAATTAGGGTTTTGATGCATAAATTTACAACCCTAGATTGGTGCTAATATTTGTTGCTGCTGTCCAAGATGATGTACGATCATATGTGTAACAAGAACGAATAGGTATAGCAGCAAAGTAGTGAAGACGAGTGATAGAAGCAACACGGAAAACGTGTTTTGATTGGCATATGTTTATGGTATTCACGTGAATCTTTCAAGGGAAAAGCACAATTTATACTGTTCGGTGTGGACAATCCTTGGTCCACGTTTTTCTTAAAGTCAAAAAGTGGAAAAGGTTGTTGGATAAAGTATGTTTTGTAATTGTGTGGTCGGTTGCTATGTTATTAACCAAGCAATTCGTTTATTCAATTACAAAAGTATTCCATTGTCTACTTTTGATTGTGTGAGAAGAACGTGGGTTTTAACTTCGATCTCAATATTATATGGAGGCTCTAGTGATGGACGGTGAATAACGTGTCATCAGAAAAGGACAACTACGATCAAACAGTAGCCAGAATATGTTTTTACTCAAACGAAGGTGAGACAGCTTATGTGGTCCATGATTTCTGATTGGTTGATATTCATTACATTCACACGGCCAAGGAGAAACCCTAATAGTTGTCAGCTAAAGCTTTGATCGTATACATGCTAGTTCACTATATTACCGTGAGTCCCTCGTTCCTATTGGTTGAAGAGTTTGTGTTCACACGGTTGAGGATTTTTCATTGGTTGAAACTTTGTGTGTTCACACGATCTATTCAATATGTATTCACACGGCCCTAATACTCTACATAGTAACGTGAGGATATACTTTGTTTGATGTAAACGCTGACAAGCATAAGAGTGGACGCTGACAAGATTTAAGGTTGGCGCTGACGTTTGTTATTTAGGCGCTGACAGGAAGGGTTTCGACGCTGACAGGAATAAGTCAACACTGACGGAGTTGACAGTGTTGTCCGATATATGTACTTCAACGCTGACACGTATTGTCCGATATTGGACGATACATCTGCCAAAGATATTGGACAGAAGAGATATTGGATAACACACTGATTGCTGCTGTTTGAGAAAACTAGTACGTTTTAAGCACACAAAAAGGAGGAAAATACACACAAAGGTACATGGAATCTCCGTTATAATTTAGAATATCATGATGATATTTATGGCTCGGATATTTTGAAAGGGATTAATGGTTTTAATGCGAGTTGACAACAATTCGTGAGGAAATTTATTGGATTTGATTATGTAATCGGGGTAGCCTTGTAAAAGAGTTATCCGTCTTAATGCTTTTACATATGATATGAAGATTAAGATTCTTCATGAATAAGTGTTAGCTTAAGGGGAAGAATTCTTATGGTAAGATTGATGATTGAAGAAGATTTGCGTGAGTTTGTGTTCTATCATATCTTCAAACTTTCAGCGGGTTTGAAGATAACTTGTTCATGCTTATATAATCGGTGACAACGGACTTGATAAAAAGATAGCAAAGGTATGGGATTTTTCTTAAGATGCTCTATGCTCATATTTGCTAGAGAACTCTTTTTGTCAAGAGACTACTCATTATAGCCGTGAGTTTTTAAGTCTGCTCATTATAGCCGTGAGTTTTGAAGTCGCATGGATACAACAAGACATGGAACATAGGTTTGGGTTACTCTACTTCTACATCAAAAATACTGTAGTTATTTTTCTTCAGGATCATTACACAGAGCCTACTTTTGGAGAATCTACAAGATTGCATACTTTCACATATTCCCTATTGATGTGTCAAAAAGGGGAAGAATATGTGCTATACTTAAGGGGAAGCTTCTTGGAGATCATGTACTACATACAAAGGATTCATGCTTAAGAGGAATGTTTTGACATCATCAACTAGGGGAAGATTGTTGGGTCAAAATTATGAGTTGATGTGTCAAAAACAACAAAATAAGAAGACAAGGACTACTTTTGCCAAAGTTACAAACAACAAGCCGTTGGAGTCTTTTTATTACTTTAGCTTTCTTTGTAAGCTATGTTTTCTAGTATATAAAGAAAACATAGGACGTAGGTTTTACACATAACTCATATTCACAATGTAACCTACAAGCAATTCGTGTGTACTAGGCGTGGGATTTAATGTATACACGCCTAGTGATTATTTGTTTTAATCTTTAATACAAGTAATCGTTGGGAGAATTTCATCTTGTCCAAAACACCTTGTTATGATCATTGTTCTTTTCCGCTATGTTATCATATGAATGATGATCATCCTAGATATAATGGTTCATAACCATTGAGTCGAACGATTATAGGGATCATCATCAATTCTTCAAACTTGGAGGACCAATCTTCAATATTCTTCAAATCTTCAAGGGTTTTCTTGGGAAAATTCCTCACTAGGGCTTGGTTCATCGTGCGGCTTTGTTTCCCGTGTTCGTTTTTGCGTGATTCTTGTGATCTTTTGTCATTTTCTCAATATCCGTACCTAAATTACACAAGCAACAAACACAAGCATATATTTGGGTAATTTGATGATATTTAATGCATTTTAAGTCCAAAAAGAACGATGAGACCATGTATAAAAGCCGTCTCATCACTCCCCCATACTAAACCATTGCCGTGTCCTCACGCAATGCTAGAATAAAGTATCGTAGCATCTCCAAAATTCATTTTATTCACTTTATTGAAATGATAAACTAGCTACACTACTACTATTACTACTACTTGTGTTATAGACATAATGTATGATTTTCATCGCAAAATGGGACGTTTAGGTTCATAGAATAAGAACACGTGAATGCTTTGTTAGAAATAATTTCGTCGTCCTCGATTTTCACTTCAATTCCATGCTAAGCGTGCAACGAGATCATTGTCATTATAAGTTAGTAATGCTAACACTACTCATATGCCCTAATCACGTAATTATTCTCCCATTATTCCTAAGTTGTATCTCTTATATTTTATGATGTCTTGAATGTTTCACGAGGATACATTGTTTGACTTATGCGATAATAGAGATTTAGGTCTAAAAATAGAGTCCTAACGGTGTAACTAAGACCATCAAATCAATAACTCCTCCTAATAGACAACGATGTTAAAAAATTAAGTTGACAAGAAGAATCGATAAACACGGTTTTATAATGGTTTTGAACATGAGACTTATTACCAAGACTTTTATACGCCCCCTAACGGAAGGGCCTTATTATCTTTGGTTTACCTCCATCTTTTATTCAACTTCGCCATGAAGCTTTTATTATGACTTCGGTCTTGCCTTGCCTTTTATTATCCGCCTCATCGGTGGTTTTATTAGCCAAAGACGTATATCCTCACGCTAAAGCGAATTTTGGTTCTTTAAAGCTTCGAAGATTAAGGCTTGATTCACTTTCAATTTTGCATAGATTTTAGGCCTTGTGGGGCTTCAAATTGTTTGCTTGATTTAGGTGAGCACTTGAAATCTTATTATTGGGTGAAGCTTTCGATTATTAGGGTGCCAATACTTCAAAACCGTGACGCTGGCGATATCTTAATGTCTTCCCAATTTAATTACACGGAAGCTACTAGAAAAGACTAGAAACCCAACAATCCTAACTAAACCGCTAAGTCAATATTTATTAAGCAAAAAATATTTACATGCGAAGGGAGAATAAGCAAACAACGAGAACACATGAGTTTTTGAAAGAATACGAGTACTCTACGTTTAGCATAGTAACTTATAATTAACTCTATCATTTCTCGTCCTCATTTAAGAGACTTAGCCTAATGTGAAGTTAAGGAATCAAAGCTAAGTGCTCAACACGCACGGTCGAGTCAAAAATTACTCTTATTCTCGCCATCGGAAAATCTACATTCGTGTCTTCAAACACTTATGAAACATGAGAAAAATTTTAAAATTTGGCCATTTTTAGCCTTATTTTGCAACAAAACGATAAACAAAACGATAAACTTTGGAAAGCGTGAAGGTTTGGCAAGGCAAGTATCTATTCACCCCCCCATACTAAAGTTAAACATTGTCCTCAATGTTTCGAGTCTAGGGGTGCAAACACCCCCATACTAGAGACGTAGTCGAATGCCTAATCTAGCATGGAAAGGGTGTAACCATTAAATTTAAAGCCGTTTATGAAGTGTGCTAAAAACCTAAGGTTAGAACAATAAAGGATATATCATGGATATTGAGAAATGTCTCCAAAGCAAATGATCGAGTGCTCCCATAAAACGAACACGAGAGGCTCCAATCGTGAAGATCATGATCTAAAAACCACAATGCACAAACAACCACGAAACAAAGGTTGGAAGGGCACGAATCCCCCCACGTAAGCTACATTAGACTAAGAAAGCGATAATATGTACATAGGATAAGCATGGGACTCCCCCACGAGGCACCTCGTTTTTGATTACCGAGTCATGAGCTCGACTCGATCCCCTCAATACTAATTATCATTGGGGAAGGTGACTTGGTCGAGGTAGTTCAAGGATGGAACTTCCCCACCAAAGTAGTGCTTCAACCTATGTCCATTCACCTTGAAGTTAGGACCATCATCTTGAGCTAGCTCGATGGTCCCATACGGAAACACTTGAGTCACGGTGAATGGACCGGACCAACGGGATTTCAATTTACCGGAAAATATTTTCAATCTTGAATTAAAAAGTAAAACTTGATCTCCAATGTTAAAAACCCGGTTTTTAATTTTTGAATCATGTAACTTTTTAGTTTTCTCTTTATAAATCAATGAATTTTCATAAGCAATGTCCCTTAATTCATCCAATTCATTTAATTGCATTTTTCGGTGTTTTCCCGCGGTCTCCATGTCATCATTACAATGCTTTAGGGCCCAATAAGCCTTGTGTTCTAACTCGATAGGCAAATGACAATTTTTTCCATACACAAGCTTATAGGGAGTGCACCCAATGGGTGTCTTATGAGCGGTCCTAAAGGCCCATAAAGCATCGTCTAACTTATCCGACCAAGATTGTCGGTTTTCCCCCACGGATCTCTCCAAGATCCTCTTCAATGCTCGGTTTGAAACCTCGACTTGCCCACTCGTTTGTGGGTGATAAGCCGTAGAAAGACGATGTGTAACCCCATATTTCCTTAGAACCCTTTCAAATTGGTCATTACAAAAATGGGTTCCACGATCGCTTATGATAGCACGAGGGGTTCCAAACCTAGCAAACAAACTTTTCAAGAACTTAACTACCACACGAGCATCATTAGTGGGCAAGGCCTTCGCCTCCACCCACTTAGAAAGGTAGTCAACCGCAACGAGAATGTACTTATTACCACGAGATGATGGGAACGGCCCCATAAAGTCTATGCCCCAAACGTCAAAGATCTCACATACTTGAATGATATTTTGTGGCATTTCATCTTTTTGTGAGGCTTTTCCTTGTCGTTGGCATGAATCACAAGACTTCATAAGATCTTGTGCATCTCGGTAAATAGTAGGCCAAAAGAAGCCGGCATCAAACACCTTTTTAGCCGTGAGATTAGCACCGTGGTGACCACCCGTGGGTCCCTCATGGCAAGCTCTAAGGATGTTAGAAGCTTCGGTGCCAAATACACAACGACGGATGATTTGATCCGCACAAGTTCGAAACAAGTAAGGGTCGTTCCAAAAATAGAACTTGACATCACGAAAGAATTTTCGTTTTTCTTGAGTTGTCATACCCTTAATGATGAAGTTACCCGCATGGTAATTTGCAAAATCCGCAAACCATGGGGTAGAAGAATCAAGCTTAGAATTCACTACACCAAGTGTTTCAAGCGGAAATGTTTCGGTGATTTCCTTAGGCTCGTAAACACTTTGGTGAGGATCTTCCAAACGAGAGAGATGATCGGCCGCTAGATTCTCGGCTCCTTTTTTGTCAACAATGGTGTGATCAAATTCTTGAAGGAGGAGAATCCAACGAAGTAATCTCGGCTTTGCATCTTGTTTAGCCATGAGATACTTGATAGCCGAATGGTCCGTATACACTATGCATTTTGTCAAGACGAGGTAAGGTCGGAATTTCTCAAATGCATACACCACGGCAAGGAACTCCTTTTCCGTTGTAGTGTATTTAAGTTGAGCCTCGGTCATCGTCTTGCTAGCATAGTGTATAGGCAAGAAATGCTTATCATGACGTTGCCCCAAAACGGCCCCTATAGCGTAATCACTAGCATCACACATAAGCTCAAAGGGGAGGTTCCAATTTGGAGCAACAAGAATGGGAGCTTCGGTAAGTTTCCTCTTAAGGATCTCAAAGGCTCGTACACAATCTTCGTCAAAGACAAAACGTGCCTCTTTTTCAAGAAGATGTGTAATGGGTCGAGAAATCTTCGAGAAATCCTTGATGAATCGTCGATAAAAGCCCGCGTGGCCTAGGAAACTCCTAACTCCCTTGACGGTTTTGGGATGAGGTAATTTGGCGATGACGTCTACCTTAGCTTGATCTACCTCAATCCCCGCTTTCGAGACCTTGTGCCCCAAGACGATTCCACTTTTAACCATAAAATGACACTTTTCCCAATTGAGCACAAGGTTGGTTTCCTCACAACGTTTTAACATTCTCTCAAGGTTCGACAAACACGAAGTAAAGGAATCACCAAACACGGAAAAGTCATCCATGAAGACTTCCATCGTCTTCTCGATCATATCATGAAAAATAGCCATCATGCATCGTTGAAAAGTTCCCGGTGCATTGCAAAGTCCGAATGGCATTCTACGATAAGCAAACGTTCCATATGGACACGTAAACGTAGTTTTTTATTGATCACGAGGATCGATGGGAATTTGGAAGTAACCGGAAAAACCATCTAAAAAGCAATAGAAATCGTTTCCCGCAAGACGCTCCAACATTTGGTCCATGAAGGGCAAGGGAAAATGGTCTTTTCGAGTGGCTTCATTCAACTTACGATAGTCAATGCACACTCTCCATCCGGTCACGAGTCTAGTGGGAATCAACTCGTTGGCATCGTTTGACACAACGGTCATCCCTCCCTTTTTAGGGACACAATGAATAGGACTCACCCAAGGGCTATCGGAAATAGGGTAAATCATTCCCGCGTCAAGGAGTTTAAGGACCTCCTTTTTGATGACGTCGTGAATTTTGGGGTTTACCCTCCTTTGACTTTGGATTGTTGGCTTGAAATTCTCCTCCATTAATATTTTGTGTGTACAAAATTTGGGATCGATTCCCTTAATGTCGGATAACTTCCACGCAATCGCCCCTTTGTGATCCTTAAGAACATCGACAAGTGCGGTTTTTTCATCATTCGAAAGTTCCTTCGCAATAATAACCGGCAACTTGTCGTCCTCCTCCAAATAGACATACTCGAGGTGAGGAGGTAAATCTTTCAACTCGAGAATAGGTGGTTCCTCAAGTGAAGATTTGGGCTCGATACTCATAACCTCCTCGGGTGGAGGAAATGGGAAATCGTTGAGAAAATCCTTGATAATCGAGAAGTCCTCATAGTTGTCGAGGTCTTTGTCACAAGTACGTGGAACATCGAATTCTTCCAACGTAAAACCACCACCTTCGAAAGGAGTGAAGGTTTGTGTCGAATTATCAAGAATTGGATCTAACATAGTGGGATTGCCACTAGTTTCTTCATCTCCAAACCCTAAAACTTCTTGTGAAAATTCCTCGCAAACCACGTCGATCATATCAACGAGGTTTATGGTAGCAACGGAATAAACATGAGAAAGTTGAGAATTTTGAGTTGCGTTTATAACAAGTTCCTCGTCGTTGAAACGTAAGGTGATCTTTCTAGCATGCACATCAATCAAAGCCATAGACGTATCTAAAAACGAACGACCTACAATAAGAGGAACTTGAGGATCCGTGGAGATGTCAACAACAATAAAGTCTACGGGATAGTAGAACTTCCCCACTTTCACAAAAACGTCTTCCGCCAAACCACATGCAAGAATTGTGGAATGGTCGGCCAACTCAATAGACATTCGTGAAGGAGTAAGATTAGGAAGATTGAGCGACTTGTAGATTGCAAGTGGCATCAAGTTAATGCTAGCACCAAGATCGGCCAAGGCATAGCATTCTTCCATGTCTTGAATTGCACAAGGGATCAAGAATTTACCGGGATCACCGACTTTTTGAGGTATGCGATTAAGATAAACCGACGAACAACTAGACATTTGGTGTAATTTCTCCTTGTTGTTCAACATACTCTTAAAGTTAGCGGCAAATCAAGGCATCATGACCAAGGCGTCGGCAAAACTTACATTAAAATGCAAGTCACGAAACATTTTCATAAAAAGTTCAAATTGGTAGTTGTCGCGCTCTTGTTGTTTCTCCTTCCTAAGTCTCGATGGGTAAGGCAAGGGTGGTGTGGGTTGGGGCATAGGCATAGCCTTTGGAATCTCGGGTTCCAAAATGGGTGATGGGTCAACCGTAGGTGTGGCATGAGCGGTACTTTGTGGGCTTGAAATATGCTCCTTTTCGACCACCACCTCGGGTTCTTCCTCAATTTCCTCCACCGTTGGAGTAATTGGTTGAGGAGTCGGTTCTTTAAGTGTCTTACCACTACGTGTGGTAATCACTTTCATCTCTCCCTTCGGGTTTGAAACGGTGTTACTAGGCAAACCACCCGAAGTAGAGGCTTTGTTCACCATTACGCATTCTAAAATTGCATTAAGCTTAGCATCAAAATTATTAAACTTCACATCTTGGCTAGCGGCTTTTTGGTCAATTCTTTGTTCAAGCCTAGCATGACTTTGCTCTATCTTGTTGTTTTGACCTCGAATTTGGTTAGCAAAATCATTTTTCAATTCATTCCTCATGGCTAGATTTTCCTTAATGAAATTAGCTAACTCCTTTGCATTCTTAGCCGTCTCCTTAGCTTGATTAGCCATTTGCTCTTGAATGTTTTCCATAATCTTATCATTTGAAGTAGTGTAATTCAAAAATTCCAATGGAAGTTCTTTGTTATTTTGAAGAGCTTGACTTGCATTTTGAAAATTACGGTTTTGATTTTGATTTTGCAATTGGCTATTACTACTACTCCCTTGATTCCCATAGTTGTTATTACCCTTATAATTGTTCTTTTGATTGCTTTGGTAACCAACTTGATTGTTTCGATAATTGTTAGCATTTTGATTTGGTGAAAAACCCGGTGGAGTCAATTGATTAGTGCGAGGAACTTGACCGTTTTGGTTATAAGTTCCCGCGGCCGCGAAGGCACTCGAAGTGTTACCATCGTTGGTAATGCACTCGGAATAATCGTGAGCTCCACCACAATACATACAAGAAACCTCAACCGCTTTAATCGTAGCGGGAGCGGGTTGTTCACCAACTTTAAACTCAATTAACAATCCTTTAAGCTTATCAAAAATTTTGTTCTCCAAATTAGCCTCGATTTGGCAAGCATCAACGTTGTGTGACAAACTAGGTGAAGATGAAGACGAAGCCTTACGAACACTTGACGTGCTACGAGGACTATACACCTTAGACCTATTCTCAATAATTACCAATGCTTCCTCGACCGTCTTACACAAGAAATTACCACCCGCGGCGGCATTAAGATAATCACGCTCATGATCGTTCAAGCCATTGTAAAACGTGTCTATTTGATGCAAGTCGGAAAAACCATGATGAGGACATTCGTGCAACATTTCCTTAAACCTATTCCAAGCCGTTGAAAAACTCTCATTAAACTCTTGCGAAAACTTTGAAATCTCGTTTTTCAAGTGCGTAGTCTTAGAGGGCGGAAAAAATTGGTTCACGAATTTTGAAACGAGATCCTTCCATGTCAATATAGAATTGGGTGGCTCTTTCTCTAACCAAATTTTTGCGGGCCCCGCTAAGGAATACGAAAAAAGCATCATCTTAATCGAGTCGTTTGAGACGTCCTTAAACTTGCACGTGGCGGTGAGACGATTAAATTGGCGAATGTGGTTATGCGGGTTGTCCTTTTCGTCCCCTCGAAACTTGTTGTTTTGAATCATGGACAACAAACCCGTCTTAACCTCAAAATTCTCCGCAAGGATAGAGGGAATCACAATCGCTTCTCCATAACCCTCGGTGGGTGCTTGAAGTAACTCCATCATAGTTCGATTAGCCATGGGTGCTTCTTTCACTACAACGGGTTCGTCAATAGGAGATTCCTCACTAGAAGGAGTGAGTGATTTGTTCTTTCGTTTACGAGCACGTCTTGCTTTGTTACGAGTTAGCATAAACGTCACGTACAACGAGAAGGCGAGTAAAGAAGATTCTTTTTGGTATTTTTACTTTTTCAATTTTTTTTTTGTGGTTTTTGATTATTTTTAACTTTTTTTGGATTTTTGGAATGTGTTAAGTAGACCAAAATCTACAAATCTCCTCACTAATCAAATCTCTTGATTAACGAAGCCTCAAGGAATGAAAACGAACACGTGAAGTGAACGCCTTCGATGACTTTAGAACGATGGTGGAACACCAAATCGTTCAAGAGGGTTTAATCAAATGAAACCAAGAAAATATATGATACTTAGTAATACTTTGGGCGGCAAAACCCTCGATTCACTCTCAAAATCAAATACGCACAAGCAAGCGGAGGAAACGAGGCGGCGCGAAGCACTTAAGAGCCTTTTTCCTTTAGGTCGTGAAATACAACCGCCTTATACCCACCTTATAGTTTGTATTATCAAAATCAAGCTTCACGAAAGTATTTATCTATTTTTTCCTTTTTTCTTTGGTTTGAGATTCGAATACAATGATCGGGTAATGACCTCCCAAGTCAAGGTTGTGATTGCTCACGTATTTGGAGTACTTGTAAATTTATTGTTCTACGTATACAATATAGTAATAATATTCACAAAAATCGAAAAACGATAATACGTATTAATAGAGTGCTATTAATACAAATACTTTTATGGCTATATATAAAAACAACAATGGTTCAACCAAAACACAACACGCCTCCCCGGCAGCGGCGCCAAAATGATGTTGTAAATTTAGTCAACTTACCTTTAGGAAAAAGTAAGCAACTAAAATAGGGCAAGTGCACGACGATTTAGGAAAACCGTGTGTGAATGACCCTAAGTGAGTTCGTTCTCGAGGAGGCAAGTGCGTTGTGTTAAGAGTTGATTTATGATGTTTGTGATTATGATAATTGAAAAAGAAATGAGAAAGGAAAGAATTGACGGTTACGAAAACTAATTAAACTACGACGAAAAAGGCGTAAACGTAAAACCGTAAAAACGACGAAAATTAAAATTTTAAACCTAAAAATTAATTATAAGCTAAAACAAGTCTAAAATAATATAAATAAGGAATAAAATCCAATAAAAATATTTTAAAACCTTTTATTAATTAAATATTCAATTTTAAATGCTAATTAAAGCCCTAAAATTAAGTATAATTAATCAAAATGTCCAAAATATGATTTTATTGAACAAATAACTTACTTATATTATCTAAAGACTAAAAAGTATTTTTTATGATTTTTAAATACTATTTTTCTATTTTTAAATTACCAAAAACTATTTTAAAATTAAAATAATTATAAAAAATAATTAAATAATTCTAAAAATAATCTACCAATTTTAAAAATCCTATTTTACTCTAATGAACAGTAGAAAAATGAAAAATCTTGAAAAATATTAAATTTCTCACTAAATGACAAAACTAGATTAATTAAAACCCTAATTAACTTAGATTAATTATAAAAAATAATTAAAAAGGTGAACAGTAACTAAATTTTAAACCAAAAACCTTAAAATATTATTCTAAGTTCAGAAAAATTGATCAAACCTAAAAATATTACTTTTTGGCACTAAAAGACAAAAACAGAAACTTTAAAATTAATTAAAAATAGCTAAATAACCTAAAAATTACTAAATGAACAGTAAATAAAAATTATATTAATCAGAAAAATCCTAAATTAAATAAGAAAAATAATGGCACTGGTTTCAAGGTCTAATTCCACTTTTAGGGCACTAAAGACAAAAAAGTAAGAAAACAGATAGTGACATGTGCTGGACTTTTGTCCTTTAGCTCAGCAGTGGGAAAAAAAGACACTAGTAGTGGGAAAGGAGTTCCCACTGACAGTGTAAAATTTTGCTTTGTTTTTCAATAAGCTTAGGAAAGCTTATCTTGATAGCTTTTTGGGACAATAAGGCACCCTTATACTCTTTGGAGTATAAGGAGTCAATAAGCACACAAAAATAAGCAGTCTCTTAACAAGAATAAGCACCAATTAAGTCCTAAAGTTACTGATTAAGCACCAAACAGGTCTGATGAACAATTGCTGATGTTTCATGCACAAATCTGAATTTTAAACCCTTGTATCTTGGAAATAAGCTCACAAGCATGCATACAAGTGACACACAATCCTCAAACACCCTAAAATCTAGCAACCTACCAATTTTGATAGCAAAATAACTCAAAAAACAGTCACACAAGCAGTTTCTGATTTTGGCTATGTTTTACCCTTTTAAGCATGCAAAATTGTTCAAGACCTACTCAAACTGAAACCAAAGACCATATAGCACTCAGATATACCCTAGGTGATGTTTCTAGACAAGTTTTAACATGCAATTTTATCACAAATGCTTGCTGATCCCTTGACCCAAACACCCCTTTAATTCAGTAAACACAAATTTGAACAAGCAAACCTAAACAACTCTACCCAAATCTGATTCAAAGCTATCTAAACATGCATGTAAACACATAAGAACACAACTCAAACAACTTAAACACACAATCTAAGCAGATTCATACAAAATCACTTAGGCTACAAATTTTTTAGAAACTTAAAGAAATAAAAGGGAAATGAAAGCTACCTTGTTGGGCTTACTTCCAAGCCCAACAGTGGCTGATAAGCCACCTCCAATACACCCGGGTGTATGCAGACAATGATCAACTCTCTTATCAAACCTGTTTAAGAAAATCAAAAGAGGAAAACACACAAATGCTATAAACTGTTTACTTTTCTTTCTTTCTTGAAATCTTTCCACAACTTTACCAATGTTTAAAAACACTTGATACCACTTGATTAATCCAGATTAAACATACTTGAAACCAAATCTTAGCAAGAATCTCACTTTTCAGAAAAACTTGCAAAGATTTGACAATTTTTTAAAAACAAACAAGCTTGAAGATAAATGAACTCATAAAAGAAAATAACTTGAAAACATTAATGCTGGAAAAGTAAATTTTGGTTCTCAGTCATATGTAGGGTAAACAAAGTTTCATTCATAAAGAAAACGTTTTTACATAAAAACTGGAACAAGAGAGATGCTAACAGGCTAGCACTCTTTTTATAATGCTAAAAGAACATTCTAGGCTACATAAAACCCTAACAATGAACTTCCTAAACTGCCCTTGGAAAATTCGCATATTCTTGGTCAAATCCATTTGAATCTTGAGTCAATGGTGGTAACATGTGATGCCAGCTATGTGAAGATGATCTTGGACGTAAATGTGGTCCTTTGGGAGCAAGGAAATGAGTTGGAACCGTTGGATGACTGCTTCATTTGTTTTCTTGCACAAGAGTGGGGTCAGGGGAAGCGTGTGAGGGGACATGGAAAGGTGAGGTCGTTTTCTGGGTTGTGGGTTTCACTTAGGGGAGGGTAAATTACCCATCTGGAGAATATCAGGGTAAACCCCTTTGATTTTAAGAAGTAATTAGGGTGGGTTTTTTTAGGGTTTAAGGGAAGAGGGTGGTTAAATAGTAGGATTAAATCTGGTTTGGGGTAATTTGTTTTCAAAAACGTGTTTCCCACTTAATTAATTAATTAATTAACTGGTTTAAATAAAAAGGGTGGTGGGAAGTGATGTGGATGAGGGGCGTATTCTGATTGGTGGAGGTTTAAGTGGAGGGTGAGGTGGCGTGTTGTGAATGGCTGGGGTGGAGTTCTTGTCTGGCCAAGTTTGCCCCCTAGACTCTATTCTTCTCTTCAACTTGTAATAAGCAGCCAAAAACTTCCATTCCTTTGTAAATTAGTTTGCCAGTTTGGCACTTTCAGTCCTTCAAGTTGTAGTTTATAGGAACAAGGACTAATCTTGCAATTTCTTCACATTCCAAGGACTGATTTTGACATGTTTTCGAACTTTAGGGCTTTGACTTGTTGGTTGACTTCTTGGAGGACCATATTTGACAATTTAGATTTGATGAGGGACTAAATTTGCCAATTCTTCAAAGTTAAGGGTCCTTTTTGTAATTTTGACAAACTTTAGGGACCAAACTTGTAATTATGAAGATACAAGGGTATAAAGTGTCAATTCTTCAAACTTGGAGGACCAATCTTCAATATTCTTCAAATCTTCAAGGGTTTTCTTTGGAAAATTCCTCACTAGGGCTTGGTTCATCGTGCGGCTTTGTTTCCCGTGTTCGTTTTTGCGTGATTCTTGTGATCTTTTGTCATTTTATCAATATCCGTACCTAAATTACACAAGCAACAAACACAAGCATATATTTGGGTAATTTGAAGATATTTAATGCATTTTAAGTCCAAAAAGAACGATGAGACCATGTATAAAAGCCGTCTCATCAATATTCAAAGAATATAACCAACACTCACATTTGTCTTAATGTAGACAATACTCCCATATTGCTAACCGACAATGGACATATTTAGAATAATCAAATATTCAAGGATTTAAACATACAAACATAGGGCAACAATGATTATATGAATGAATAACAAATACCAAGTATCTTTATTCATCAGAATGTAATTATTGTCTTACCATCCCAATTATCCAAATACTAAAATAGATATGCATGAAACTAATTTAGCAAGTTGAAGTCAAATGTTTCCAACATTCTCAACTATTCTTTAACAAGAAAGCTAAATAGTTATCTAAGTAAAGTTTCCGAATACTTGTTTCAAATTTCTCAATTGTGAAAGATTTGGAAAACAAGATGAGTGTCTTTTCTTACATGCTCATACTATTTGCAAGTTTCATAGTAGGGGATATCGTCAATCCTTGCATAAGGTATTTAACATCAACGATATGCTGACAGTCATCTTTATAGTTTCTTAAAATGTAAAGTATTCTTATTCCTTAATGTGTAATGCAATAATGCTCATTGTGAGCACATCTAGTTTAGCAGATTTATCATAAAAGATAACATCTCACTTTACTAGATTGATTATCCTCTAGCATCAGTGTACACATACATCACTATGCTTTATAATTCGTAAACATTTGTTTTAACAACAATCTAAATACTCTCAATTAGATATTGTTTTTGTCATCTCACTTTGCTCTTGTACAAAAAATGACAACAAGTCATATACACAATATAATATTTATACATAATGAATCCTTAGTTAAAAACATAAGGTTTCCATTCATGTTATAAATTATGTCAAGTGAAATATATCAATCAAGACTCGCTTGAATGATGTATTGCATTGTGTTTGACTTAGTTACCGCATATGTTTATATCAATAAACATTTATTCCAAAGTCATTTGTTTTATTCCATAAATTCTTAAATGAAGTTTCATTCCAATCTTAAGGATTACATCTAGCTTAAATGGAATGATGTCTTCAATATGTTATACAACATACGAATTTTAAGGAAAAACATAGTGCTCCCACTCAATGTCAAGTGTACTCCAAACTCGTCTAAATTTAATCGAAATCATATTGAATTAAATTCTAGATTTAGTTTCTAGATGCATGATTTAATCCATACTTGAATTAATCATCTTGTATACTCAATAAAGATTTTATAGATTCATAAACCTTTTGATTATACACCATCCTTGCTAAAAGGTAATCATAAAGGGAAACTATAAAGCTTAATTGCCATATTCCATATACACGGAAACATATGACAATCAATTATCTTTATTTAATCAATGCGTGCATAGAATAATGATTTAATCATAGTCAATTGCTTGAGTATAATTAAAAGCTTCCTATTCTTAGCCATGCATTAATTATGTATACCATTTTGTCCTTGTGAGTCATTCTTCAAAAGAAACTCCATCCAACCTCATAGGTTTATAATTAGGAGAAAACATTAATCAAATTCAAAAGATTGATTTTCCCTTTAAGGACTGCATCTCATCATTCATATTTCCAAAATATTTATCAGATTCAAGATATGATAATATTCATTAGCAGTTAGTAGATTACAAAGATCTCCTAACTTATATTCCTCAGCATTGATATTAAAATATCAATCAAGTGATGAGGTATCTTTGCAGATTTATGAATGAGAGTAACATTTACTTTGGTTTGACATTTCCATGCTTAACCAAAATATGACATCAACAAGTGGATTTTGAAGGTTGTGTATTTTGCTCTTGAATATCTTCAAGATTTGTTATAACTCCCACTTACTTTTGTAAGTAGAGATCATTCTCTAAATACTAAGTATTTAAGCAACAATAAATTGTTCTTAATAGAGAGACTACAAAACACATTTTAAATTCTTATCTCAAGTTTGTTAATAGTATGCTTCATAAGATATTAACAAATTAAAGAATTTAATCAAGACATATTGGGATTTCTCCCAAGAACCCTAATTAGGGTTTCTAGTATGAACCCTAATTCTTGCATCACACTTTTAACCAATAACCTTAGGAAAGGTTTGTGTTACGTCAAGCTAGGAGGAACACCAACACTACAATCGTCAAGCACGGAAGTGTAGGAAAAACGAAAAACCCCAAGAGATTTTAAGATTAGATTGGTTTGAGTGGAATAACCGAAAGTCCCTAATAAATTAGGGGTTTTCAATTTGTGGGTTGTCTTGAATACCTTCTAGGTTTGAACTATATTGAGTGTATCAATGACACACGCAATTTTCTAACCTTGATAGATCATGGAGGTAGAATAATTAAAGCTATCATAAATCAAACTATATGAATATAGTTTGTTTAAACTCTTTAGACATACCATAACATTTTGGTATTCTATGAGTATTGGAATTGTGAGACTACATCAGAATTTCATAGATAACTTAATACTCTTTGGATTAAATACTTGTTAATTGGGTCATGCCAAATTATAATATCCGTATTTTAAATCCAGATGCATGCTATAATGTATATTTCTTGAACAATGCGAGAACCATGTGTTTGCAAGAAGACATAACAGTTCAAGAATTATATGTTCATGCGTTTACAAGAAAACAGAACATATCAAGTATACATTATTAAGTCTTTGAATAATTCAAAGATCTAATGTTTATGTGTTAACAAGAAGACATAACTATTTTACTACATACTTTATGTTATAAGTCAGTGAGTAATTCAAGGACTTTATAATTATGTGTGATCAAGGAAAAACATAATTATACTAACTAAAGCAATCATGAACGCAAACTCTTGAGTTCAATAGTAATTTCAAGTTAATTTTATACTTCAAAATTATGATTATTATATCTTAACCATAATTGTATTTACTAAACATGTAGTAAATTACCGAAGTAGCTTTCCACTATATCATGACATTAAATGTAGTAGGACAACAAACATCTTGTATGTTCAAGTCCTAGTAGAATTATTAGCTTTCTTACCTTTTGGGCAAATGAAACTAATCATATGTTGTTCCTTGCACACACTTTACAATTTCTCCCACTTGTGTAAGGCACAACATCATATCATGTAGACAAGCAATACAACATGTGGTTGATTGTGTAAACAATATGATAATGTCATTGATATTATAAGTAGATTTAGAACCATAACTTTAGACAAAGAATTGTGGATTATTATTCTATAGATAACGTTTCAGAAGGCGACATCAGAAAGGCAGCGTGTTATCATATAAAATAAAATGCAATTTCCTTTAAGCAATGGTTGTTCATATTTGGAAGTGATAAATTATTTCAAAGCAAGTTCGAAATAATATGGATGACTAAGCAAGAAAATAAATCTTGTAGCTCCCACTGAAATTGACAATATTACATGGATATTATTTCAGTAATAAACTGCAACGCTCCCACTGGATTTGTCAACATAAAAGGTGTTACATTACCAGTAAAAAGTGAATAGCAATTTATTGACTTCCTTATCTTTGAAAAATGCCTACAAGTATACATTTACTTAGGTATTTGAACAAAGTACATGAAATTCTACTTGTGTAGATGAGGGACTAGCCATTCATGCTTTCAATTAACTTGACTATTTAACATGCAATTCCTCCTTTATCGTCTTCATAGCCGCAAGGGTATTTATCACTTTAAGGAATAACAAGAGTCCAAGAAAGATACCTAGCGAAGTGCTAGTAAATTCTTTACTCTTTGCGGTTTAAACTCATACATCGTGACAAGTGCAAGATGTCATTTATTTTGGTAGCTATAGACATTAGGTACACAAAATATGTTATCTTTCAATGATTTCAGAACCGAATTAGGATAATGAAATATTAAAAGTGAGTTTAAATGCAATCGATAACGATTCGATTATGGTCCTATCTTATTCTTGTCAACTAATGAGAAGAGATAGGAGTAAGTCTCGCTTTTCTTACCAGGAAAAGAGACTATGTTTGTTTTCTACAAGAAAACAACTTTAGTTTACGAATTATGTTGCAATAACACAATTAATCGGAACTTTAGAAAGTTCAATTTAGTATCTTCGATAATTAAATTCTTAATAGAATTAACTACCCAATTAATTACTAATAAGAATAAGATCCTACTTGCACTCCCACTCAATATTAGAGGTCCGACCGTCTAATAGTAAGTAGGGCAAAAGGTAAGCGTCGAGCGTTAATTGCATTACAAGTGCAACTCTTAGATTTATGAGACGATTCATGAAGTTTATTTTTTGTAGAGTGTTTGGATGGGACGTTCTCTTATCTCTTTCGAGTACATTGAACATCTCAAACAAACTTGTTCTACACGTAATAAAGTCATGAGTATGTTTCATCTCATCTTATGCCTCGGGTTTCGAATCTGACCGGGAACTCGACTTAAGTCGTACCAATTTAAAGCATGCAATAATTGGCAAAGGTCTGACCAGTGACAAAAATCGCCTTGGGTGCAAGATTCGCCCTAGGTCTGACCAGATGACGAAAAAAGACCACAAGTGCTATTAAATTGGGTGGCATAGACTTAAAATTCAAATAGGTATCACATAAGTTTTAGAAAACAAATGTAAAAAACGTGTAAAAGATGCATGCAATCATCTTTTAGCACAAGTTAAGAAAACCTTTTGTTAACTTGATTTAGGCGTGTTTACCGCGGGAAAAGATTAAAGAAGGATCAAACCCTATATCCTACTCTTCATGCGCCCGAGGGTGCAAGTGCTTGGGATAATTATCATATAGATGCCAAAACATGTACATGACACGGGAAAAGATTAAAGATCGTTCAAACCCTAAATAGCTTGACTAGAACACGTAGTGCAATAGCAAGTCCACCATTAGTAAAGCACAAAAAGTTGTTTTTAAGTATTATAAACCAATTAATTTTGCAAATCACGTCGTTGAGAAGATAGTTTATAAGCCATCATTACGGTATGTAAGCCCAACTCGAGTGACAATATGATTTCGCAAAACAATTAGATTATAATAAAAACAAGTTTCATAGATCTTATGTCCATATTAATATTTGTTGCAAAAAAAACGATTTTTAACAAATAACACATAGCCGATTACCAAGGAAAATATGTTGTATTAATATTACATACTTTTAAAGCTAGTTTCGATAAAAGTATAGATCCGTTTTTATGATTCCTAGGATCTTGAATTATTACGTTTTGCAATTCATAATGGAAAACAAATAAGCACATAAAAACAGACCAGAAGGGGGTAGAAGCAGAAGACAGACTCTATATGAAAGCGATAAATCATATAAGATCCAAGTCTCGAATGAGTCTTCCCCAAATTGAGGACCAAAGACCCTCATCTAGTTTTCGAGCAAGGTACTTGATGACGTGCAAAGTATCACAAAAGTGAGATGCAAAAGTCTTTGACGGATAATAAAAACAATCGTAATTATTAACCGATTCAATTTAACCTACCCAATTTTAACCATTATCTAGATCAAGATTAAAACTTTATGACAAGTATGCATGTAATTGTCATAAAAACATAAATAAAAGAGATTTTAAAGCGAAGCAAGCGTGTTTTATTCTATGTGTAACCCATGAATGCCATACGAATTGACTCGTGATGCCACTGTTGGAATTTATAAATACTAGTTAACCATTAACTACGAGTACGCAGCGGAATGGATCTAGTATAACATACATGATTAAGCACATAATAAAAACAATTTAAAACCAACCTTTTAATAATTGAATAAATCAATTAATACGTCTTGATCTTGATCTTGAACTTTAACGGCTAAATTACCGTCTCCATCGTTTGCTCACACGACACGTCAACCGAACATCACTACGATGCTAGTAGTAACTTCACTTCTCAAACAACAAGTGTTTAATCTCGTAACTAGAAACCCTAGATCCAAAACCCTAATTTAGATTACGCAAGGATCGGTTTATAGAACGTTACAAGATTGATTAACCCAAAATCACATAAACCCTAATTAGGGTTTATGTATGTCGAACCACCAAGGGGAAAAACTAAAACCTAAATCTAGTGATTTAGGGTTTAGTTAAAAAGCTTAAAACTTTATAAGAAAACCACCAAAAAGGATTGATATTGTAAAGGTTTAACCTTTATGTGATTTTAGGGTTAATGGGAAAATCGTATGGTTTTGGTGTGGTTTATGTTGCGATCGAACGGAACAAGGGACAAGGGAGAGAGACAAAAATTATGAGCTAGGTGTTTGTGTATTTATACACATTCTCCACCTCCTCAAAATCTTTAAGGCCCAACCCAAGAAACCAATTAAGGAAAGGATTACCTTAATCAAATATTCTTGAATATTTACTTGCCAAAAACCAACAACCAAAAATCTTCTAGAACCCCCTACACATAAAATTCGGCCGATTGGCCTTAGGAGTTTCTAGAAGTCGTTTTCCTTCCAAATTTAAATAACGCACTCGTATTAAATTAATTAAATCCCGTTAATTAATTTAACCACCGTTAATTAAATAATAAGTGAAGTTTTTATTAAACGTTTAATTATAAATAATAAAACGTAGATAAAAGTGTGTTCTCCTATTGAGTGTGTGCCCCCGATAGGCTCACGTATTTCCGATGGCTAAACGATCGCATATCCCAACATTAATATATCGCTTGCAGAGAGTAGATTGGGGGTAATCCAGGCACAAGAAGGTACTACATGTTTTTATGTATCCATGAGTTAATTGCATTAGCTCTTCAACTTCTTCAACGTATCGTGAACATTTTCAAAATATCGTTAGTATTTGTTAGAAATACGTTTTAACGTATATTAGAAGTATCGGTCGCTCCACAATATGATTTATGTTGTAATAGCTCGTAGTTAGTAATTAGTTATTATTTGCTTATTAACTTAAGTAAGAACCGGTCCATGGGCTTGTCATGGACCGGCCCAAGCCCAATGTTTAGCTTGGACTATAAATACCCCTTTCCACTAAGGAAAGGGGTTGGTTGTTGTCATTTCATGTTTTCCATATTAATAAAATACACATAGTTTCTCTCACTTTCTCTCTCTAACTTTCTCTCTCTAGAAATCAACAAACCCCTTCATAGATTCATTGATTATCAATATTCTACATTTGGTATCAAGAGCTATGGGGTGATTTAAGGTGGTGATTTGTGTAGTTTTTTAGTTTTTGATTGTATTAGTGTTTTTTAAGAAAAATCATCTTGATTCTTGGTGTTTTTGGTGTTTTTGTGATTGGGATTAGTGGATAAGTATTAGTTGTTACTTATTTTAGTCGAAAGCACAAAACTTTTTGGGTTATTTGGTCAAAATCTGGGCTTAATCTTCATTGTTACTGTTCGACTGTTCATCGGGAAAGGTTTCTGTTCATTCAGCAAAACTTCCGGATCAAGGAGTTCCGGATCAAGAAGTTCCGGATCAAGAAGTTCCGGATCAAGAAGTTCCGGATCAAGAAGTTCCGAGTCAAGAAGTTCTGGATCAAGAAGTTCCGAATCAAGAAACTTCCGAACCAAGAAGTTCCGGATCAAGAAACTTCCGAGTCAAGAAGTTCCGGATCAAGAAACTTCCGAACCAAGAAGTTCCGGATCAAGAAACTTCCGAGTCAAGAAGTTCCGGATCAAGCCAAACTTCCGAACCAAGAACTTCCGAGTCAAGAAGTTCCGGATCAAGCCAAACTTCCGAATCAAGAACTTCCGAGTCAAGAGGTTCCGAATCAATCCAAAAGTTCCGAATCAAGGTAATCTTCCGAATCAACACAAAGTTCCGAATCAAGGTAATCTTCCGAATCAAACTTCCGAATCAACAAAAAGTTCCGAATCAAGGGTTATTTTGCTTGTTTTTTCGACGATTTTTTAGAGGATTTAATCTTGGTTTCTTACAACAAAAACACAACACAATTCACAAGCTTTACTTCACTGCTCGATCAACCGATAATCTCTGTTTCTTTGAAGAAAAACAAAATGAATCCAAATTCAGTAATGCCTCAGATGACATCTCTTACGGATATATCGATCATAACGGGAACTGATAGCCGTCCACCGATGCTTATTAAAGAGGTGTTTGAGGCATGGCAAGGTCGAATGATGCAATATCTAAAGGGAAAACCAACATACGGAAGGCTTATGGTCAAATCGATTTTGAATGGTCCACTCGATTATGGTACCATTACGGTTGACAACGTGACTAGACCACGAGAATTTGAAGAACTCACTCCAGCTCAACAACTTGTTGCAGATGCAGATGAAAAAGCTCTTCAAACAATTCTCCAAGCTCTTCCCCATGACATCTATAGGATGGTGAGTCAGTATACGGTGGCAAAGGATCTATGGGAACGTCTTAAGGTGTTGCTACAAGGAACGTCTCTCACCAAACAGGAAAGGGAATGTCAGTTGTATGACCTGTTTGATAGATTCACCTACAATCCAGGGGAAACGCTTCACGATTATTACTTCAGATTCACCACACTCATGAATGATCTGAATGTATATAATCTTGTGATTGCACCATTTCAGGTTAACACCAAATTCTTGAACACTCTACCTCAAGCTGAATGGGGTGAGTACATTACCGATGTCAAGTTAACCAGGGATCTGCATAAGTGCAATTTGGATCAAATATATGCCTTCCTTCAGCAGCATGAGAAGCATGTGATTATGCACCGTTCTTCTCGAGGTATGTACCCAGATTCCTTAGCTTTGATGGTGAATCAACCAAGCTTGTCTCACAACAACACACCTTATATCTTGGGACATCAAGCTTATCATCAATCACCTTACATGACACCAGCCTTTCCCCAATACTCGATTCTACCACAACCACCCACCTCACATCAGCAACAATATCGGTTCAATGCACCCTCACCACAGTATGCTTCACAACTTCATCCAGCAAATGTTGCACCTTATGCAGCATATCCGACAAGCTACCCTGATCAAATGAGTATTCCTTCTACTGATTATGCAGCTTATCCAGATCAAGCACTTTATTGTGATGATGAGGAAGTCCCAGTTCCTGTATTCCAACAAGGAGCTGACCCAGTTGAAGTGCTAACTACTATGTCTGCTTATCTCACAAGAACTTTAAGCAAACGAGGATTCAGAGGATCAGCTCCTACCAACAATCAGTTGAGGAATTCATCCAATTCTCGCCAACAAGCTACAATTGAGAATGGCAGGGTAATGGTTCAGCCAATTCAACCATATCAGGGGAGAACTTCCACATCAACCAATGTTCGCACCGCCAATCCTGCTCCTGCTCCAATGGTCAATAATCCTCCACGGGCTAATACAAGCAAGTTGAGAATGATCACATGCTACAACTGCAAGGAAGAGGGTCATATGTCCAGGGATTGTAAGAAACCCAAGAGGAGAAGGGATGGACAGTGGTTTGCAGAAAAGATCTATCTGGTAAATGCTCAGGCGCAAGGAAGGGAACTTGATGAAGAGGAGCTTGCATTTCTTGCTGACCCAGGGATTGCTGAACAAGACGTTGTCACTACGCAGAATGCAGCTTACCAAGCCGATGATCTTGATGCGTATGATTCCGACTGTGATGACTTTCAAACTGCAAAGGCTGCTTTCATGGCAACTTTCTCCAGCTTAGGGCCAGATAAGAGATCTGAGGTACTTATTAATAACACCGATAATGCCACTGATGCTAGTATTCAACCACATCAAGTTGGGCAAGAGAGTGCTGATTCGAATGAATCTTCGGTGGTGAGTCTTTCAAATGAGGAGACAAACAATGATAGCAATATCAATGTGAGTCCCCAGATTTTGAGTGAATCACAACCGGGATCCATTTCGCATACGCCTACTCCTACTCAACAAGATTTGGTCATGGTTCCTGCTACATTACTTAGCCAAATGAATGCTGCACTCTTAGAAACCTTAGCTAAGAATAAGAATTTGTCTGATGAGCTTGCCTTAAGCAATGAGAAAGTACAAACTTTGGAATTAGTGCCTTCGTCTAGTGTTCTCACAAATCTCGAATATGATCACTTTAGAAACAAACAAATGGGTCACTTGCAAGAAATCGAAAACTTAAGAGCAAATCTGTCTAGTGAACTTAAAGAAAAGGAGTTAGTGGTCACTAATTTTCAAAAACTTCAAACTGATTTTGAATTACTCGAATCTAAGAAGACTGAAATGGAGATTAATGCTACTAATAAGATTAGAAGTCTAGACTACTTGCTGTTAAGACAATACGCTGCTTCACAACTAGTTCACTTATTTGATGCTTCGTTTAAAGAGTTTAACTTATCACGTCTAAAAGGCCTTCCCCCTAATCCACGATATGCAAAACAAGCTTTAAGACATAGTCCTAGACTTTATAATGCAACTCAATTAGGATTGGCTTTAGACCCGATTGTTTTTCCCAATGATCGAACAAGTAAGGATCTAGTTGATGAGGATCGGTCATACAATTCAGCAAAATATCCCGATTGTGATTATTTTAAAATGAATAAGGAGCTTGCTAAAACTGATTTTAGAGTTCGCTTCCATATGGATAAGGATCTCATTACAGCACCAACCTACATGATAGAGGAAGAAAGCTCTAGTACATTTCCTACACTTGTCAACATGGAAGGTCCTAAGGAAATTCCAAAGAATCTTCCACCTGTTAGCACTGTATGGTTAAACTTGAAAGAGATTAACCGATACTTTACTAACTTTGACAAGGTCATTTTGGAATGTACGACTTCAAATGGCTTAAACGCCGGAGAATGGGCTTTCGAACACATGAACGAGGTGTTTAAAACTGAGATCAATCCGTTTGTCGAAAGTCTAAAAGGAAGTTTTGCATCTCTTAAGGAAAATCTTCAGTTTGAAATTGGGGAAGTTCAAAAAGTGTTTTATGAAATGGACACCGCTTACGAACTGCAACTAATTGAAAAGGAAAAGATTTTAACCGAATATGACCGATTCTTGTCTGAAGTAATCTCGTGTGATGTGCTTACTACTGTAAATGTTAACTATTCGAATGAGCTTACATCCACTATGATTAATTGTGATGCTGTGAATATTTGTGAGGATATTTGTGATGATGTTTGTAATCTTTCTTTAAATGTTGCTGATACTGTAAATGAGGTAGAAAATCATTCTTGTCACGAATCTAACGCTGAGTTTTTAAAGCTACAAGATTCTTATAATTTACTTTCACAACGCTTTAATCAACTAGAACAACATTGTATATCTTTAGAATTAAAACAACAAAATCAAAATGAAAATCTTTTGATATCAAATGTTTGTGAAAACGGTGTTGAGAATAGTGACAAGATGATTGCAATTGTTAAGACATTAGAGGAAGAAATCATGAGATTGAAGAGAGAGGTATCATCAAAGGAAACATTAAGAATGGAACTAGAGGCTGCAGAGTCTAAAAACCAGGTCTTAGAAATTAGACTATCAACTGTTCTAGGGGAGATGGATCGGACGAGGCAGGGACTATCCGCTCTTTATGGTTCACTAGAAGAACGCTTCGCTTTTAATGCGGCACAGCAACAATATTATGTTGAACAACTGAACCAAAAGTGCGAAGAAATCTCTGACTTGAACATCCTGCTCATAGACAAAAATATGGTTTTGGCTGAGTTAAAGGAGACACTTCTTCTCACCCGACAAGAAGTTGTTGATAACTTAGCTACCGACTCTGCACCGTCCACTAGTGCTCCAACAACCAAGTCAGTAGTGCTTTATAAGAATCCGCTTCATAAGAGAAACCAGCTTACCTATGATGATTATATGAGGAATGCCATTAAGCATGTCGATCTTCTTAGGGATATTTTAGACGATCTTTATGCCTTAGATCCCTCAAGTAGCGACTATTATTCGGCTCATGAATATGTTAAGCGAGTTCAATATTGCTTGGCTTATTTGCAATACATAGGTACACCAGGTTCTGCACTACTTAATAATAGGCCCATTGCTGTCACTCCATTTAATAAGACTCCAGGAGCGAAACCGTCATTGGCACAATCAAGTCAGACACCTTTAAAATCTGCTGCTAATGTTCCCAATTTGCCTTCTACAGGATTAAAAGAGACTACTAAGGCTAAAGGATCGCCACTCAAGAAAGCTAAGATCAAGCCCTCCACTAGTAGTGCCACAAAGAAGAAAGTAGAAGTCCACAATAGGAATGCTAGTTCAGTTTTAAATAAAACGAATCATGTTAAGACTAAAAGCTCTGCGCCTGTGCAGCAGCCTAAACCATTCGTGAATTCTGATTTAAATTGTTGGAATTGTAATGAATGTATGTTTTCCCAGCGTCATGATTTGTGTCTGATTGATCACGTTAATGAAATGAATGCTATTAAGAATGGTCTTGAATGGAAGCCAACGGGTAGAACTCGTGCCCAAGTTGGCTGGCAATGGCGTCCCACTGGTAGGACCTTTACACTAGATGGTAAAATGTGCCCTTTAACTAGGAATGCATCCATTGAGGTTAGGTCTGAGCGTTCTTTAGTTAGGAACACTCGCACTCAAGTATGGAAACAGCGCCCTTTAATTAGGTCAGCTCCCACTATAGTGCCTATCAGTGTAGAAATACCTCAGGATTTGAGCCAATTAGAATCTACACCACCAATTAAGAAGAAGAAGGCTAGGAAATCTAAGAAACCTAGAGTTAGCAAATCTAAGATTATTAAATCTGTACCTGCTAATAACAAGGAACACTCAGATTCCGATACCTCTACATTGTCTTTGTGTGGTGATATTTTCAGGTGGTCCAAATCATCCTGTGGTATTTGGACTCCGGTTGTTCAAAACATATGACCGGAAATCGCTCGATGCTCCGAAATTTCGTCAGCAAGTTTCTTGGTACGGTTAAATTCGGGAATGATCATATTGCAAAGATTATGGGGTATGGTGAATATCAGATTGGAAACGTGACGATTTCTAGGGTATACTATGTAGAAGGTCTTGGTCATAACTTATTCTCAGTAGGACAGTTTTGTGATTCCAACCTTGAGGTTGCTTTTCGACAACACACTTGTTTCATCCGCAACTTGGAAGGAAAAGATTTGTTGAAGGGATCTCGTGGTGCAAATCTTTATACCTTGTCCTTACAAGACATGATGGCCGCTTCTCCAGTATGTCTTCTCTCTAAAGCTTCTAAGACCAAGTCTTGGTTATGGCATCGCAGATTATCTCATCTTAATTTTGATGCTATTAATCATCTGGCTAAAAACGAGTTAGTTCGTGGTCTTCCTAAGCTTAAATTTCACAAGGACCATTTATGTTCCGCGTGTTCAAGGGGGAAAAGTACCAAGAAATCTTACAAGCCCAAAGCTGAAGACACCAATCAAGAAAAACTTCATCTTTTGCATATGGATCTTTGTGGGCCGATGAGAACTGAAAGTGTGAGCGGTAAGAAATTCATTCTGGTTATTGTGGATGATTTCTCAAGGTTTACATGGGTTAGATTTTTACGTACAAAGGATGAAGCACCGAAAGCTATCATTACTTTTCTGAAGTTCATCCAGGTACGTTTGAATACCACTGTCCGCCGTATTCGTACAGACAATGGTACAGAGTTCGTCAACCAGACTCTTCGTGATTATTATGAAGGAGTTGGTATATCACATGAAACATCCGCTGCACGCACTCCACAACAAAACGGTGTCGTTGAAAGACGGAATCGTACACTTATGGAAGCTGCTAGGACCATGCTTATTTATGCGAACGCTCCATTATTCTTGTGGGCAGAGGCTATTTCTACTGCATGTTTCACCCAAAACCGTTCTATCATTCGGAAACGCCATGGAAAAACCCCTTATGAGCTTCTACATGACCGCAAACCCGATGTTTCATTCTTCCATGTGTTTGGTGCTCTGTGTTATCCAAACATCAATAGTGAGAACTTGGGTAAGCTTCAACCAAAAGCCGACATAGGTATTTTCATTGGTTACTCACCGTCCAAAAGAGCATACCGAATCTATAACCGTCGTCTTGGCAAGATTGTAGAAACTATGGACGCTGATTTCGACGAGCTGACAGCGATGGCTTCTGAGCAACACAGCTCTGAACCCGCGCTTCATGAGATGGGACCCGGTGCTATAAGTTCCGGATTAGTTCCCAACAATCCTACTTCTACATCATTTTTACCACCATCAAGGCCCGAGTGGGATAAACTGTTTCAACCGTTGTTTGATGAATTCTTCGATCCCCCGACTGATGAAGTTCCAGCACCTGTAGTAATTGCTCCAATACCTGAAGTGGTTGCTCAAGTTAATGAACCTTTATCTAATGCATCTACAATTCACATTGAACCGGATGCACCTTCACCAAGTGATTCTCAAACTACACCTGAATCATCACCCCTACTTGTGCCTAATGATGTGGAAGAGGATTCTACTGATCACGACTTGGAATATGCTCACTTGCAAGAGCTTCCTTTCTTTGGTGTAGCGATCCCTGAAAACCCTTCAGCCGCCTCTACCTCAGAAGAAGCTCCTTCTATTGTTCATTCCAGACCACCTAGGATTGAAAACCATAGCACTAAATGGACAAAAGATCACCCAATTAGGAATGTTATTGGAGATCTAGATCGACCAGTCTCTACACGCCATCAATTACAAGAGAGTGCACTTTATTGCTACTTTGATGCATTTCTCTCTGAAGTTGAACCCAAAAATTTGCAGCAGGCTATGACCCAATCATCTTGGATCGAAGCTATGCAGGAGGAACTCAATGAATTCAAACGACTTGAAGTATGGGAATTGGTTCCTCGCCCTGACAAAGTTAACATCCTTACTTTGTTATGGGTTTATAAGGTTAAACTTGATGAGATGGGTGCGGTATTGAAGAATAAAGCAAGATTGGTCGCTAGAGGATATAAACAAGCCTTGGGTATAGACTTTGAGGAATCTTTTGCTCCTGTGGCTAGATTGGAGGCGATTAGACTATTCCTTGTGTTTGCTGCTCATATGAACATGATCGTCTATCAAATGGATGTGAAGACGGCATTTTTGAACGGTGAACTAAGGGAAGAGGTTTATGTTAGTCAACCGGATGGGTTCGTCAGTACGGAGTCTCCTAACCATGTGTACAAGCTTAAGAAGGCTCTCTATGGGTTGAAACAAGCTCCACGCGCGTGGTATGATCTCCTGTCAACATATCTCATGTCGGAAGGCTTCTCCAAAGGCAAAGTGGACCCCACTCTATTCACTCTCAAGGACGGCAACGACATGCTTCTGGTATAAATTTATGTTGATGATATAATTTTTGCTGCCACTAACATAGAATTGTCTAAACAATTTGAGAAGATAATGTCCACACGCTTTCAGATGTCGATGATGGGAAAAATTTCATTTTTCTTAGGATTACAGATTTCTTAGAATCCCAGAGGCATCTTTATTAATCAATCCAAATATGCTCTAGAATCTCTTAAGAAATATAACTTTGAGAATTGTGACCCCGTAGACACTCCAATGGTGGAGAAATCCAAGTTAGATGAAGATAGGGATGGGATTATTGTCGATCCAAAACTTTACCGTGGGATGATCGGCACCCTTCTATATCTGACTGCTAGCAGGCCTGATTTGCAATTTGCTGTATGCATGTGTGCCCGGTATCAGGCTCGGCCTACCGAAAAGCACCTACATGTAGTTAAAAGGATCTTTCGGTATCTAAAAGGAACACTTCATCGTGGTCTATGGTATCCGAAAGATTCCTCGATTGCTTTAATATCATACGCAGATGCCGATCATGCTGGATGTCAAGATACGAGGCGTAGCACTTCTGGATCTGTGCAACTCCTTGGAGATAGATTGATCAGTTGGTCTTCAAAAAGGCAGAAAAGCGCTGCAATATCAAGCACGGAGGCTGAATACATCGCCATGTCCGGTTGTTGTGCTCAAGTCCTTTGGATGAGATCACAATTAACTGACTACGGTCTTGGATTTAACAAAATCCCGATGTATTGTGACAACAAGAGCGCCATTGCCCTTTGCTGCAACTATGTTCAACACTCCCGGGCCAAGCACATAGACATTCGCTACCATTTCATTAAGGAGCAGGTGGAGAACGGAGTGATCGAGCTGTATTTTGTCACTACTGAGTATCAGCTGGCGGATATGTTCACCAAAGCCTTAGATCGAGGACGAATTGAGTTTTTGATCGACAAGCTTGGCATGAAATCATTCACTCCAGCGACTCTCAAAGAGTTGGCAGAAGAATCAGCTGAATAGTCGTGGTAAACTATTCAGAGTATCCTTTGGTTGTGATCATGTATATTATCATAAATATATAAACCACAAAAAGAAAATACAAAAATATAAAACCAACAAAAACCATAAAAAATATAAAACCTAGAAAAACCATAAAAATTATAAAATCAAGAAAAACCAAAAATATTTTTTGTTTTAAAACGGGCATGTCTTTTTGTACGGTAATATTTACGGCCTTAGAAATGTCGATCAATCTTGACACGGTGCCATAAATAGAGTCCGTATAAAAGTTGTACATTTTTAAAACATGCCCATAATGGCTTGTAGTTATTTCAGACTGCAACCCGGTTTTCATATTAAAGTCACGTATTTCCTTGGAAAACGTTGGCTCAGAACGGGAATTAATTTTCTCGGGCGTGATTTACAAGCCAAATCATGCAAAGGGATCAAGTTTACTTTATAACTTGGTCTGACACGAATTTGTGTACGTCTCAGTGCATTAATTTGTTAAAATAAGAGAAATCTTATTAAAACCACGAATCAAAATTTTTCAAGAGATAAATTGGAAATGCTTTCATCACTATTTGACTCTTTAAACAATGACTACAGCTCTTTAAATAGAAAACGGGTCATTGTTTAAGGGGGAGAAAATAGTAAAATCATCTTCGTCATTAAAATTGATTTTCAAAAGTGATTGTGAAAATTAAGGGCTTCATGGTAATTGAGTGGTTTGCTTTAGAAAACGACTAGTGTTCGTTCTAAGTGATAGGCATTGCTTTTAGATTTTGGAGATATGCTAATAGATGCGATTGCTAAATTGTGTGCAAGTTAAACAAGGGTTAAGTAAAATGAAAACAGTTAGAAACAAAAAGAAAAAAGGAGTGAAATTGGAGGACTTAAAGTGACATGTTGTGAAATATGTTAGAATTTGACCTAAGTCAAATAAAACACCCCCGCCCCTTATTTTTCTGTTCACTGTTTATCTAATATCTTGCCGCCATTGTTACACACACAAACACGCATTCAAAATCATTCGTTTATCCATCTAGATCCGGTTCTTTCGACTAAATAAGGTATATTCATCAATATGCTAACTTCTAATCCACATTTCTTATCATATAATTCTGTTAAACATGCTCAATTAATCAGATTAATCCATTTAGGGCGTATGATTAAATTAGGGTTAATTAACTAAGGATTTGTGGTGGGTTTTATGCGGATTCGTATGCTATGCTGTTTATATGCCTTAGTTTGCCTTAAAAACTCACAAACGCGCTAGATCAAACATCTGAGTTTAGTTTATAAAAGTTCCGGATGAACATGGTTTAAAACTTCCGAATGAAGGATTTCTTCTGAAAAAACTTCCGAATGAGGAAGTTCCGAATGAAGGACTTCCGAATGAGGAAGTTCCGAATGAAGAACTTCCGAATGAAGGAAGTTCCGAATGAAGAACTTCCGAATGAAGGAAGTTCCGAATGAAGAACTTCCGAATGAAGGAAGTTCCGAATGAAGAACTTCCGGATGAAGGAAGTTCCGAATGAAGAACTTCCGGATGAAGGAAGTTCCGAATGAAGGAATGTTCCGGATGAAGGAAGTTCCGAATGAAGAACTTCCGGATGAAGGAAGTTCCGAATGAAGAACTTCCGGATGAAGGAAGTTCCGAATGAAGAACTTCCGGATGAAGAAGTTTCGAATGAGGAGAAGTTCCGAATGAAGAATGTTCCGGATGAAGATGTTCCGAATGAGGAAAAGTTTCGGATGAGTTGTTTGATTATTCTTGTTTGCATGCTATATATGTACTTGTTGTTTTATGAAATGTGTTATGCTTAGAAGTAAGAATGATATATATCTATATGCTTTTGTGCATCAACCTTTCATGTCTTATCTTAAGCAGATACAATGACTAATCCAACGGTACAAGCAATCCAAGAATCTAGAGAAGCCGATATTGCTAAAGCCCGAACCCTTAAGTTTATACCCAACAACTACCGGCTGAAGCAAGTCTCTAAATCCACTCACCATGGTTTTAAGGTCGCCATAGCCATTCTTGATAACTCTCATTTCAAGAACGCCCTTAGGAGTACAGCCTCGGTGCCTTATGAGTATATGTTTGAATTTTTGGCAACCAAGGAAATCACTTCGAACAAGATCACCTTCACCATCGACAACAAGCAGCAGACACTCACCGTTTCAGACTTCCGTAAGATTCTTGGTATACGGGATACACCCAAGGGCATGTCTTTCTCGAGGGATCCTAATAAAGATGAACTCGTGGAGTTATTTGACGCACTTGGATGTCCGGAAATACGAGTTGCATCTGAGTTTACAACTGCTAAGGTGGGACAACCTTGGAGAGCGTTGATGGGTATTCTTAGTAAATGTCTTACACCAAAGACGAGTGGCCATGATGCTTTACGCAGTCCAATAATAAACCTCTTCTATGGCATGTACAAAGCTGCAAATTCAGATTATGCTTTGTTGATATGGGAAGAATTCACCTTTCAACTCTTCTACAACAAGAAGCTGAAGACAAACTTCTTTCCTTATCCTCGGTTTATTAAGCTTATCATAAATTATTTTATGAAGCTTGATGCTACTATTGATAGGCGTGCAGGAGGTCGCTATCACACTGAAGAAGCTGATGATACTGTAGATCTGAGGCATGAAGGACCGTCTATTGGTGTGATTCCGGGTCCTGTTCCTGATTACCTTCTGTCTGACAAAATCAAAGGGTCTGCTGATTACAAGCTACTGCAGATAGAAATCCAGAGGCTGAAAGCAAACCTTCAAACTGGAGAAGACTCATCCACAACAGTTAAGAGTAAAGGTAAACGCAAACAACCAGCAGCGTTACCTAAACCCGAACCCAAGAAGAAGAAGACAGAGGGTAAGAAGGGAAAGGGTAAGGATTTGATGCGTCTACGTGACGAAGAAGATATTGTTGATCCTACTGTTGATAAAACCGAGCAACAAATGATGAAGATTGCTATTAAAAGGAGTAGGAAAGATACTGGAGGTAGTGGTTCAGGTGCAAGGGTAGATATTGAGGATGAGTATGTGGAACCAGATGATGTTGATGAGTTTGGGTCACCTGAAAACTATTCCACTTCGAAAGAGCCATCAATCCCTATTTCAACAAGTGTGGAAAAGGAACCTGTTGCTCCTACGATCATGGTGACAACTCAACCTTTGGCAACTCTACCTCCACCAATCCAACCCTTAACAACCCGACCAACCCGACCGGCTTCCACACCATTTCTTCCACCACCCATAATCCCCATCCTTAGTACAGCAGTAACAACCGAGCCTATTCAGTCAACCCAGAGCAGCTCTGCAACATCTGCAATGGCGGCATTAGTGATGGCCGAAATGCTTGACAATCACAAACGCGAAATGGATGAACTTCGTCAAGAGTTGCAAAGACGAGCTCAAAGGGAAGAAGCATCTCATAAAGCCCAAGAGGAGATGATTGCTAGGTTCGCTTCAGATATGGAGTTGACTCGAAAAGCACATGCGGAAGAACTTGCTCGAGTTAAGCAGGCTGAGGCTGATAAGCATGCTGCACGCATTACCAGACTTCAGGCGATGAGGGATAAATATAAGGAACAAAAAGAAGCACTTGAAGCAACTGTGAAAGAAAGAGTGCAAGAATCCGTTGAATCCTTAATGCCTAAGCTTCGTGACGAGTTGAAGACACTTGCTGCTGACAACTTGATGGTCAAATCATCCAATCCTTCAGATGTTGAGTCCTATAGATCGTTCGACTCGATGGTTAAGAACCATATATCTAGGTTTGATCATCGTTCATATGATAACATAGCGGAAAAGAACAATGATCATGACAAGGTGTTTGGACACATAAGAACATGAATTAAAACAAATGGGATGTTCATTATATTAATAACAAACAATCACTAGACGTGTATACATTAAATCCCACGTCTAGTCGACACACACTTTAGGTTTACATTGTGAATGAATGATATTATATAAAACCTACGGTCTATGTTTTCTTTATATAGTAGAAAACATAGCTTACAAAGAAAGCTAAAGTAATAAAAAGACTCCAACGGCTTGTTCTTTTGCAACTTGTACTATTTAGCCCTTGTCTTCTTATTTTGTTGTGTTTTGACTTATCAACTTAATAATTGGACCCAACAATCTTCCCCTAGTTGATGATGTCAAAACACTCCTCTTAAGCATGAATCCTTTGTATGTAGTACATGATCTCCAAGAAGCTTCCCCTTAAGTATAGCACATATTCTTCCCCTTTTTGACACATCAATAGGGAATATGTGAAAGTATGCAATCTTGAAGATTCTCCAAAAGTAGCTCTATGTAATGATCCTGAAGAAAAATAAATAAAGTAGTCTTGATGTAGAAGTAAAATGCCACAAACCTATGTTCCATGTCTTGTTTATCCATGTGATGAAGAACTTATACCAAATAGAGAAAATATAAGTAGACCTCGATCCCTTGTCAATATTCTCATCCTATGTGAGACACTGAGCACGATAATGTAACTCCTTCAAGTGTTTATGACAAGTCTTCATCACCAACTATGTAAGCACGAACAAGTTACCATTAAAGTCAGTGCTGAGGACCACGACTTTAAGATATGATAGAACACAAACTTACGAAAATTTCCTTCAATCATCAAACTTCCCATAAGAATTCTTCCCCTTAAGTTAACACCTCTTCATGATGAATTTAATGGAATAACATCTTCATACCATATGTAAAAGCATCAAGATGGATAACTCTTTTACAAGGCTATCCCGATTACATAGTTTAAATATCCATCAAATTCCCACGAATAATTGCTAACTCACTTTAAAATCATTAATCCTTTTAAAAATATCCGAGCCATAAATATCAACTTGATATTCTAAATTATAACGGAGATTCCATGTACCTTTGTGTGTCTTTCCCTTCTTTTTGTGTGCTTAAAACGTACCAGTTTTCTCAAACAGCAGCTATCCATGTGTCATCCAACATCTCTTCTGTCCAATATCTTGGACAGATGTATTGTCCGATATCTGACAATACGTATCAGCGTTGAAGCTCATATATCGGACGACACTGTCAACCTATCAGCGTTGACTTATTCTTTGTCAGCGTCGAAACTCTTCCTGTCAGCGTCTACGTAAGCTTTGTCAGCGTCCACATCTTTTCAGCGTCAAAACATGCTCTGTCAACGTTTGTCTCATTCATGTCAGCGTTTACATCAATCATTGATGCTATATGTGAAACAAAGTATATCCTCACATGAACGCTAGTATATGATTTCCTTTAGCCGTGTGAATGTAAGTGTTTTGTCCAATCAGAAACAAAGAACCGTGTGAACTCAACTACTTAACCAATCAAAGAACTCTAACCATGTGAACACACCCTATATAACCGTGTGTCTTTAAACCAATCATAGCTATCAAGCCGTGTGAACACATAAACTTCAACCAATAGGACTTGAAGGCTCATGGTAAAACAGTGAACTAGCATGTAGGAGATCCAAAGCTAGATAACAAATATTAGGGTTTACTTCCGTGTGAATGCATATTGATTTCCACCAATAAGAAATCTTGAACCATGTGAACACATACTACAACAAATATGCCGTGTGAATATCATGTGAACACATGATAATGACCAATTATTTGTGGAATATTATTTTCGAAGAAAACCCGACATACAGTAATATCACGATCGCACCAGACTTAGGGTTTTGGCAGAAACAAATATGTATCCAAGAATCACCTTCTTGACTGATAAATATCAAACATAATCTGCTGCTACCATGTATCTTCTGCTGCTTGTCATCATCATAATCTGCTGCTAAACCTCATGGATCTAGGGTTTATCAAGTAAACCCTAAACGAAAAATTACAACAGACATGAACAAGAAACTAGGGTTCATCATGATTTTTAGAAAATCACTCACCAAAGCTAGTATACTTGATAATAATGAACAAGAGCATATCTTCATTCCTGTGTAAATACGATCTAGGGTTTGTAGAAAAACCCTAAATCATGATTCTATGTAAAACAGGAAATCTGAAAATCACCTCTGCTGCCAACTTCGACGCTTAATAACTTTTGCCTGGGGATAAAACTCGACAATCCCTCCGGTGGATGTTTAGATCTATGTATGTAGAACACACATCTAAAATTTCGTGACGATCCAACGGTTAGATCAAAAGTTATGACCTTCTGAATACTGCTGCGCACACAAAAACGTCCAGAAAAACTCAATACGAATTTTTCTTCTTCACGATACACGAACACCTCGTCGGACCTAGATATCATGAGCCTTAGGCTCTGATACCAATTGTTGAGTCCTATAGATCGTTCGACTCGATGGTTAAGAACCATATATCTAGGTTTGATCATCGTTCATATGATAACATAGCGGAAAAGAACAATGATCATGACAAGGTGTTTGGACACATAAGAACATGAATTAAAACAAATGGGATGTTCATTATATTAATAACAAACAATCACTAGACGTGTATACATTAAATCCCACGTCTAGTCGACACACACTTTAGGTTTACATTGTGAATGAATGATATTATATAAAACCTACGGTCTATGTTTTCTTTATATAGTAGAAAACATAGCTTACAAAGAAAGCTAAAGTAATAAAAAGACTCCAACGGCTTGTTCTTTTGCAACTTGTACTATTTAGCCCTTGTCTTCTTATTTTGTTGTGTTTTGACTTATCAACTTAATAATTGGACCCAACATCAGAAGCCGCCTACAAGATTGCTTATGACCTGACGGATTTTGAATTGAAGAAGATCCTTAAGGCTCGTATGGTGGAACTTGGGTCATTTGACAAGTCGAGGATTCAACGGGCTCTATATAAATCCCTGAATGATGCTATCATGGAGGATGATAGATTATTCAAAACGTTTGGAAGTGTGGTACCATATCACATCTTACCTGAGGAAGAAAGGGAAGAGAGTGAAGAAGAGGGTACGGGGGAAGAAGAGGAAGAAGAAGAAGAAGAAGGAGAAAAGGATAAAGACGATGACGAGGGTGGTGATGATGATGAGGATGATGACGATGATGAGGATGATGAGGATGATGATGATGGCGATGATGGTGGTGATGAGAATCAGGAGAGTGCTAGGGGTAGTAACGGGGATGACAATCAGGATGATGATGGGGGTGAACAACCGAAAAAGGGAGACAAGGTTACCAGCTCCAAGAAGACTGCTACTAAGACTGGAACCAAGTCCACAAAAGATGCAGCACAGAAGGACAAATCGACATCCTCGGAATCACGACGAACTAAGTGGCGCCACGATGTGAATGCCACTACAGCGTCTTCGGTTCCTGGTATCTCTATCGCTGTATCTGTACCTATTACCACTAACCCCATTAGTTCCGCTGTTGTTCCTCCTGTGATTGCAGAATCAGTGACGGAACCCGAAGCTGCACAATACTCTCCAGTTCACGACACTGCTGACATGCCTGAAACTGAACCAACAGATGTACGCACTTCGACTTCTCAACAACAAGCTCAACAATCTACGGTTCCTGAACCAAGCACAAGAGTTTGGGAAGACACGTTGGAGATAGACGAAACCGCACCACCACAGGCTTGGATCACGGCAGCAGCACAATATGATCCGATCACAGATGCTGACAAAGATGTGCTGTATCTCCGTATCCGAAGTCCGATTGACTTATGTGCATTTCTTGCTCATGAGTATAAGACTTCGGTTACTCCATCCTTGGTGAAGAAAGTGCTGCACGATAGGAGACTTCGCGCCAAAACCCGATTACCCCGAATGGAGTTTGAGTACTATGCCGATGAGATCCTAAAGGCTTTGAAAACCGTCTAACGGCCAGGACTTCATGCATCAGAAAGAGCTCCACCTCCAATGGATCCAGCTCAAGATAATCAGATTGCTCTTGACTTCTTCGTCACCAATGATCTTGAGTATCTTATGAAGGGGTCATCAAAGTACGCAACCTCCCTGACCTTGCTGAAAGCTGCCAACTGGGGGACAATACCCTATATCGAGGAAAAGGTAAATCGACTCTGGGTCCCAAAAATGAATCGTAATTATGATATGTATGCTGTCATAGGTGCATCTCATTGGGACGAGCGAGTCCGAAGGGCGTACAGGGGTTGCTGCTTGGTCAATTCTGGAAGCAATGTTAGATCCGACATCCGCATCTCCAGCATCTTAGGAATGAAAACTGAAGCTAAGAACGGTTATTATCATGTGACGGAGATTCGCTTGAAAAGGGAGGATGACAGGGAATACAAAATCCAGCAAGGAGATTTTTCCATCATTCGCCTTGAGGATATCGAAGATATGCTGCTTCTAATGACCCGAGATCAACTTACACACATTCCTCGTGAAGACCTGATTGCTTTGAATACAGCACTTCGTATGTTCACACGAAGCGTTGTCATCAAGTCACGAGTTGAAGATCTTCAGTAGGGAGTCGAAAGCTATCAGAGGAAGCTCAACTTAACCCGTCCTGTGAATCAAGTGCTACCTCAACATGTAGAAAGATGTCCATACACCGGTATTTCTGTCCCGAATTACGGAATTTTCTACTTGAACAGCAGAGGTTTGATGAAGTTTATGAGGGTGGGGGAGCTCCACAAGTATAGTGATGGAACTCTTATACAAATCAGAGATAAGTTGGAGCATCTAAACTCGGGTGGGACTTTGCCAGAGATGACGGAGGATTGGCATCCGGGTTACCGGCAGATGGCGAAGTACGTGATCAAGAAGATTGATCAAAAGCTCCGTGAACGAAGATTGATGAGGAGCTTGGAAAGATTCGTGGGTGGTAGACCATATGGAGTGCACTACAGGACACTGCAACGATCCATCTAATGGGTCGTACATTTCAGGTCACTCTATATTGGTTTTCAATTGTGAATATGTAGATTTATGAATAATGTGCTTGAATGGCTTGTTGTAGTGATAAGGTATGATAATTTTTCAAGAATTTCTCACGAGATTCTAAATCTTTCAAAATATGTCATACCAAAGCACTACAACTATCCCTTATTAACTTAAGGGGGAGCAATAACTTGTTCTATGGCCAAACATCAATTTCATTTTTACCCAAAGACCGGTTAATCCATTCAATATCCCAAATATTAATGGTTAACATTTTGGATAAGGGGAGAAAATGGGATTAAGGAGACGTAAGTGATACTTGGCTAAAAGATGAAAAAGACTTAATGATAATCCAACTTAATATGTGTTAAGCACGTGTTAAGGGGGAGCGTTTTTGATGATCAAAACACCTAAGGTACAAAACTTTTGATTTTAATATCACAAGTACCTTAGGTGATTTTCAATGATTTTTTCATGGTGGCAATTCCTTCCCAAAACACGCTTAATTCACGACGGATGTGGTGACAAAAGGGTGGTAGGAATAGGTTTAGTCCAATGATTCATCAGAGCCGATGGAATCTTCCCAAGGACAATTCACTAGTTAGAATTAGAAGTCCTAGGAAAGATGGAGAAAGAATGTGAACGTAGCTGAATGCCGACCAAGTACTTAAGCTAGCACTGGAACAATCACAACAAGGTGCTAGTGATGACGTATTGGTAAGCATTGAAGGGGTTGAAGAATGAAAAAGAAATGTAAAGATAAAGGGTGTAAAGAAAGAAGCCCTCCTTACAACTTTAGGCAGAAACCGGGTCAATACATATGCTATTGAGGTCATTTTTGTTAATGATTCTCGGTATTGAAGAAAGACATCATGGACCCAGTGATGCAATGCACAACCCTTCCCCAGCTAACTCAAATATCTCTCAAAAGGTATTTGTTTTAATCACACGGAGATCAACACGTTATCTATTGGTTTATTCACTCCGAATAAACTGGTATTGAAAAGGTGGCACTCCTCTCCAGCCATCGCTCACTAAATCAAAACGCACAATCGAGTCTAGAGCCAAGAGATCATCAAAAGTCTCATTAGGACACTTTCCATTTATTCCTTGCTTTCTCACACACTGTGAAAAGTAAGAGATTTTCATGAGTCCTACGCAATATTCCTGTAATATTGCCAGAACATCCGAGTAATACGTAAGTATTACAATGAAGATGGAAATCCTGCTTGAGCCAACATCAAACAAGCTCATGGTAGGTTACACGTGCGGTTCTTTTAGAACCAATCTTGTGAAAAACTGGAAGGTAACAGTGGTTTAATTCTTAATTGAACTTAAACTCGTTCCAGGCCTCTTCGCATTATCATATGATCTTGCCAGAACACTCAGAGTGACTCTTTACTGACCACAGTGACGAGTGGAAATCCTTCTAGTGTCAACATCAAACAGCACTTGGTAGGTAACGTGCAAGATTCTTTATGAATTGAGCTCGTGACAACTGGAAAGCAACGATGGTGAAAATCTTAATTGAAATTCACTTGTTCCAGGTTTCATGAATTGACGGCTTTTAATCACAAGGATAATTTATCCAAGTGATTCACTCTTTATGTTCGCAGTCAGCTTTGGACGGTCGAATAAAGAGAACGGGTTCACCCGCGAAATCCTGTCAGGAAGTTACTTAATTGAAACTATCCGTCACGGGTACGATATCTAATATCGTCCAACGGTCTTCACCGACCGGAGGTAAAATGCTACCGAATTAGAATAAAATGTTCAAAGCCATTTTATTCGTGTCGTTGCTGTGTACCTGTTAAAGACGGTGGCGTTGCTGTGTACCTGTTGAAGACGGTGGCGTTGCTGAGTACCAGTAAAGACGGTGGTGTTGCGGTGTTCCTGTAAAAGTCGTTCCCACATGCTTATGTCTTTTGCAACAAAGTTCAGCAAAAATTCAAGAAAGTACAAGATGAAGTCTTCCGCTGTACCAAACTCTGAAGCTTTCGAGAATTCAACAAAAAGACGTAAGTGTGTGGAACATGAAGTCACGAGGAGGCAAAGTTCACAAGAAAGGCAAAGATCGCACGTGAAAGGCCAAAGAACCATGCTCTCAAGTCAAAGCCAAAAAGATCAAATCAACATATTCACAACAAAAGAAAGAAAAGAAGAAAAGACTACGAGCTAAAGAACGAAGACTTAGTATAGTATGCTAGGTTTAGAACTTTGTAACGTGGAGTGACCTCCCTTAGGGGGAGATTGTTAGAAATACGTTTTAACGTATATTAGAAGTATCGGTCGCTCCACAATATGATTTATGTTGTAATAGCTCGTAGTTAGTAATTAGTTATTATTTGCTTATTAACTTAAGTAAGAACCGGTCCATGGGCTTGTCATGGACCGGCCCAAGCCCAATGTTTAGCTTGGACTATAAATACCCCTTTCCACTAAGGAAAGGGGTTGGTTGTTGTCATTTCATGTTTTCCATATTAATAAAATACACATAGTTTCTCTCACTTTCTCTCTCTAACTTTCTCTCTCTAGAAATCAACAAACCCCTTCATAGATTCATTGATTATCAATATTCTACAGTATTTTTCTGACAATTTATCGCAAAAAGGTAGTAGGTAAGGATGGTATGTAAGCCGAGTCAAATAATGTGACAATCCGTCAATTTGAGGTCGTTATTTTATTCTCAAGTATTATTTAAAATCATTATTTTATTGTTAATTTATGAACTCACTCACTTTTGGGAAGAAATAAGGGTTTACGTCTTAAAGTAGCATCGACTACGTCTAAACCGGAGAACTCTATGTTACGTGCTTACGTTTACATACACCATTTTTGGTGACAGTCTGACATTTCAGGAAATAAATTTATTCTCGAATATTATTTTGGAATTTTAATTTGTGTTGATTCATAAACTTACAAATTTACGGGTTGAAATTAGGGCTTACGTGCATAATTTAACGTCCTTTATGACTAAACCGGAAACCCACTACTAGAAAATCTGGCATCAGCAACGAACGTTTTCATCGCTATTTCGTCTCAAAAGCCCTACAACGACGGAATACTAACGAATACAGTCCGTCGTAAAAAAGGGCCTCGCAAATTTTTTGTGACAAACTTAGTGACAAAAGTGTTTGAGTTCAGCGATGGATTGTTTGTCACCAGCCCCTCACTAGTTACTTTATAAAGTTACTTAAACGAAATTTGATTCGACCATAAAGTGACTGTTTGGCGACAAAGTTTCCGTCGCTAAGAGTAACGACGATACTGTCGCCATTCCATCTCTAATAATCGACCAACCATTTTTGTCGTTAGCACATCGCAACTAGAGACATATATGTTCATCGTTAATCTGCCACTAAAAGTTTTGTCTCAAAACCATGGCTAAGTATATGTTGCTTAAATCCACACAATTGCATAGCATATTTGAGCAAACCCGTCTCTATCTTATCGCTATTTAAAAAAAATCCAGGATAAAATATGTCGTCAATCATTTGTTCAAGATGGCACACAAACAACTACAACACTGATAATAGTCAAGATGGCATACAAACTATTACGACACTGATAACAAACATATTCAAATCAAATAACAAGCATATTCGAAGATGTTCGACAACATAAAAGAAAGTGGAAACCAAAGAATCTCTCTTACATAAAAGTTAAGAGGGCCTAAATATATTTAGAGCTTTTCATAAAGTGTAATGGTTGATGTTCAAGATGCAGTGCCACTTGCATTACCTTGCTTTGTTTTTGTTTGGCGGATAACACGACTCGTGATACCATGATCGACAAGCATAGCTGAATTTCTGCACGCAATTTATACTTGATTTGTTCACGCATTTCTTCTTTAAGCTCTACGCGCATATTTCTTCCTTAAGCTCATTCTTCATTTCTTCCTTAAGCTGGACTTTCATTTTTTCCTTCAATTCTTCCTTTAACTCTACATGAACAAAGACGGTTTGAGGTTTACCAAAAAACTAAAAGTTGGCTTAATCATCATAAATGGAAACAGAGTTAGTTCCCGAAACCTTAATACAAAATTGTTAAAAAATTTCAATTTTAAATGTAGACACAAGAATTCAGCTTCAAAAATCGATGGCAAAACCATAAGAGGAAGTCTTATACCACTTACCATCTTTACTCCAAATAATGGCTTGTCCATTATAAGAACCGGCCAATTGCAAGTAACACACCCCCACTCTATAGATAAAATAAAGAGCTTTATGAAAAATGGTCACACAACATAAGTCAAAATTAATTCATAATCTTGAAGTAAAAAACTCACATTCGAGTCCAGTGTTATTACATCTTTGCTCTTATCACTTGTTCGACATCTGTAGTGTTTCAAAACAGAAACATCGTATAGGTCCTTTGTTGAATTGGAGCTACAAGGTCCATCATTAAGTGTTAGAAATACGTTTTAACGTATATTAGAAGTATCGGTCGCTCCACAATATGATTTATGTTGTAATAGCTCGTAGTTAGTAATTAGTTATTATTTGCTTATTAACTTAAGCAAGAACCGGTCCATGGGCTTGTCATGGACCGGCCCAAGCCCAATGTTTAGCTTGGACTATAAATACCCCTTTCCACTAAGGAAAGGGGTTGGTTGTTGTCATTTCATGTTTTCCATTTAATAAAATACACATAGTTTCTCTCACTTTCTCTCTCTAACTTTCTCTCTCTAGAAATCAACAAACCCCTTCATAGATTCATTGATTATCAATATTCTACATTTGGTATCAAGAGCTATGGGGTGATTTAAGGTGGTGATTTGTGTGGTTTTTTAGTTTTTGATTGTATTAGTGTTCTTTAAGAAAAATCATCTTGATTCTTGGTGTTTTTGGTGTTTTTGTGATTGGGATTAGTGGATAAGTATTAGTTGTTACTTATTTTAGTCGAAAGCACAAAACTTTTTGGGTTATTTGGTCAAAATCTGGGCTTAATCTTCATTGTTACTGTTCGACTGTTCATCGGGAAAGGTTTCTGTTCATTCAGCAAAACTTCCGGATCAAGGAGTTCCGGATCAAGAAGTTCCGGATCAAGAAGTTCCGGATCAAGAAGTTCCGGATCAAGAAGTTCCGGATCAAGAAGTTCCGAGTCAAGAAGTTCCGAATCAAGAAACTTCCGAACCAAGAAGTTCCGGATCAAGAAACTTCCGAGTCAAGAAGTTCCGGATCAAGAAACTTCCGAACCAAGAAGTTCCGGATCAAGAAACTTCCGAGTCAAGAAGTTCCGGATCAAGCCAAACTTCCGAACCAAGAACTTCCGAGTCAAGAGGTTCCGAATCAATCCAAAAGTTCCGAATCAAGGTAATCTTCCGAATCAACAAAAAGTTCCGAATCAAGGTAATCTTCCGAATCAAACTTCCGAATCAACAAAAAGTTCCGAATCAAGGGTTATTTTGCTTGTTTTTCGACGATTTTTTAGAGGATTTAATCTTGGTTTCATACAACAAAAACACAACACAATTCACAAGCTTTACTTCACTGCTCGATCAACCGATAATCTCTGTTTCTTTGAAGAAAACAAAATGAATCCAAATTCAGTAATGCCTCAGATGACATCTCTTACGGATATATCAATCATAACGGGAACTGATAGCCGTCCACCGATGCTTATTAAAGAGGTGTTTGAGGCATGGCAAGGTCGAATGATGCAATATCTAAAGGGGAAACCGACATACGGAAGGCTTATGGTCAAATCGATTTTGAATGGTCCACTCGACTATGGTACCATTACGGTTGACAACGTGACTAGACCACGAGAATTTGAAGAACTCACTCCAGCTCAACAACTTGTTGCAGATGCAGATGAAAAAGCTCTTCAAACAATTCTTCAAGCTCTTCCCCATGATATTTATAGGATGGTAAGCAAGTATACGGTAGCAAAAGACTTATGGGAACGTCTTAAGGTGTTGCTACAAGGCACGTCTCTCACCAAACAAGAAAGGGAGTGTCAGCTGTATGATTTGTTTGATAGATTCACCTACAACCCAGGGGAAACACTTCACGATTATTACTTCAGATTCACCACACTCATGAATGATCTGAATGTATACAATCTTGAGATTGCACCATTCCAGGTTAACACCAAATTCTTGAATACTCTACCTCAAGCTGAATGGGGTGAGTACATTACTGACGTCAAGTTAACCAGGGATCTGCATAAGTGCAATTTGGATCAAATATATGCCTTCCTTCAGCAGCATGAGAAGCATGTGATTATGCACCGCTCTCCTCGTGGTATGTATCCAGATTCCTTAGCTTTGATGGCGAATCAACCAAGCTTGTCTCACAACAACACACCTTATATCTTGGGACATCAAGCCTATCATCAATCACCTTACATGACACCAGCCTTTCCCCAATACTCGATTCTACCACAACCACCCACCTCACATCAGCAACAATATCGGTTCAATGCACCTTCATCACAGTATGCTTCACAACTTCATCAAGCAAATGTTGCACCTTATGCTCAGCCTTCATATTCTTCTTATCAAGAGAATGCAGCATATCCAACAAGCTATCCTGATCAAATGAGTATTCCTTCTACTGATTATGCAGCTCATCCAGATCAAGCACTGTATTGTGATGATGAAGAAGTCCCCGTTCCTGTTTTCCAACAAGGAGCTGACCCAGTTGAAGTGCTAACTACTATGTCTGCTTATCTCACAAGAACTTTAAGCAAACGAGGATTCAGAGGATCAGCTCCTACCAACAATCAGTTGAGGAATTCATCCAATTCTCGCCAACAAGCTACAATTGAGAATGACAGGGTAATGGTTCAGCCAATTCAACCATATCAGGGGAGATCTTCCACTTCAACCAATGCTCGCACGATCAATTCTGCTCCTGCTCCAATGGTCAACAATCCTCCACGGGCTAATACAGGCAAGTTGAGAATGGTTACCTGCTACAACTGCAAAGAAGAGGGTCATATGTCCAGGGATTGTAAGAAACCCAAGAGGAAAAGGGATGGACAGTGGTTTGCAGAAAAGATCTATCTGGTAAATGCTCAGGCGCAAGGAAGGGAACTTGATGAAGAGGAGCTTGCATTTCTTGCTGACCCAGGGATTGCTGAACAAGACGTTGTCACTACGCAAAATGCAGCTTACCAAGCCGATGATCTTGATGCGTATGATTCCGACTGTGATGACTTTCAAACTGCAAAGGCTGCTTTCATGGCAACTTTCTCCAGCTTAGGGCCAGATAAGAAATCCGAGGTACTTATTAATAACACCGATAATGCCACTGATGCTAGTATTCAACAACATCAAGTTGGGCAAGAGAGTGCTGATTCGAATGAATCTTCGGTGGTGAGTCTTTCAAACGAGGAGACAAACAATGATAACAATATCAATGTGAGTCCCCAGACTTTGAGTGAATCACAACCGGGATCCATTTCGCATACGCCTACTCCTGCTCAACAAGATTTGGTCATGGTTCCTGCTACATTACTTAGCCAAATGAATGCTGCTCTCTTAGAAACCTTAGCTAAGAATAAGAATTTGTCTGATGAGCTTGCCTTAAGCAATGAGAAAGTACAAACTTTGGAATTAGTGCCTTCGTCTAGTGTTCTCACAAATCTCGAATATGATCACTTTAGAAACAAACAAATGGGTCACTTGCAAGAAATAGAAAACTTAAGAGCAAATTTGTCTAATGAACTTCGAGAAAAGGAGTTAGTGGTCACTAATTTTCAAAAACTTCAAACGGATTTTGAATCACCAGAATCTAAGAAGACTGAAATGGAGATTAATGCCACTAATAAGATTAGAAGTCTAGATTACTTGCTGTTAAGACAATACGCTGCTTCACAACTAGTTCACTTATTTGATGCTTCATTTAGAGAATTTAACTTATCACGTCTAAAAGGCCTTCCCCCTAATCCACGGTATGCAAAACAAGCTTTAAGACATAGTCCTAGACTTTATAATTCAACTCAATTAGGATTGGCTTTAGACCCGATTGTTTTTCCCAATGATCAAACAAGTAAGGATCTAGTTGATGAGGATCGGTCATACAATTCAGCAAAATATCCCGATTGTGATTATTTTAAAATGAATAAGGAGCTTGCTAAAACTGATTTTAGAGTTCGATTCCATATGGATAAAGATCTCATTACAGCACCAACCTACATGATAGAGGAAGAAAGCCCTAGTACATTTCCTACACTTGTCAACATGGAAGATCCTAAGGAAATTCCAAAGAATCTTCCACCGGTTAGCACTGTATGGTTAAACTTGAAAGAGATTAACCGATACTTTACTAACTTTGACAAGGTCATTTTGGAATGTACGACTTCAAATGGCTTAAATGCCGGAGAATGGGCTTTCGAACACATGAACGAGGTGTTTAAAACTAAGATCAATCCGTTTGTCGAAAGTCTAAAAGGAAGTTTTGCATCTCTTAAGGAAAATCTTCAGTTTGAAATTAGGGAAGTTCAAAAAGTGTTTTATGAAATGGACACCGCTTACGAACTGCAACTAATTGAAAAGGAAAAGATTTTAACCGAATATGACCGATTCTTGTCTGAAGTAATCTCGTGTGATGTGCTTACTACTGTAAATGTTAACTATTCGAATGAGCTTACATCCACCATGATTAATTGTGATGCTGTGAATATTTGTGAGGATAATTGTGATGATGTTTGTAATCCTTCTGTAAATGTTGCTGATACTGTAAATGAGGTAGAAAATCATTCTTGTCACGAATCTAACGCTGAGTTTTTAAAGCTACAAGATTCTTATAATTTACTTTCACAACGCTTTAATCAACTTGAACAACATTGTATATCTTTAGAATTAAAACAACAAAATCAAAATGAAAATCTTTTGATATCAAATGTTTGTGAAAACGGTGTTGAGAATAGTGACAAGATGATTGCAATTGTTAAGACATTAGAGGAAGAAATCATGAGATTGAAGAGAGAGGTATCATCAAAGGAAACATTAAGAATGGAACTAGAGGCTGCAGAGTCTAAAAACCAGGTCTTAGAAATTAGACTATCAACTGTTCTAGGGGAGATGGATCGGACAAGGCAGGGACTATCCGCTCTTTATGGTTCACTAGAAGAACGCTTCGCTTTTAATGCGGCACAGCAACAATATTATGTTGAACAACTGAACCAAAAGTGCGAAGAAATCTCTGACTTGAACATCCTGCTCATAGACAAAAATATGGTTCTGGCTGAGTTAAAGGAGACACTTCTTCTCACCCGACAAGAAGTTGTTGATAACTTAGCTACCGACTCTGCACCGTCCACTAGTGCTCCAACAACCAAGTCAGTAGTGCTTTATAAGAATCCGCTTCATAAGAGAAACCAGCTTACCTATGATGATTATATGAGGAATGCCATTAAGCATGTCGATCTTCTTAGGGATATTTTAGACGATCTTTATGCCTTAGATCCCTCAAGTAGCGACTATTATTCGGCTCATGAATATGTTAAGCGAGTTCAATATTGCTTGGCTTATTTGCAATACATAGGTACACCAGGTTCTGCACTACTTGATAATAGGCCCATTGCTGTCACTCCATTTAATAAGACTCCAGGAGCGAAACCGTCATTGGCACAATCAAGTAAGACACCTTTAAAATCTGCTGCTAATGTTCCCAATTTGCCTTCTACAGGATTAAAAGAGACTACTAAGGCTAAAGGATCGCCACTCAAGAAAGCTAAGATCAAGCCCTCCACTAGTAGTGCCACAAAGAAGAAAGTAGAAGTCCACAATAGGAATGCTAGTTTAGTTTTAAATAAAACGAATCATGTTAAGACTAAAAGCTCTGCGCCTGTGCAGCAGCCTAAACCATTCGTGAATTCTGATTTAAAGTGTTGGAATTGTAATGAATGTATGTTTTCCCAGCGTCATGATTTGTGTCTGATTGATCACGTTAATGAAATGAATGCTATTAAGAATGGTCTTGAATGGAAGCCAACGGGTAGAACTCGTGCCCAAGTTGGCTGGCAATGGCGTCCCACTGGTAGGACCTTTACACTAGATGGTAAAATGTGCCCTTTAACTAGGAATGCATCCATTGAGGATAGGTCTGAGCGTCCTTTAGTTAGGAACACTCGCACTCAAGTATGGAAACAGCGCCCTTTAATTAGGTCTGCCCCCACTGTAGTGCCTATCAGTGAAGAAATACCTCAGGATTTAAGCCAATTAGAATCTACACCACCAATTAAGAAGAAAAAGGCTAGGAAATCTAAGAAACCTAGAGTTAGCAAATCTAAGATTATTAAATCTGTACCTGCTAATAACAAGGAACACTCAGATTCCGATACCTCTACATTGTCTTTGTGTGGTGATATTTTCAGGTGGTCCAAATCATCCTGTGGTATTTGGACTCCGGTTGTTCAAAACATATGACCGGAAATCGCTCGATGCTCCAAAATTTCGTCAGCAAGTTTCTTGGTACGGTTAAATTCGGGAATGATCATATAGCAAAGATTATGGGATACGGTGAATATCAAATTGGAAACGTGACGATTTCTAGGGTATACTATGTAGAAGGTCTTGGTCACAACCTATTCTCAGTAGGACAGTTTTATGATTCCAACCTTGAGGTTGCTTTTCGACAACACACTTGTTTCATCCGCAACTTGGAAGGAAAAGATTTGTTGAAGGGATCTCGTGGTGCAAATCTATATACCTTGTCCTTACAAGACATGATGGCCGCTTCTCCAGTATGTCTTCTCTCTAAAGCTTCTAAGACCAAGTCATGGTTATGGCATCGCAGATTATCTCATCTTAACTTTGATGCAATTAATCATCTGGCTAAAAACGAATTAGTTCGTGGTCTTCCAAAGCTTAAATTTCACAAGGATCATTTATGTTCCGCGTGTTCAAGGGGGAAAAGCACCAAGAAATCTTACAAGCCCAAAGCTGAAGACACCAATCAAGAAAAACTTCATCTTTTGCATATGGATCTTTGTGGGCCGATGAGAACTGAAAGTGTGAGCGGTAAGAAATTCATTCTCGTCATTGTGGATGATTTTTCCAGGTTTACATGGGTTAGATTTCTACGTACAAAGGATGAGGCACCGAAGGCTATCATCACTTTTCTGAAGATCATTCAGGTACGTTTGAATACCACTGTCCGCCGTATTCGTACAGACAATGGTACAGAGTTCGTCAACCAGACTCTTCGTGATTATTATGAAGGAGTTGGTATATCACATGAAACATCCGCTGCACGCACTCCACAACAAAACGGTGTCGTTGAAAGACGGAATCGTACACTTATGGAAGCTGCTAGGACCATGCTTATTTATGCGAACGCTCCATTGTTCTTGTGGGCAGAGGCTATTTCTACTGCATGTTTCACCCAAAACCGTTCTATCGTTCGGAAACGCCATGGAAAAACACCTTATGAGCTTCTACATGACCGCAAACCCGATGTTTCATTTTTCCATGTGTTTGGTGCTCTGTGTTATCCAAACATCAATAGTGAGAACTTGGGTAAGCTTCAACCAAAAGCCGACATAGGTATTTTCATTGGTTACTCACCGTCCAAAAGAGCATACCGAATCTATAACCGTCGTCTTGGCAAGATTGTGGAAACTATGGACGCAGATTTCGACGAGCTGACAGCGATGGCTTCTGAGCAACACAGCTCTGAACCCGCGCTTCATGAGATGGGAACCGGTGCTATCAGTTCCGGATTAATTCCCAACAATCCTACTTCTACATCATTTTTACCACCATCAAGGCCTGAGTGGGATAAACTGTTTCAACCGTTGTTTGATGAATTCTTCGATCCCCCAACTGATGAAGTTCCAGTACCTGTAGTAATTGCTCCAATACCTGAAGTGGTTGCTCAAGTTAATGAACCTTTATCTAATGCATCTACAATTCAAATTGAACCTGATGCACCTTCACCAAGTGATTCTCAAACTACACCTGAATCATCACCCCTACTTGTGCCTAATGATGTGGAAGAGGATTCTACTGATCACGACTTGGAATATGCTCACTTGCAAGAGCTTCCTTTCTTTGGTGTAGCGATCCCTGAAAACCCTTCAGCCGCGTCTACCTCAGAAGAAGCTCCATCTATTGTTCACTCCAGACCACCTAGGATTGAAAACCATAGCACTAAATGGACAAAAGATCACCCAATTAGGAATGTTATTGGAGATCTAGATCGGCCAGTCTCTACACGCCATCAATTACAAGAGAGTGCACTTTATTGTTACTTTGATGCATTTCTCTCTGAAGTTGAACCCAAAAATTGGCAGCAGGCTATGACCCAATCATCTTGGATTGAAGCTATGCAGGAGGAACTCAATGAATTCAAACGACTAGAAGTATGGGAATTGGTTCCTCGCCCTGACAAGGTTAACATCCTTACTTTGTTATGGGTTTATAAGGTTAAACTTGATGAGATGGGTGCGGTATTGAAGAATAAAGCAAGATTGGTCGCTAGAGGATATAAACAAGCCTTGGGTATAGACTTTGAGGAATCTTTTGCTCCTGTGGCTAGATTGGAGGCGATTAGACTATTCCTTGCGTTTGCTGCTCATATGAACATGATCGTCTATCAAATGGATGTGAAGACGGCATTTTTGAACGGTGAACTAAGGGAAGAAGTTTATGTTAGTCAACCGGATGGGTTCGTCAGTACGGAGTCTCCTAATCACGTGTACAAGCTTAAGAAGGCTCTCTATGGGTTGAAACAAGCTCCACGCGCGTGGTATGATCTCCTGTCAACATATCTCATGTCGGAAGGCTTCTCCAAAGGCAAAGTGGACCCCACTCTATTCACTCTCAAGGACGGCAACGACATGCTTCTGGTACAAATTTATGTTGACGATATAATTTTTGCTGCCACTAACATAGAATTGTCTAAACAATTTGAGAAGATAATGTCCACACGCTTTCAGATGTCGATGATGGGAAAAATTTCATTTTTCTTAGGATTACAGATTTCTCAGAATCCCAGAGGCATCTTTATTAATCAATCCAAATATGCTCTAGAATCTCTTAAGAAATATAACTTTGAGAATTGTGACCCCGTAGACACTCCAATGGTGGAGAAATCCAAGTTAGATGAAGATAGGGATGGGATTATTGTCGATCCGAAACTTTACCGTGGAATGATTGGCACCCTTCTCTATCTGACTGCTAGCAGGCCTGATTTGCAATTTGCTGTATGCATGTGTGCCCGGTATCAGGCTCGGCCTACCGAAAAGCACCTACATGTTGTGAAAAGAATCTTTCGGTATCTAAAAGGAACACTTCATCGTGGTCTATGGTATCCGAAAGATTCCTCGATTGCTTTAATATCATACGCAGATGCCGATCATGCTGGATGTCAAGATACGAGGCGTAGCACTTCTGGATCTGTGCAACTCCTAGGAGATAGATTGATCAGTTGGTCTTCAAAAAGGCAGAAAAGCGCTGCAATATCAAGCACGGAGGCTGAATACATCGCCATGTCCGGTTGTTGTGCTCAAGTCCTTTGGATGAGATCACAATTAACTGACTACGGTCTTGGATTTAACAAAATCCCGATGTATTGTGACAACAAGAGCGCCATTGCCCTTTGCTGCAACTATGTTCAACACTCCCGGGCCAAGCACATAGACATTCGCTACCATTTCATTAAGGAGCAGGTGGAGAACGGAGTGATCGAGCTGTATTTTGTCACTACTGAGTATCAGCTGGCGGATATGTTCACCAAAGCCTTAGATCGAGGACGAATCGAGTTTTTGATCGACAAGCTTGGCATGAAATCATTCACTCCAGCGACTCTCAAAGAGTTGGCAGAAGAATCAGCTGAATAGTCGTGGTAAACTATTCAGAGTATCCTTTGGTTGTGATCATGTATATTATCGTAAATATATAAACCACAAAAGAAAAATACAAAAATATAAAACCAAGAAAAACCATAAAAAATATAAAACCAAGAAAAACCATAAAAATTATAAAATCAAGAAAAACCAAAAATATTTTTCGTTTTTAAATCGGGCATGTCTTTTAGTACGGTAATATTTATGGCCTTAGAAATGTCGATCAATATTGACACGGTGCCATAAATAGAGTCCGTATAAAAGTTGTACATTTTTAAAACATGCCCATAATGGCTTGTAGTTATTTCAGACTGCAACCCGGTTTTCATATTAAAGTCACGTATTTCCTTGGAAAACGTTGGCTCAGAACGGGAATTAATTTTCTCGGGCGTGATTTACAAGCCAAATCATGCAAAGGGATCAAGTTTACTTTATAACTTGGTCTGACACGAATTAATGTACGTCTCAGTGCATTAATTTGTTAAAATAAGAGAAATCTTATTGACACCACGAATCAAAATTTTTCAAGAGATAAATTGGAAATGCTTTCATCAATATTTGACTCTTTAAACAATGACTACAGCTCTTTAACTAGAAAACGGGTCATCGTTTAAGGGGGAGAAAATAGTAAAATCATCTTCGTCATTAAAATTGATTTTCAAAAGTGATTGTGAAAATTAAGGGCTACATGGTAATTGAGTGGTTTTGCTTTAGAAAACGACTAGTGTTCGTTCTAAGTGATAGGCATGGCTTTTAGATATTGGAGAGATGCTAATAGATGCGTTTGCTAAATTGTGTGTACGTTTAACAAGAGTTAGGAGAAATGGAAAAATTAGAAACAAAAAGGAAAAGTTTAGAAAATGTAAGGACTACAAGTGTGATTTATTGAAACTAGTCAAAATTGACCTAAGTCAAAAATCAAACACCCCGCCCCTCACTTTTTCCTTTCACTGTTTATTCACTCCTTTGCCGCCATTGTTGAAAACATCACATACACACAAATCTTTCAAACATCTCGTATAATCATTCCATCCTGTTCATTCGTTTAATAAGGTAATAACATTGAATCTTTGACTTATTAATTCGTCTAAATCTTCATCTATATCCCCTTAATTGATTCAGATAATTAACAAGTATCAGATTTAGGGTTCTTGATTAAATTAGGCTAAATTGATTAGGGAATTAAGGTGGGTTTTGCTCGGAATAGGTTCTATGATGTTTAAATTGCCTTAGTTTGCCTTAGAAACTCACAAACGCGCTAGAATAAACATCTGAGATTCGTTTGTAAATGTTCCGGATGAACATGGCTTAAAACTTCCGAATGAAGGATTTCTTCTAAAAAACTTCCAAATGAGGAAGTTCCGAATGAAGAACTTCCGAATGAGGAAGTTCCGAATGAAGAACTTCCGAATAAAGGAAGTTCCGAATAAAGAACTTCCGAATGAAGGAAGTTCCGAATGAAGAACTTCCGAATGAAGGAAGTTCCGAATGAAGAACTTCCGGATGAAGGAAGTTCCGAATGAAGAACTTCCGAATGAAGGAAGTTCCGAATGAAGAACTTCCGGATGAAGGAAGTTCCGAATGAAGAACTTCCGGATGAAGGAAGTTCCGAATGAAGAACTTCCGGATGAAGGAAGTTCCGAATGAAGAACTTCCGGATGAAGAAGTTCCGAATGAAGAGAAGTTCCGAATGAGGAAATGTTCCGGATGAAGATGTTCCGAATGAGGAAATGTTCCGGATGAAGATGTTCCGAATGAGGAAATGTTCCGGATGAGTTGTTTGATTATTCTTGTTTGCATGCTATATATGTATTTGTTGTTTTATGAAATGTGTTATGCTTAGAATTAAGAATGATATATATCTATATGCTTTTGTGCATCAACCTTTCATGTCTTATCTTAAGCAGATACAATGACTAATCCAACGGTACAAGCAATCCAAGATTCTAGAGAAGCCGATATTGCTAAAGCCCGAACCCTAACTACCGGCTGAAGCAAGTCTCTAAATCCACCCACCATGGTTTTAAGGTCGCCATAGCCATTCTTGATAACTCTCATTTCAAGAACGCCCTTAGAAGTACAGCCTCGGTGCCTTATGAGTATATGTTTGAATTTTGGGCTACCAAGGAAATTACTTCGAACAAGATCACCTTCACCATCGACAACAAGCAGCAGACACTCACCGTTTCAGACTTTCGTAAGATTCTTGGTATACGGGATACACCCAAGGGCATGTCTTTCTCAAGGGATCCTAATAAAGATGAACTCGTGGAGTTATTTGACGCACTTGGATGTCCGGAAATACGAGTTGCATCTGAGTTTACAACTGCTAAGGTGGGACAACCTTGGAGAGCGTTGATGGGTATTCTCAGTAAATGTCTTACACCAAAGACGAGTGGCCATGATGCTTTACGCAGTCCAATAATAAACCTCTTCTATGGCATGTACAAAGCTGCAAATTCAGATTATGCTTTGTTGATATGGGAAGAATTCACCTTTCAACTCTTCTACAACAAGAAGCTGAAGACAAACTTCTTTCCTTATCCTCGGTTTATTAAGCTTATCATAAATTATTTTATGAAGCTTGATGCTACTATTGATAGGCGTGCAGGAGGTCGCTATCACACTGAAGAAGCTGATGATACTGTAGATCTGAGGCATGAAGGACCGTCTATTGGTGTGATTCCGGGTCCTGTTCCTGATTATCTTCTGTCTGACAAAATCAAAGGTTCTGCTGATTACAAGCTACTGCAGATAGAAATCCAGAGGCTGAAAGCAAACCTTCAAACTGGAGAAGACTCATCCACAACGGTTAAGAGTAAAGGTAAACGCAAACAACCAGCAGCGTTACCTGAACCCGAACCCAAGAAGAAGAAGACAGAGGGTAAGAAGGGAAAGGGTAAGGATTTGATGCGTCTACGTGACGAAGAAGATATTGTTGATCCTACTGTTGATAAAACCGAGCAACAAATGATGAAGATTGCTATTAAAAGGAGTAGGAAAGATACTGGAGGTAGTGGTTCAGGTGCAAGGGTAGATATTGAGGATGAGTATGTGGAACCAGATGATGTTGATGAGTTTGGGTCACCTGAAAACTATTCCACTTCGAAAGAGCCATCAATCCTTATTTCAACAAGTGTGGAAAAGGAACCTGTTGCTCCTACGATCATGGTGACAACTCAACCTTTGGCAACTCTACCTCCACCAATCCAACCCTTAACAACCCGACCAACCCGACCGGCTTCCACACCATTTCTTCCACCACCCATAATCCCCATCCTTAGTACAGCAGTAACAACCGAGCCTATTCAGTCAACCCAGAGCAGCTCTGCAACATCTGCAATGGCTGCATTAGTGATGGCCGAAATGCTTGACAATCACAAACGCGAAATGGATGAACTTCGTCAAGAGTTGCAAAGACGAGCTCAAAGGGAAGAAGCATCTCATAAAGCCCAAGAGGAGATGATTGCTAGGTTCGCTTCAGATATGGAGTTGACTCGAAAAGCACATGCGGAAGAACTTGCTCGAGTTAAGCAGGCTGAGGCTGATAAGCATGCTGCACGCATTACCAGACTTCAAGCGATGAGGGATAAATATAAGGAACAAAAAGAAGCACTTGAAGCAACTGTGAAAGAAAGAGTGCAAGAATCCGTTGAATCCTTAATGCCTAAGCTTCGTGACGAGTTGAAGACACTTGCTGCTGACAACTTGATGGTCAAATCATCCAATCCTTCAGAAGCCGCCTACAAGATTGCTTATGACCTGACGGATTTTGAATTGAAGAAGATCCTTAAGGCTCGTATGGTGGAACTTGGGTCATTTGACAAGTCGAGGATTCAACGGGCTCTATATAAATCCCTGAATGATGCTATCATGGAGGATGATAGATTATTCAAAACGTTTGGAAGTGTGGTACCATATCACATCTTACCTGAGGAAGAAAGGGAAGAGAGTGAAGAAGAGGGTACGGGGGAAGAAGAGGAAGAAGAAGAAGAAGAAGGAGAAAAGGATAAAGACGATGACGAGGGTGGTGATGATGATGAGGATGATGACGATGATGAGGATGATGAGGATGATGATGATGGCGATGATGGTGGTGATGAGAATCAGGAGAGTGCTAGGGGTAGTAACGGGGATGACAATCAGGATGATGATGGGGGTGAACAACCGAAAAAGGGAGACAAGGTTACCAGCTCCAAGAAGACTGCTACTAAGTCTGGAACCAAGTCCACAAAAGATGCAGCACAGAAGGACAAATCGACATCCTCGGAATCACGACAAACTAAGTGGCGCCACGATGTGAATGCCACTACAGCGTCATCGGTTCCTGGTATCTCTATCGCTGTATCTGTACCTATTACCACTAACCCCATTAGTTCTGCTGTTGTTCCTCCTGTGATTGCAGAATCAGTGACGGAACCCGAAGCTGCACAACACTCTCCAGTTCACGACACTGCTGACATGCCTGAAACTGAACCAACAGATGTTCGCACTTCAACTTCTCAACAACAAGCTCAACAATCTACGGTTCCTGAACCAAGCACAAGAGTTTGGGAAGACACGTTGGAGATAGACGAAACCGCACCACCACAGGCTTGGATCACGGCAGCAGCACAATATGATCCGATCACAGATGCTGACAAAGATGTGCTGTATCTCCGTATCCGAAGTCCGATTGACTTATGTGCATTTCTTGCTCATGAGTATAAGACTTCGGTTACTCCATCCTTGGTAAAGAAAGTGCTGCACGATAGGAGACTTCGCGCCAAAACCCGATTACCCCGAATGGAGTTCGAGTATTATGCCGATGATATCCTAAAGGCTTTGAAAACCGTCCAACGGCCAGGAATTCATGAATCAGAAAGAGCTCCACCTCCAATGGATCCTGCTCAAGATAATCAGATTGCTCTTGACTTCTTCGTCACCAATGATCTTGAGTATCTTATGAAGGGGTCATCAAAGTACGCAACCTCCCTAACCTTGCTGAAAGCTGCCAACTGGGGGACAATACCCTATATCGAGGAAAAGGTAAATCGACTCTGGGTCCCAAAAATGAATCGTAATTATGATATGTATGCTGTCATAGGTGCATCTCATTGGGACGAACGAGTCCGAAGGGCGTACAGGGGTTGCTGCTTGGTCAATTCTGGAAGCAATGTTAGATCCGACATCCGTATCTCCAGCATCTTAGGAATGAAAACTGAAGCCAATAACGGCTACTATCATGTGACGGAGATTCGCTTGAAAAGGGAGGATGACAGGGAATACAAAATCCAGCAAGGAGATTTTTCCATCATTCGCCTTGAGGATATCGAAGATATGCTGCTTCTGATGACCAGAGATCAACTTACACACATTCCTCGTGAAGACCTGATTGCTTTGAATACAGCACTTCGCATGTTCACACGAAGCGTTGTCATCAAGTCACGAGTTGAAGACCTTCAGTTGGGAGTCGAAAGCTATCAGAGGAAGCTCAATTTAACCCGTCCCGTGAATCAAGTGCTACCTCAACATGTAGAAAGATGTCCATACACCGGCATTTCTGTCCCGAATTACGGAATTTTCTACTTGAACAGCAGAGGTTTGATGAAGTTTATGAGGGTGGGGGAGCTCCACAAGTATAGTGATGGAACTCTTATACAAATCAGAGATAAGTTGGAGCATCTGAACTCGGGTGGGACTTTGCCAGAGATGACGGAGGATTGGCATCCGGGTTACCGGCAGATGGCGAAGTACGTGATCAAGAAGATTGATCAAAAGCTCCGTGAACGTAGATTGATGAGGAGCTTGGAAAGATTCGTGGGTGGTAGACCATATGGAGTGCACTACAGGACACTGCAACGATCCATCTAATGGGTCGTACATTTCAGGTCACTCTATATTGGTTTTCAATTGTGAATATGTATATTTGTGAATAATGTGCTTGAATGGCTTGTTGTAGTGATAAGGTATGATAATTTTTCAAGAATTTCTCACGAGATTCTAAATCTTTCAAAATATGTCATACCAAAGCACTACAACTATCCCTTATTAACTTAAGGGGGAGCAATAACTTGTTCTATGGCCAAACATCAATTTCATTTTTACCCAAAGACCGGTTAATCCATTCAATATCCCAAATATTAATGGTTAACATTTTGGATAAGGGGAGAAAATGGGATTAAGGAGACGTAAGTGATACTTGGCTAAAAGATGAAAAAGACTTAATGATAATCCAACTTAATATGTGTTAAGCACGTGTTAAGGGGGAGCGTTTTTGATGATCAAAACACCTAAGGTACAAAACTTTTGATTTTAATATCACAAGTACCTTAGGTGATTTTCAATGATTTTTTCATGGTGGCAACTCCTTCCCTAAACACGCTTAATTCACGACGGATGTGGTGACAAAAGGGTGGTAGGAATAGGTTTAGTCCAATGATTCATCAGAGCCGATGGAATCTTCCCAAGGACAATTCCCTAGTTAGAATTAGAAGTCCTAGGAAAGATGGAGAAAGAATGTGAACGTAGCTGAATGCCGACCAAGTACTTAAGCTAGCACTGGAACAATCACAACAAGGTGCTAGTGATGACGTATTGGTAAGCATTGAAGGGGTTGAAGAATGAAAAAGAAATGTAAAGATAAAGGGTGTAAAGAAAGAAGCCCTCCTTACAACTTTAGGCAGAAACCGGGTCAATACATATGCTATTGAGGTCATTTTTGTTAATGATTCTCGGTATTGAAGAAAGACATCATGGACCCAGTGATGCAATGCACAACCCTTCCCCAGCTAACTCAAATATCTCTCAAAAGGTATTTGTTTTAATCACACGGAGATCAACACGTTATCTATTGGTTTATTCACTCCGAATAAACTGGTATTGAAAAGGTGGCACTCCTCTCCAGCCATCGCTCACTAAATCAAAACGCACAATCGAGTCTAGAGCCAAGAGATCATCAAAAGTCTCATTAGGACACTTTCCATTTATTCCTTGCTTTCTCACACACTGTGAAAAGTAAGAGATTTTCATGAGTCCTACGCAATATTCCTGTAATATTGCCAGAACATCCGAGTAATACATAAGTATTACAATGAAGATGGAAATCCTGCTTGAGCCAACATCAAACAAGCTCATGGTAGGTTACACGTGCGGTTCTTTTAGAACCAATCTTGTGAAAAACTGGAAGGTAACAGTGGTTTAATTCTTAATTGAACTTAAACTCGTTCCAGGCCTCTTCGCATTATCATATGATCTTGCCAGAACACTCAGAGTGACTCTTTATTGACCACAGTGACGAGTGGAAATCCTTCTAGTGTCAACATCAAACAGCACTTGGTAGGTAACGTGCAAGATTCTTTATGAATTGAGATCGTGACAACTGGAAAGCAACGATGGTGAAAATCTTAATTGAAATTCACTTGTTCCAGGTTTCATGAATTGACGGCTTTTAATCACAAGGATAATTTATCCAAGTGATTCACTCTTTATGTTCGCAGTCAGCTTTGGACGGTCGAATAAAGAGAACGGGTTTACCCGCGAAATCCTGTCAGGAAGTTACTTAATTGAAACTATCCGTCACGGGTACGATATCTAATATCGTCCAACGGTCTTCACCGACCGGAGGTAAAATGCTACCGAATTAGAATAAAATGTTCAAAGCCATTTTATTCGTGTCGTTGCTGTGTACCTGCTAAAGACGGTGGCGTTGCTGTGTACCTGTTGAAGACGGTGGCGTTGCTGAGTACCAGTAAAGACGGTGGTGTTGCGATGTACCTGGAAAAGTCGTTCCCACATGCTTATGTCTTTTGCAACAAAGTTCAGCAAAAATTCAAGAAAGTACAAGATGAAGTCTTCCGCTGTACCAAACTCTGAAGCTTTCGAGAATTCAACAAAAAGACGTAAGTGTGTGGAACATGAAGTCACGAGGAGGCAAAGTTCACAAGAAAGGCAAAGATCGCACGTGAAAGGCCAAAGAACAATGCTCTCAAGTCAAAGCCAAAAAGATCAAATCAACATATTCACAACAAAAGAAAGAAAAGAAGAAAAGACTACGAGCTAAAGAACGAAGACTTAGTATAGTATGCTAGGTTTAGAACTTTGTAACGTGGAGTGACCTCCCTTAGGGGGAGATTGTTAGAAATACGTTTTAACGTATATTAGAAGTATCGGTCGCTCCACAATATGATTTATGTTGTAATAGCTCGTAGTTAGTAATTAGTTATTATTTGCTTATTAACTTAAGTAAGAACCGGTCCATGGGCTTGTCATGGACCGGCCCAAGCCCAATGTTTAGCTTGGACTATAAATACCCCTTTCCACTAAGGAAAGGGGTTGGTTGTTGTCATTTCATGTTTTCCATTTAATAAAATACACATAGTTTCTCTCACTTTCTCTCTCTAACTTTCTCTCTCTAGAAATCAACAAACCCCTTCATAGATTCATTGATTATCAATATTCTACATTAAGTTTCTAGATTCGAGCTGTGAAATGTACAGACCTAGACATAATGAATACAAAAAATAACAAATATCAAGTTATGTGATAAATTAAAATACCAACTCAAATACACAAAGGCTCATGACTTCATAAATAATGTTGTGTTTGTGTTTGATAGGTAATGTACTCACCCGGATGCCAAAAGAGAACCAACCAGACTCCATGTGTAAACAAAAACTGTCACAAACGTAAACGAGAGTCGATGAATCATTTAAGCGAAGCAAAGTTGAACGATCAGCGTCAAGAAAATAGCAGCAAGCAAACTCAACAACTAAAAAGAAATCTAACTAAAGCAATGGCAATTAATTGACTATGTGATAACATGGCATTGATCAAAGAAAAGAAAAAATCTACGCAAATAGTCCTAATTACTAATCAACCAGACTACATTTTTTGTTCACGCCATGTTGTAAGTTTTTTATGTTTGGTTTGATTATATAAGATAATACAACAAAGTTGGTAGAAGTATACAACCATATGTAAAGAGATTTACCTCTCAAAGTTTGTGGATAATCCTTCAAACGAATAGATGAAATGATTTCGCTAAACACGACTTATGTAGTTATGAACAAGAACACAAAATGTTGCATTCCTGTCACAAAAAACCTATGAATGTTTTGATAATCTCAGAGTTTAGTGACCTTCATTTTAGTGTCAGGTGGTCTACTCTAAAGTTCAACGAGTAAAATATACTACTCATATGCCCATACTCATCCGCAAGTTGGAACCTTAACTTACTAAATAAGATGAAGTCTGTATATGGATTCCTTAGATGTCTAGCCCATCACCATAACATTCTTCATAATATATATTTGGTTGTTCAGCACAAAACTATCATTGTTGTGTGGGTGTTAAATTTTATCTTTTCACATAAGTTCTTTTAATTGATCAACAAAGATAGTCATGACACAAATAACTTGACTATTTATTTATAGGTTAGCCTCAAATGAGTGCCTTAGAGCTTACCTATCATATCCTACGCAAGACTATTAAAGACAAATTGATAGGAACCAGTCGTTAAGGCATAATTATTATTTTTATCAATTGAAGCTTATGTTGGTGCCAACACTTGCATGTAAGGGTTACTCTTTAAAACTAACATTGATCTCGAATAACTTTTGAACTAAAAATCCATTCCTCGCCTGTATAAAATATGAACGCTTAGGATATAGAAATTATTTAAACAAAACGAAAAAACATGACTTCATATCGGATCCTATAAAAGATGAGACATGAAAAATAACTTATACCTAAGTTACACAAAGGCATGACCAGTATTCCATTGAGCACATAGCTACAAAAACCAAACCTATCAGATTCATCCTTATGCATCCCATATTGGCTACACGGTATTTTACATACTTATCGAATTAGATAGCATCCGAATGGAAATGTAGCAAAGATAGGACGTTCGGTATTTGGTCAAAAAAAGGATACACAATATAAAAACAGAACATGGATCACACAACTTTGTTGCGGCTCAACACAGAAAGTCCCAAAACAAAAGCGTTAAATAATTACACGCTAATAAGTTTTGGCACAAGCAAACTACTTAACAGGTGGAGTGAAAAATGCATTTTTGCATCATTATTTGGGATGTATACTACTGTATATCACTTTGGGAAATTCTATTCATTGTGATCTCATAATTAACTTCATAAAATGATATAGTTGGTTAAAATTATTGGCAGTTTGTGGTAAATATAAAAGACAATTTATCCAAGTTGTTATGAGGACACTCAAGGATATGAATACTTCAATAATTTTAGTATTATGAAAAAAAGATCATTATTGCATAATTATATAAGTCGAAAAGTTTCAAAATAAGCAGCAAAAAGAAGCGCAAAACCAAATAAGCCATAATCCGGTTATGGAACATATACTTTCAGACACAAAGTGTAGGCACAATATAAGTAAACCTACTAACATAGCATAACACATGTTCTTAACAGCAACTTTGGAATTAAATAAAATATTAGATTTAGTATATAACAATTGAACAAATAGATCTATAAAACTCATAACATAAAATTCGATCAGGCCTACTTGAAACAATTGGAATTAAAAGAAAAACGAGATTTAATATAAAACAATTGAACAATTAGATCTATAAAAGTGGTAATAAAAAATTCGATTAGGCAAGTTTGAAAGCCCTATCAAAGTCAATTAAGAGGATTTGTACATACAATTTAGCAAAGTGAATGATACAAGTTGGCGGTTGCGAAGAGTGGAGCTTGACTTGCGATCTAATATTGCTGTCGTCATTTTCTTTCAAGTTTGATGAATTGTATTTTGATAAACATTCTTTCAAGTGGTGGTTGAGTTTTCCTTTGAAAAGGATGAATTGTATTTTAATACCACGTAACTTTTTGATGAATAAGACGAGGGATAAATCCCGCTTAATTTTTGGGAAGAGAATTCAATATTTTTTGGGTTAAATAATAAAAAAGTTTTAAAAATAAATGATACGGTTGTTTTAAAGAACCAATTACCATGTTTTTTATAACACAACCACTTTTTATGAATGTTTTCAAACCCGGGTCAATGGGTTCTGAGCGAAAAAACGGATCATATTAACTCGAGTTTCACATTTTGAAACCAGCTAAACTTGTCGGGTTTGGGGTGACCCAAGTCAACCCGGTTTTCGAGACCCGGACGGGTTTCGATGTTTTTGGGGTTTTAAAAAAAAAGTATGTAAATTTTACGTATTTGCGACCAAATTTTATTTTTACATATTATATTGGTTGGTAAACAATTTATATCTTCAATATACATTTTTAAGGTTTTTATATATAAATTTTATTAATTATTAAAAATATAAAAAACAAAAATTAGAAAACCAAGTTAACCCGGGTTGACCCGTACCTGGTGACTCGACCGGTTTTTAAAAACCGGGTTTCAAAACATAGTTTTTTATGTGTTTTTGGTTATAAAGACATGTCGTCTTTTTTCCGAAAACCGTTATCGATGCTTTTCATCCTTTTATTCATATATAATAAGAATCGGTTTTCTCAAAAATCGGTTTCTTTTAGAGGGTGTTTATATGGCCTTTTGTGTAGTAGTGTTAGGTTAACCAACTTAAAAAGACGTGCTTAACTAGAGACGGATTAATTATCGGTTGTCATTATATCGTTGTTACTCATAAATTTAAATTTATAAATTTTAGTCCATCGCTAATCCGCAGCTAAGTGTGTAAAAATTTAGTGACATATTTGAGACAACTATAAAAGGTCCATCGATATATCGTCATAATTTTGTCGCTAATAGTTCCGACCTATGTTCGTTGCTAACTCTGTCTCAGTATGACTATTTTTTTGCGATGGAATTGTGATAGATACGTAAACCATCTCTAATTTTGTTACTAACTTCTCACTACTTTGACGCTAGTTTATCAATGATAATTTTGTAGTTAATTTATCGCTAATCCGTCACTCCTAACTATTTTTTTGTGACGGACTCACTCGGTCGCTATTTTGCGTCGCTGTTGTTCAGTATTCTAGTAGTGACCCTAGGTTTACGTATTTACGTTTTTGAACTCCGTTTTTTATGAGACAATTTTTATTAGATTCGTTTTTGAACTCCGTTATAAAAACGTTTTTCGTAAAACAACCCGAGGACACGTAAATCAAGGAAACTAGAATCGAGGAGTACCTGTAAATTAGTGGGGATGAGACTAGTTTACACTTGCCCCACCCCCACTATGGGTGGCCAAGCTTAACCAACACACCATGAAAGGTGTCAAGTTTATATGCAAACCAAGGACACTTGTCCTTAGTTTCTTCCAAAACCACTAAACACCTACAACTAGCTAACTCATACCATTTCTCATACATGCATAACCAAAAACAACTCACAATCTCTCTCTCTACTCCCTCTCTTGCCGTCCCATTTACCACCACCAAACACCACCATTGATCAAAAATTTCTACCATGAATCTTGTGTATAACTTGCACAAGATGGAAACCCATTGAAGACATGATGATTTGAGGTGATCTTAACATCTAAAAAGAAGTTTTCGTTGGAGTTTAGGGCTGATTTTCTCAAGGTGTTTCATATACTTGGTGATCTTGAAGGTGGTCGTGATATTTCATAAGATTGGTTATCAAAAACCAAGTCTTGTTCTCAACCTTTTCATCACTTTGGTGGTATAGAGATTGTTTCTTCCTATCATCTTGTTATTTAGTAAATGTAATCATGTATTTTCTTTATAAATGTATATGTATATGATGATGAATGACGATCAAAGTATTATGTGGGGATTTTGTGTTAATAGATTTGGGTAAAAAGACTAAAATCAAGAAGTAAAGATGTTAAAATCTTGGTTAGATTCATAGGCTGTATAAAAAAATAAGTAACTATATTATCACTTGGTAAAATGGCTTGGTTTATTAAATATACAGTTAGATATATGATTTTTACATACGTGGTGAGTTGACCACACAATGGAATCATTAAAATGAGCAAGATATGATCAAAATACTATTGAGGTACAAATCTTTATAGTCTGTTTTGGACGAATTATTTAGAATAATTAGTGGATTATTGAGCAGTAGATATAGCGGGGTTATTTGTAGCACATATCATGTAGTTTGTGCTGCTCAAATTTGAGCTTCTGTCTCCTTGTAGAACTCAAGATATGGCAAAAATGGTGGAAGTAACTTTGATAATCAGATTTGTAAATAAAAGTATATAATATAAAATGAGCACTCAAGTAATATTATTATAAAATAAATATGTAAAATCCACTAACTAATAATAAGTAGTATAAAATGAGTTATATACTATGATAAATAAACACGGCATTTTTATAAATGTAAAGACTCAAATGTTTTCTAAAGTTATAAAACTATATATAAGTTTTACGTCTTTTTCGGCTAAAACCGAAAGATTAACGTTTTATCCAAATAAAACTTAGACGGTCGGACCCGTCTAATGTAACTTTCTTATAACTCATATACTGATATGTAAGTACATTTGACAAGTAAAAACCGATAAACCTGAGCTTTATAACTTATGGACCATGATGGGCCAAAGTAGCCTTATTGGACCATTAGGCCCAACTAGTTTGGCTAAACACTAATGGAGTTACTCATGGGATTAATCAACTTGGGCCCAACATATGAGTATAGCCCAGGTATTAAAAGTATAAATGGGCTAATATAATGAATTGAACTTTTAATGGGCTTATTGGGCCTTAATATGTAAATAAGTTGAAACTAGTATAACTAGTCTAAAAATTTACTAACACATAACAACTATAATATTGTATAAAGATATAAAATCCCACTTGATCATCATCATACTTATGATATCATTATCATATATACATAAACATTATTTTTATAAATTCATTGGACAAGAGTCTAAGACCGAGTATTATTTGTCTAGGTTTCCGTGATCGAGTCACGCGTCGTACATCGATAACCCGTCTTCCCACGCCAATGTGAATTCATAGCCTCACACTCTTTTAAATGTTTTATGAAATTTTATAAACCCGCGAGGGAGATAACGTGTTAGTTTTAATAAAAATAGGACACCAGTTGTCCCGATTGTTTGCTTATTGATATGGACCCGAATGATTGTATGACCCGATGAATGATTATATGGCCCGATGAATGAAAGGAAATGGATTATCATTAGTTAGGTTATGTCACTAAAAGTCCCATTAGCATGAATTGTGAACTACCGGGATCTGGTAGACGCTTATGCATATAATAGTACTATTTGGGGAAGATCACCCCAGTTCGCGCCTTGACGGTTGATCCCCGTCGTGTCACATTGATTGGTAAGAGAATTTATGTATGAGACGATTTATATAAGCGTGATTATTGTAACAACACGTTGTTTTAGATGGACAAAGGAATTACGGGTTAGCTACCCGTTGTTTGTTATAGTAAGGTAGCAATGTCATGCGGCTTATAATAATCCAATAATGAAAATACTGCTGTACGAATTGAATTATAATATATTGCCTGACTAGCAATACGGGGTCTTATTACTGATATTATGTTCATTTTTTGGTTTTACAAAACCAATTTCATATAACGGTTTTTATTAAATTCTATACAACGTTATAAAACGTATTGTATGATGTTTTTGCGACAATAGTTCGTATAATGGTTTTGAAGGCAGTTGCCTATATTATGATTTACGACAAAGATTTGTATAAAAATGTCTTTGGCCTATTTTATAGCCTATGACAAAGATTTGTACAATATGATTTTCGGTAATAATTATGTATCGTTGATATACTAATGGTTTTTATTAAACTCTATGAATTCACTCGGCGTTTTCACTGACTTTTTAACATGTTTTATCTCAGGTACTTGAAGGTAATTCTTGGTAAGACGAAAAGAATTTATTGGCCGCATTCAAATAAAATTTCCATTCAAATGTTTTGTAAATTTGTATGATATACTATGATTTGAGGACCTATGTAATTTAATATTTATTAAGGGAAAATGCTTTATTATTAAACGACGCAATTTTTAAGCGTTGTCTATGATTTGAGTAATGTGCTATCCCGTAACACCAACGACTCTTCCGCTGAACTAATGTATGAATATTTGGGGGTGTTACAGTTTGGTATCAGATCTCTCGTTATAGAGAACGAAAGATTTTTAAAAACCAAGGTTTTGAATAAAACATTTCAAAAACCTTTTAACTATAAACATTTTACTCAAAGAATAATGTTTGAATTAGCAATTGGAGGGGTGCGCCAAGCCTAGGCAGTAGTGAAACGCCAAGGCGACACATGAAGAACCCCAGCAACAAGCTACTGTGGTGGGTTCTTCCCCATAAAAAATGAGATTAATATCAAGTGAGCCAATGGCTCACATATCAGATATTAAACTGATAAGAACAGATACTACACTTGATCTTAGCCAAAAGGCCGAGAAAGGTATGCTTGTTACATTCACAGGCCTTTGTTTTTATACTTAACCCCAACTTGTCTTTTTACTTCACCCAGCCGATGTGGGATAGGAGCAATGGGCTTTACAAAAATAAAATTTGTGAAGTTTTTGCTTTCTTTAGACACAACCATATATATATATATATATATATATATATATATATATATATATATATATATATATATATATATATATATATATATATATATATATATATATATATATATATATATATATATATATATATATATATATATATATATATATATATATATATATATATGTTGTAATTTGATTACATGATTGTTTGATGATTATTTTAATACGTATACGAGGTATTTATACGACGTAGATTGTCACAAGGAACCCTAACTCCCCTAGCAAATCTATCGAAGCTATTCCTGTAGGAACTCTAGCTACTCTAGATCAAAACCAAGTTGTGGATGTTTATAATCCCAACAAAATGGTTGATATTTGTAGAAATGTTGATAGTAGTTGATTGTGATCTTTAAGAATAATTGGCGAGATTAAATCTCATATCGATGTCATGACGATCTTTCCTTATAGAGTGGAGTTTGACAAAACCTTACCACCTAGAAAGGTGTCATCTGATTCGGTGTCACCCAATTCTTAAATTTGAAATCGAAAAGGTAAATGTTGCACTTGAGGCTGTCATTGGAACCATTACCCAAAAGCCTCATGCCACTAGTATATTTCCGAGAAGTCTAATTGAATGTGTGAGTCATTTCTTACTAGTGACTCATTTGATAGCTATTGTTGTAAGAGATATAGGATTGGAAATTAAGTGTTGTTCATATCGAGCTTTTATTGCCATTTCAAGGTCTAAGAATAAGGTTGAAAGTATTAGAGATTGAGGTAGGATGTCGCATTGAGTATAAGTTGGTTGAAACTTGAATAAAGTCAAATTTAACTCATATGGTATATGAGATTGTTAAGAGGAATTCGTTAAGCCCTGTGGTTGAATTATAAGGTTTTAAATGATTGTTGGTTCGTGTTAAGGTTATTCCTAGGCCATTGTCCAATGACGAGGGTGCCCAGTGTCCAAGAAATAAATTGAAGAAATCTTCTTCTGAATTGGGACCGATGGATCTTCCAGGACAGGTGGAACACCTAATGACTATTGTAGATTAGTATTCATGGTGGTATCTTTTAAAATCACTAACTTAACTAAAACATCAGTTGGTAGGATGAGTCTTTGAAACTGTATGACATAGCGACACGTAATGTGTTACGGTACAATTTTTGACTTGTTTGTGATTAATGAAAATACTAGATTTGATCGCTAAATCCTACATGTATCGATGCTATCTATCTTTTATTGTTTCATCTTAATGCTCGCATTAGTGATGCAAGCATTGAACAAGTACTCATTTCGGATAGAGTTGTGTTGTAGATTCTTCTCTTTGTATTCCTGAGTGCCATAGAGGTCATGAACCTCATGATTATTTGGCTAAGCTCATTTCCAATCATATCGTAGTTAGTTCGTGGTGAACAACTCTTCATCACTCCTTTTGCAGATCGCTCATTGTTTTTATAAGTAATACGATACCATCTTGGGGAAAATATGAAATTCTCATTTTTTATGAGTTATTTAAATCGGTACTATTAGTAGTTACTGTCGAAATAAAGTTGTTATCAAACATTTTGTAAATGGAAATACTTTCGTAATGATGAACATTTCAGAGAAATCACATGTATTTCATATTTAAACATGAAAATATATTTTAAACATGATGACAAAGTTTTGACGAACTGAGTATTGCATCGTTAATCCTAAAATTGTATATAGCTGTGCGCCTACGTATAATTTGGAAGGGACCATGCAAGGCTGATTAGTAGTCACCATGAAATTGTTAATAAACACTACATTTTCTTTGAAGTTGTGAAAGATTAAATTTTATGAGATCTGCAAGAAGTGCAAAAATAGGGACATATTGTTAGGGACACCTACATATGTGCCCGTACCATTTATTTTTCAGAATCGGATTTACTCATCTGTAGATATTGTCTTAATTGACAATTGATATCCCCTTCTTGTCCAATTCTTGTCTTAATTGACAATTGATATCCCCTTCTTGTCCAATTCTTTCATGGCAAGATTCTTTGTAAAATTATCTAATTACCGAGTGTTGATACCCGACTGGATGTATCGACGTTCCTATCATTTATTTTGATTAGGTTCCATTTGAATAACATGGGTAACGATCCAAGGTGCTTTCGAATGCGTACTCAGTTCATGAAAACAAGATATATACTCATATTTGTTAATGTTTCCGTCTTTATCTAATTTGAAATTCTCTCGCGTAGATTATGCGTTGACCTTACTCTTTTAATGGTAGTTATGTCTCCAGATATCCCTGATTTTGTGAAGGGTTACGAGTTATTCTTAGCTTTTGAGAAGTTCTCATCTTATCGACAGTAATAAAACTAGAAAGTTGATAATGCCATTAGAATGGATTGGTTGATTATGACATGATGTCATTGTCCAAATTGATGGGAACTCGAGTCGAATTCCCCTAAAAAGATAAGATGTTGATTATCAAAGGTGATCTAAATAATTCCCGATGGATGACCATATCCTGCATTTAAGCTTGAAATTATACCATGAATGGTTATGAACTAGTCATAGATCTTGTAATCTAGAAAGAACTTAAAGTAAATTTATTAGAAGATGTTTCTGTTATCTGAAACTTTCGGAGGTATTTGCTGATGAATTACCTAGACTTCCGCCATTAAGGCAAGTTGAATTTGGTATTGATTATATTCCCGGTGCCGCACCTGTGGCGTGTGCACCTACTTCAGCACCATCTGAATCGAAAGTGTTACCGTGCAACTGAGAGACTTGTTGGAAAAAGCTTTTATTCTACCAAGCTCGTCATCATGGAGAGCTATGGTGTTATTATTCCTTATATTTGTTGATTACCGTGAACTAGGTAAATTGATGATTAAAAATCTATATCCATTACCCAAGATGGAAGATTTGTTCGATCATTTACAAGGTTCTAGCGTATATTCAAAAATTTGATCCACGACATGGTTATTGATATGAGCTTAAACTCATATCCTTTTATCAACAAATAACCCTAAAACATGAAGCAAAATACCAAATTATTTAGCAAAAACAGTATTATGTGGTATGTTTGTGTTTGTGTGCACTTTTGTAGGTAAGAAGATATAATTCCAAGCAAACAAGGAAAAATCAAGCTCAAATGGATGAAAAAGACAAAAGAGGATCAAAAGTGACAAGACTTTGAAGTTCAAGGACCTATCTTGACAAGTTATGAAAGTTGAAGGACTTAAAGTGCAAATTATGAAAAGTCAAGATTCAAGTCAAACCTGGTCAACTATCAAGTCAACTCAGTCAAAGGACCATTTTGTACAAGTTATGGAAGTTAAAGGACCAAAAATGTCAAAGGAATGAAGATCCTAGCTTAAAATAGCAATCTGCCAAGTCAAGGGGTTTGTTTTGCCAAGTTTGGAAAATATACAAGACATGATCCAAGTGCCATAGCTCTAAACCAATCAGAAGCCAGTAAATAATAAACATGGATCACCACGTCACCCACTACTGCCGCCTTTCATTTATTACACCAAATCTCAACAGTTCAATCCACAACTCTCTCCCTCAACCAATAAAAAGATGACACGTGTCATCTTCTTCACAAAGAAAATTTCCAGAATCGGGATTGAGATTTAAGCCGTTTCATGAGAAGATCAAAACACCAAACTTGCTCGTTTTGAAGAGAGGAATTCAACGGTGCAATCCAATTAACATATCACTCACTCAATCAAAAACCCCCAAATCATTGATCATACCTTCAAGTGCCAAATGCAGAATTTTTCCACGTGGCAAGTTATTACTGGTTCTGACACGTCACCAACTCCAACAAACTCTCAATTCTTGCCTATAAATACCTAGACTAGTCTTCATTTTTCAGTGTAGCTTAAAATTGTAAAACACATAGTTAAATTTTCCCTTTCCTTTTTCCCTCACTTTTCCTCTAACTACTCAAGAGTCTGACAAACTCTTGAGTCAGTTAGTTAGTTGTTAGCTTGTAACCAACTTTGTAACTGAATTCATTCAATAAATTTCAAATCCAATTTTCCCGCCAATTCTGTTCTTCAAGTTACTGCTCATTACCTGCTATTGTGTGATCTTATTGTTGCTGTTGAGTGTTTGTTATGATCAACCATTGATCATAGCTTACATTGGTGAAGTTTTGTAGCTGTTTGATCAGAATTCAAGTGTTTCCATTGTTCATGAAGTTTTCAAGCAGTTTCATGATTCCTAGATGATTTGTAGCTGTTGATTGTTGATTAAAGTGTTCCCTAGTGATAAGGTGGTGGTTATCACTAGGGCAAGAGAGCTCAGCGCTCCTCTTCTTCCCAAAGGATATCTACATTTGGTTCTATAGCTCTTATTTCTGATTCCACTCAAGTGCAATTGCCATGCTCAATTTCCTAGTTTAATCTTGATGGTTGTATGATATAACTGCTTTTAGTTAATGATTGATTGATTTTAGTGAGTTTATAGCTTAATCCTGCCTTCTTGTGATTTGAATTGGATTTTGTTCTAGTTACTAGCATAATTTCAGTCACTTTTTAGCTTAATAGCTTAATTGAGTTCTAGCCTTGGTAATTGTTTGTTCTCAGCTTGAATACTTTTCATTTAGTCTATTAAAACTAGTCTGCTTTAGTTTTTGAATCAGCTTAAACCAATGCTCAATAAGTCTTTGTAAAATCTTGTTCATAACAGATAAAGGTGTGTTTGGGAATAGCTTTTAATCAGTTTTCAAGTATTGGAAATTTGTGTTTTAGTGTTCATAATCAGTCCTTAGTTGATAACAAGTGGTATTATACCTTTTACAAGTCATAAAAACAGTCAAACAGGCAATTGGCATAAAAATTGTTTGGGTTAGCCTTATTTCAGCTTTGTTCTCTAAAACTTACCATTTTCAATTACTTGTTTCTCCTTCATTACTTGATGAAATTTTCTCAAATTTGTTTCTAGTTCTAGCTTACATCATAAACTTTCAGATTCTAAGAGGAAATTCTACAGTATAAGCTTTAAAGCTAGAAATAAGCTTTTTAGTCAAGGTCTGAGCATTTGTCATTCTCTGATATAAAGTACCTACTGTTTTCCTAGTTCTCTTAATCCACTTCACAAAAGTCTTGATTTTCTTTCACCAATCTGGTTAGAAAGTATTGAATATTGATTTTTGAAGTTTTGAGTTTTTTCCAAAAAGTTGGTCAAACTTGGTCAACATAAGCTCAAAAGAGCTTATTTCAGTTTTCTCATTCATTACTGGATGAAAATGGTTCTAGTTTGATTTCCCCTTCTTTAAATCAAGTGCTTAATCAGTTTCTTCACAAAAATCAAGTTGTGACTGTTTGGAATAAGCTGTAGCTTATTTTGTGCTTATTAATAAGCACTCAATTGCTTATTTCTGACTTTTAGTTTAAATCCTTGAACACACGTAGTTAAAATTGAATTTTAAGTCTTTAGCAAGTTGTTTCAGCTGATTTGGTTGAGTAATAAGCTCAAACGAGCTTATTCTTCCCTTTGTCCCGTTTTTACCTAAAACTTTAGTTTAATTGCACTTTGGTCCTTACATGTCATTCAGTGGTTACTTTTTGGCTAAACTTCCTAGAAATTAGGGTTTGCTATAGTTTAGTCCCTGGACTTTTGAAGTTGTTGCATTTCAGTTGTTAAGTTTGTTGGTTTGTTACTATTTGGTTAGTTAGTTATCAATTTTACAAGTTTGGTCCTTATAGTTAACAGTTTTGCATTTTTAGTCCCTAAAGTTGTTAGAATTTAATTTTCAAGCATTTAATTTTCCTAGAATTTACATTTTCAGTCCTCTTAGTTTTATATTTTGCAATTTTAATTTTGTTTGAATAAAAACTTGGTATTTGCAACTTGTTTTACGTATAAGTAGGTTAATATTTTTCATTTTTAAATAGTGTTGTTTGAATTAGCATAGATTACCAAGCAAGCTTGAACAACCAAGAACAATAATAAATCTGATATTGATTGGACTTTCTATTGGTTAAGAACTGAGAAAACGAACTTGCATTATATTACATTTCAAATGGCGCCGCTGCCGGTTCTTTGACTACACGAGAGACTATCGATTGACGGTTTTCATTGGCTTTTGGGATCCGTTCATTTGGTGAACGTTATTTTTACGTATCATAAATAAAAAACAAATAAAAAAATCAAAAATATAAAAATATATAAAAACTAAAAAATTAACAAAACAATTCTTTTCCTAAAGAATTGACCAAAAAAATTAAAAAATCCAAAAAGCAATCTTTTTCCTAAGAGATTGCACCCAAAAATATATATTATTGGATTCTCTCGGTTTTTATGTACATATAGTATTTTCCTTTAAAAAAACTCATAAATACAAAAATATTTTCCATATATTATTATAAGTAAATACGTATACGTATAAGAACAATCAATCTACATATCTTCCATAAGTATTGCCGAGGCAATACACCGTGTTGAGGGGCGTTCCGGTCCTTGACACGCGTATCGATCAAACAAAATAAAGCAAGAATAGATAAATACTCTCAATAAGCAACAATTCAAAGAATACGAACATTTAAGTGAATAGAAAGGCGATGTGCTATAAAATGCCATCTAAGGGTCAATAGGTACTTAAGTGCTTCGCGCCACCTAACCCCCCGTTCACTTGGGAGTATTCTAAGAAGGAAGGCTTCATTGAGGGTCTTGCACCCAAAGTAGTAAATACATATATTGTTATTTTCTTGTGGATATTTAATATTGAAACTCGAAGAGGATAATCTATTTCTCTTCAAAGTCACACGAGAGCTTCTCTCTCATTCCTCGTATTGAGTTGCATGCTCACTCGCGGGCGTGCACAAATACCGATTGGTGTACAACCTCTTCCTCCGAAAAGGAAGAAAAAGAGAAAGAGTAAGACCACCACCGTCCACCAAGCCGATCACGAGAATCGTGCTTTGTCACCACCACAAGAAGCCATGGCTATTGATAATCGTACTTTGTATGAACGTATGCAATCCAACATTCATGGATATGTTAGTGCCATTAAGATTCCCGACTTTCCCGCTAACACATTTGAGTTACATACATCTATGATCAATATGGTTTCTTCATCACCTTTCTTTGGAAAACAAAATGAGGATCCCCATGCTCACCTTAAGAGATTCCTTTCACTTTGCAATACCATTAAGCATAATGGGGTTCCACCTGAGGTCATTAGATTGATGTTAGTGTCATTTTCCTTAGATGGGAGTGCTAAGCATTGGTTAGACACCCAACCACCCGATAGTATCACCACATGGGATGATTTTACCACTAAGTTTTTGAACAAATTCTTTCCTCCACAAAAGACTATGGTTTTGAGGAATTTGATTATGGGCTTTACACAAAAACCTAGTCAATCCTTTGGTGATGCTTGGGAAGAGTATAGTGAGTTGTTGAGGCGATGCCCTAACCATGGAATGGATGATCTAAGCCAAATCAATACCTTCTATAATGGCCTTAAACCTCACCACCAAGATTCACTAAATGCTTCCGCGGGTGGGAGTATTCTTTTCAAGACATACCACGAGGCTTTGAACATTATTGAGACTAAGGCAATGGTTCAAACAAACAATCCATTTGAAGAAAAGGTTCATGTTATCCAAAATACTTCTCAAATACCTTGTGATAACCAATTCCTTAAATATCACCAAGAGATCCTTCAACAAGTCAAACAAGGACAACAAGAAATGACTCAAGAGATAGTTCAAGCCCTTAAGACCGTTTCATTGAACAGTTCTTCAAATAATGTGAATGCCATCACCAATTCTTGTGTTACTTGTAGAGGCCCCCATTCTTATGAACAATGTGACAAGGTGCAAGGGTATCAAGGGGAATGTTATGCTTACCAAGAGGAACATCGTGAACACTTCAAGCCTAACATCAATCCAAATAACCTTTCTTACAAATCCCAAAATTACCTTACTCCACCCGGCTTCCCACCCCAACCACCCACCCAAATTCCACAAAATCCTCCTCAAATTTTAGCAAGGAATCAAGGGCAAAGACAACCATACCAAGGAAATAACTACAAGGCACCCAATCAATTTCAACCTCAAGCAAATACCTTTTATCCACCAAATCAAGGATTTAACTCCCAACCTTTACCTTTCCAACCTCAAGGTTTTCAAGGTTATGTGCCACAAGAGTTAAACACAATGGATCTTTTGCAAAAGATGAATCAAGAGAATGAAAGGAAATTCCAAGCTATAGAAAAGAAAATGAATGACCAATTCAATAAGCTTTTAATGGCGGTAACTCAAAGACCACAAGGGGCTTTACCTTCCAGCACACAAACAAACCCTAGGGCCAATGTTAATGCTATTACAACAAGGAGTGGTACAACAACAAAGGATCCTTCACCTCCTAAACCTACTATTGTTCAACCCACTTGTGCTCCTACTTGTGATAAGCCTTCTACTTCTACTCCACCTCCTCAAAGTGCTCCTATTCACTCAAACACACCTTCTCAACCACCTCATACTTCTCCTTTACCTTCCACACTTCCCAATGAAGAGGCTAACAAAGACAAATCTTCCACCACAACACCTATTCCACCTACACCAAAACCTACTCTTCCATACCCTTCAAGGTTGAAAAAGGACAAGTTAAAGAACAAAGATGACATACAAGTCTCCAATTTCTTAAGGATGTTCAAGCAACTCAATATCAACATATCCTTTGCGGAAGCTCTTGCTTATATGCCTAAGTTTGCTAAGATGTTCAAGGATTTGCTCTCAAACAAAGAAAAATTGGTTGATTTGCCCAACACATCACTTAATGAAAATTGCTCCGCGGTGTTACTTAAAACCTTACCAACAAAACTTGGAGATCCGGGGCGCTTCTTGATACCTTGTAATTTTCCCGGTGTTGAAAATTGCATGGCTTTGGCGGATTTAGGGGCGAGCATAAATCTCATGCCTTTATCGGTTTGGAAACAACTATCTCTTCCCGAGCTCACTCCCACTAGGATGACTCTTGAACTAGCCAACCGAACCATAGCTCACCCCGTAGGTATAGCGGAAGATGTGTTTGTAGGTGTGGATAAGTTTACCTTTCCGACCGACTTTGTAGTGGTCGATTATGACATGGATCCTAGAGTGCCTTTGATTGTTGGTAGACCGTTTTTGAGAACGGGTCGTACTTTGATAGATGTGGCGGAAGGAGAATTAATTATGAGAGTAGAGGATGAGAAAGTGGTGTTTAAGTTAGGGAAAGTTTGTGATAGGAAAGAAGTTAAGGAGTCTAGACCTTGTGAGACTATTAACATTGTGGATGTGCTAGATGAAGTGTGTAATGAACACTTTCATGATGCTTGTAAGAATGCTAGTGATGAGATTCCACATGTTGAAACCGTGGCCTCAATTGCTCCCTCTTTAACACCTTTTGGAGAGAGTGATTTCCTCTTGGAGGAATTTGAGTCCAACTTTCTTGGTGATGATGATTCTCCTATTAATTGGGAAGAAGATATTCTTACAATCCAAAAGTTGCTCAATGAGGACCCTATTCCTTCTCCTATTCCACAAGAGATTACCATTGAGGAACCTTCCATAGTAAAACCTTCCATAGAGAGTCCACCTCCCATTGAACTTAAGGAACTTCCATCCCACTTAGAATATGCTTTCTTAGAAGGAAAAGACCAATTACCGGTGATTATTGCTAAGGAATTGAAAGAGGATGAGAAGGAGCAACTTATTGAAGTCCTTAAGAAACATAAGAAAGCCTTAGCATGGAAAATATCCGACATAAGGGGAATTGATCCACATTTTTGTACTCACAAAATCCTTATGGAGGATGATTATAAACCCGCCATTCAAAACCAAAGGAGAGTTAACCCAAAAATTCATGAGGTTATTAAGAAGGAAGTGATTAAACTCTTAGACGCGGGTATGATTTACCCCATTTCCGACTCTCCATGGGTTAGCCCGGTTCATTGTGTTCCAAAGAAGGGTGGAATCACCGTGGTGCCTAATGAGAACAATGAGCTTATTCCCACGAGACTTGTAACCGGTTGGAGAGTTTGCATTGATTATAGAAAACTCAATGAGGCAACTAGGAAAGACCATTTCCCGCTTCCCTTTATGGATCAAATGCTTGAACGCTTAGCGGGAAATGAGTACTATTGTTTTCTTGATGGCTTTTCGGGTTATTTTCAAATACCCATTGACCCTAAGGATCAAGAAAAGACCACATTCACTTGTCCATACGGTACATTTGCTTACAAGAGAATGCCTTTTGGCCTATGTAATGCACCAGGAACGTTTCAAAGGTGCATGATGGCGATTTTCCATGACATGATAGAGCAAACCATGGAGGTTTTTATGGATGACTTTTCCGTATTTGGGAACTCCTTTAGCTCTTGTCTCACCAATCTTGAGAGAATGCTTAAGCGTTGTGAGGAAACACGTTTGGTGCTTAATTGGGAGAAATGTCACTTTATGGTGAAAGAGGGGATTGTTTTAGGATACAAGATATCCAATAAGGGATTAGAAGTTGATCGAGCTAAAATTGATGTGATTGCTAAGCTTCCCCCACCCACCTCGGTTAAAGGTGTGAGGAGTTTCTTAGGTCATGCGGGCTTTTATAGGCGCTTTATACAAGATTTCTCTAAGATAGCTAGACCGATGACTCATCTCTTGGAGAAAGAGGCTCCTTTCATTTTTGATCAAGCTTGTTTAGACTCTTTTGAGACACTTAAGGAAAAATTGACAAAGGCTCCCGTTTTGGTTTCTCCAAATTGGGAATTACCTTTTGAGCTTATGTGTGACGCTAGTGATTATGCGGTGGGGGCCGTCTTAGGACAAAGAGTTAATAAGCATTTTCAACCTATACACTATGCGAGTAAAACCATGACCGGTGCACAACTTCATTACACTACCACGGAAAAAGAGTTGCTTGCTATAGTATATGCTTTTGAGAAGTTTAGACCATACCTTGTGCTTTCCAAGACCATAGTGTATACGGATCATTCCGCTCTCAAGTATCTTATGACAAAACAAGATGCTAAGCCTAGGCTTTTGAGATGGGTTTTGTTGCTTCAAGAGTTTAAGATAGAGATTCGTGATAAAAAAGGGGCCGAGAATTTAGCGGCGGATCATTTGAGTAGACTTGAGCATCCTTTTCAAGGAGATTTCCCACATCAAGAAATCAATGAATCCTTTCCACTAGAGGAGCTCATGTCTATCTCTTCCCAAGAGGATGCCACACCTTGGTTTGCGGATATTGCAAACTATCTTGTGGGCAATGTGCTTATTGAGGGTCTTACTTACCAACAAAAGAAAAAGTTTCTTAAGGAAGTTAAGTATTACTTTTGGGATGATCCATATCTTTTTAGGCAATGTGCGGACCAAATCATTAGACGGTGTGTAGATGGGCCCGAGGCATTTAAAATGTTAGAGGCATGTCATAAAGGACCTACGGGTGGACATTTTGGGCCTAACTACACCGCCAAGAAAGTCTTTGATTCGGGTTACTATTGGCCTTCCATTTACAAGGATGCCCAAGAGATGGTGAAATTTTGTGATGTTTGTCAAAGACTAGGAAAAATTACACAACGTGATGAGATGCCACAAAATTTTATCCAAGAGTGTGAGATATTTGATGTATGGGGAATAGATTTCATGGGACCTTTTCCATCCTCTAAGGGAAACAAGTATATACTTGTGGCGGTGGATTATGTGTCCAAGTGGGTGGAGGCTAAAGCCTTACCTACTAATGATGCTAGAGTGGTTGTAAAGTTCTTGAAACAATTGTTTGCTAGATTTGGTGTACCTCGGGCCATCATAAGTGATCGTGGTACGCACTTTTGTAATGATCAATTCACGAAAGTTATGAAGAAATATGGAGTGAATCATAGACTTTCTACCGCGTATCACCCTCAAACAAATGGTCAAACCGAGGTCACAAATCGTGGTTTAAAGAGAATTTTAGAAAGAACGGTGGGAGAGCATAGAGCTTCTTGGTCGGATAAGCTTGATGATGCTTTGTGGGCGTTTAGGACGGCTTTTAAGACACCAATTGGTTGTACTCCTTATAGGCTTGTCTATGGAAAAGCGTGCCACCTCCCATTTGAGTTAGAACATAAGGCATCTTGGGCTCTCAAGTGGGCTAACTTTGATTTAAACCAAGCCGGTTCACATAGGAAAGATCAAATCAATGAGATGGATGAGTTGAGAGCCAATGCCTATGAGAATTCTTTGCTATACAAGGAAAAGACTAAGAAATTGCATGATGCTAAGATCAAGAATCGTGAGTTCAAAGTTGGGGAGCCGGTTCTCCTCTTTAACTCAAGATTGAAGCTTTTTGCGGGCAAGCTTAAGTCGAGATGGTCCGGTCCATTCACTATTGCTCAAGTGTTTCCATATGGAACTCTTGAGTTGTCCCAACCCGATGGTCCAAATTTCAAAGTGAATGGTCACCGTGTTAAACACTACTTTGGGGAGGACATTTCCGTTGAAATGGTCCAAGAGGTCCCCATTTTCCCCATGAATTAATTCATTGAGGGACGAGTCGAGCTAGAGACTCATTAACTCAAGCATCGTATAACTAGGTTTAGAGTGTTGTAGGTTAGAAATAAAGGCATAGATTTGGAGATAAGTGTAGGGGAGACCTTCTTTTGTCTTCATGCTTGTTTGTAGGGTTGCTCACTCATTTCATGCTTTGGAGCTTATGGAGGAGGCCCTTGTATCCGTTTCACTTCGTTACTTTAGTGATTTTTCATTGACACCTTGTGCTTAAACATGATTTCACTAATAGTAGTCCTTTCCTTAACTTGGGTTAAGCAAAGTCTATTCATTGTCATAAGTGTAGGGGAAGTTTTTATACTTCCATGCTCTTAAACATTGAGGACAATTTTTAGCTTAAGTGTAGGGGGGTCTTCTATCGAAGTGACCTTACCTAGAACTTGTCATTGTCTTGCATGATAACATGGAAAATTGAATTTTCAACATTTTTCAAATTTTTGATCTACTTTGGCCACCAAAAATATGCATTCATGATTTTTGCATCAATCATTTTTCATTTGCATAACACATTTGCATTGTATATATTTCTTATTTTTCATCAAAAAAATATATAAAAAGAGAAAAATAAAATAAAACATGGTTTTAACAAGTTTAGATTTCTTTGACATATTAGGCCCGCCATGGATATTTTGACTCAACCCGAGTTTGCTTATTTTAGCACTCTCTAGCTAGTATCCTTAACCATGTAGTCCTTCATTGGTCTATTAGGCTAAGCTTCCACCAATTTCATTCTTTGAAATTTTAAATTTGTGGAGAATGGGAAATGATAGAGTTGAAGCAAGTGTAAAAGGGCTAGATAGACTTCATGGCAATTACTTGTGGCTAAACCCTTCTCTTCTTTACCTCTACTTTCTTCGCATGTATATAATTGTTAATAAATAATCAAGTACGGTTTTAATTGGTTTGTAATCTCTTATGCATTTTTGGCTAATCATTCATGGTTGATATGAGTACGTCTTAAGATTCTAAGTTAGCACGTTTTATGTGTACTAGACTTATGTTATGCTCCATATTTAGCGGGTGTTTTTCCTTTTCTTCTTTTCAAATTTCTTGGTGAGGAATAAAGAAAAATAAGAGCGGCTTATGAAAAAAAATGAGTGGCTAGAAAAAAAAAAGAAAAAGAAAAAAAATAATAATGCAAGACTCCCAAGAGGGGCAGTGTGGTGTTAATTATAGTGACTATTGAGTTCCAATATTACCTTGACGGGTTGCGGGGATTCAATAGATTGCTCCAATCCAATATTACCTTGACGGGTTGCGGGGTTGAAGATCCAAAAATCTCAAAAAGATGGCGGATGTAAATTATTGCGTGAGTTTTATTTTCCTTTCCTTAGCGAGTGTGTAGTTACTTATGAAAGCATGACATGAGGATTTTACACATAAGGCGAATGACTTATTACTCTTAATACGGACTTGTATTAATTGTGAGCGGTTTTTCAAGTAATGGATGAGAAGATTACTTAGGATTAAAACCGTGTTTCCTTATTTTTGGATTTTACATTTCTTATATTTCACGCTTGAATAATGACAAATTTGCCCACAAGCAATTTGCTCAAATAATAACCGGTTCCACATTTAATTGTCATGAATAAGTTGATGCACTTTTTACTAGTGAATGCAATGATCCCATTTATAAGCTTGGTATGGGGAAAGTGAAACTTGAGGGTGATAAGTGTCCATGGTATCCAAGCCCTAATCCAAGTCATTGAATTCTTTATGAGTTATTTCCATCAAAACCATTTCAAGAAAAATCAAAAAGATATAGATAGAATTGTATTTTGATTCATTGCATTGTAAAAAGTCAAAACCATGCATCATCTAGTTTAGAGTAGTGTAGATGCATCTCATATGGCCAAGGTGGATTAATTATGAGGGAAATGTAAATTTTTAAGCCTTGAAATATAATATTGCATGAGGACATGGCAATGTTCAAGTGTAGGGGAAATTGATATGAGCTTAAACTCATATCCTTTTATCAACAAATAACCCTAAAACATGAAGCAAAATACCAATTTATTTAGCAAAAACAGTATTATGTGGTATGTTTGTGTTTGTGTGCACTTTTGTAGGTAAGAAGATACAATTCCAAGCAAACAAGGAAAAATCAAGCTCAAATGGATGAAAAAGACAAAAGAGGATCAAAAGTGACAAGACTTTGAAGTTCAAGGACCTATCTTGACAAGTTATGAAAGTTGAAGGACTTAAAGTGCAAATTATGAAAAGTCAAGATTCAAGTCAAACCTGGTCAACTATCAAGTCAACTCAGTCAAAGGACCATTTTGTACAAGTTATGGAAGTTAAAGGACCAAAAATGTCAAAGGAATGAAGATCCTAGCTTAAAATAGCAATCTGCCAAGTCAAGGGGTTTGTTTTGCCAAGTTTGGAAAATATACAAGACATGATCCAAGTGCCATAGCTCTAAACCAATCAGAAGCCAGTAAATAATAAACATGGATCACCACGTCACCCACTACTGCCGCCTTTCATTTATTACACCAAATCTCAACAGTTCAATCCACAACTCTCTCCCTCAACCAATAAAAAGATGACACGTGTCATCTTCTTCACAAAGAAAATTTCCAGAATCGGGATTGAGATTTAAGCCGTTTCATGAGAAGATCAAAACACCAAACTTGCTCGTTTTGAAGAGAGGAATTCAACGGTGCAATCCAATTAACATATCACTCACTCAATCAAAAACCCCCAAATCATTGATCATACCTTCAAGTGCCAAATGCAGAATTTTTCCACGTGGCAAGTTATTACTGGTTCTGACACGTCACCAACTCCAACAAACTCTCAATTCTTGCCTATAAATACCTAGACTAGTCTTCATTTTTCAGTGTAGCTTAAAATTGTAAAACACATAGTTAAATTTTCCCTTTCCTTTTTCCCTCACTTTTCCTCTAACTACTCAAGAGTCTGACAAACTCTTGAGTCAGTTAGTTAGTTGTTAGCTTGTAACCAACTTTGTAACTGAATTCATTCAATAAATTTCAAATTCAATTTTCCCGCCAATTCTGTTCTTCAAGTTACTGCTCATTACCTGCTATTGTGTGATCTTATTGTTGCTGTTGAGTGTTTGTTATGATCAACCATTGATCATAGCTTACATTGGTGAAGTTTTGTAGCTGTTTGATCAGAATTCAAGTGTTTCCATTGTTCATGAAGTTTTCAAGCAGTTTCATGATTCCTAGATGATTTGTAGCTGTTGATTGTTGATTAAAGTGTTCCCTAGTGATAAGGTGGTGGTTATCACTAGGGCAAGAGAGCTCAGCGCTCCTCTTCTTCCCAAAGGATATCTACATTTGGTTCTATAGCTCTTATTTCTGATTCCACTCAAGTGCAATTGCCATGCTCAATTTCCTAGTTTAATCTTGATGGCTGTATGATATAACTGCTTTTAGTTAATGATTGATTGATTTTAGTGAGTTTATAGCTTAATCCTGCCTTCTTGTGATTTGAATTGGATTTTGTTCTAGTTACTAGCATAATTTCAGTCACTTTTTAGCTTAATAGCTTAATTGAGTTCTAGCCTTGGTAATTGTTTGTTCTCAGCTTGAATACTTTTCATTTAGTCTATTAAAACTAGTCTGCTTTAGTTTTTGAATCAGCTTAAACCAAGGCTCAATAAGTCTTTGTAAAATCTTGTTCATAACAGATAAAGGTGTGTTTGGGAATAGCTTTTAATCAGTTTTCAAGTATTGGAAATTTGTGTTTTAGTGTTCATAATCAGTCCTTAGTTGATAACAAGTGGTATTATACCTTTTACAAGTCATAAAAACAGTCAAACATGCAATTGGCATAAAAATTGTTTGGGTTAGCCTTATTTCAGCTTTCTTCTCTAAAACTTACCATTTTCAATTACTTGTTTCTCCTTCATTACTTGATGAAATTTTCTCAAATTTGTTTCTAGTTCTAGCTTACATCATAAACTTTCAGATTCTAAGAGGAAATTCTACAATATAAGCTTTAAAGCTAGAAATAAGCTTTTTAGTCAAGGTCTGAGCATTTGTCATTCTCTGATATAAAGTACCTACTGTTTTCCTAGTTCTCTTAATCCACTTCACAAAAGTCTTGATTTTCTTTCACCAATCTGGTTAGAAAGTATTGAATATTGATTTTTGAAGTTTTGAGTTTTTTCCAAAAAGTTGGTCAAACTTGGTCAACATAAGCTCAAAAGAGCTTATTTCAGTTTTCTCATTCATTACTGGATGAAAATGGTTCTAGTTTGATTTCCCCTTCTTTAAATCAAGTGCTTAATCAGTTTCTTCACAAAAATCAAGTTGTGACTGTTTGGAATAAGCTGTAGCTTATTTTGTGCTTATTAATAAGCACTCAATTGCTTATTTCTGACTTTTAGTTTAAATCCTTGAACACACGTAGTTAAAATTGAATTTTAAGTCTTTAGCAAGTTGTTTCAGCTGATTTGGTTGAGTAATAAGCTCAAACGAGCTTATTCTTCCCTTTGTCCCGTTTTTACCTAAAACTTTAGTTTAATTGCACTTTGGTCCTTACATTTCATTCAGTGGTTACTTTTTGGCTAAACTTCCTAGAAATTAGGGTTTGCTATAGTTTAGTCCCTGGACTTTTGAAGTTGTTGCATTTCAGTTGTTAAGTTTGTTGGTTTGTTACTATTTGGTTAGTTAGTTATCAATTTTACAAGTTTGGTCCTTATAGTTAACAGTTTTGCATTTTTAGTCCCTAAAGTTGTTAGAATTTAATTTTCAAGCATTTAATTTTCCTAGAATTTACATTTTCAGTCCTCTTAGTTTTATATTTTGCAATTTTAATTTTGTTTGAATAAAAACATGGTATTTGCAACTTGTTTTACGTATAAGTAGGTTAATATTTTTCATTTTTAAATAGTGTTGTTTGAATTAGCATAGATTACCAAGCAAGCTTGAACAACCAAGAACAATAATAAATCTGATATTGATTGGACTTTCTATTGGTTAAGAACTGAGAAAACGAACTTGCATTATATTACATTTCAGTTATCATCAACTTCGCGTCCGCGAAAAAGATTATCTATTCCAATCACTACATCCAGAACTCGTAATGAACATTATGAGTTTCATGTTATGTCGTTTGGATTGACCAATGCACATGTAGCATCCATAAATTTAGTGAATCACGTGTAGGCTGTAATTTGATAAATTCATGCTTGTGATCATTAAGGACCATATGTTTGTTTTTAATAATAAGAAGGAGTTAGTAATCATTTGTAGACTGCCCTGAGTTGGCCGAGCAGTGAAAACCTGTACCTTGAGTATTTAACATATGATTTAAGGCTTGATCTTTTACATGATTTGACCGTGTGATTACTGGTAATGGAATCTATATTGACTCTTCAAAGATTAGAGCCATTAAGGCTTTGGGTTATACCAAAAAGAAAGTGCAAAAATGTTTTGACAAATATTTATCAAAGGATTTTTAAGGAATCATTCCCTTATAACCAGATCATTTAACTAAACTCCCTTAGGAGTATATGTTTGTGTATACCTCAAGACAACCCAGGAGGAATTGAGGAAAACATTTAAACCGTGACTTGGAATTTGGAGAGGCAGTTTTTGCTCTTCAACTAAGAAAATTTTGACCAAAGTATAAACAAAGATTTTTCGAACAATTACAGATCTTATTAATTATTTTCGATAAATCAACAAAAATAGTGTTAACTAAATTCAAATTTATTTTGAACATTTTTCTATAATTGGACGAACTGAGAAATTTAAAAAAATTTATGTTTACGTTTCATAAAATTTAATATTTATTACTTAATTACTTGTAATATTTATCGACGCTTTAAACGTCGGATTGAGCAAAACTAATAACGATAATGGTTGAGACGAAACTAAAACTTAGAAAATATGAAGAAAGACTATCTGAGTGATTATGGTCATGATATTTATTTCATCAGGGAAGGTGAATGTAGATACTGACACATTATGTAGAAAGGTTAAAGAACCAATTAGGATGTGCTCCTTAGTAATGACCGTGCAGTATAATTTGCCTGAGCAATTTAGAAATAACTGATGCTTGTAAGAAGGATAATATAGATAATAAAAAGGGGTTTGCGGCTAATGTGAACCATTAGAAATGAGAGCTGATGGCGTTAAATTTTTAAAAGGTCGCTTGTGGTTGCCTAAATATGGAGGATTTTGAGATTTAGTCATGTTGGAATCTCATAAGTTTAAGTATTCTATTCATGCTATTTATGATAAAATGTATCTTTATCTGAAGAAGTTGTACTGATGGCCAATTATGAAGGCAGACATCGCCTCATATATTAGTAAACATCTAACTCTTGCAAAGGTCAAGGCGGAACACCAAAATCCATAAGTATTGCTTCTACAACTTATAATTCTTGTTTGGAAGTGAGATAGAACCAAAATGGATTTTATCACAAATCTTCCAATGTCATCATCTGAATTTGATTCGATTTGGGTCATCGTCGACAGACCGACCAAATCTGCTAATATCATTCCCGTTAATGATAGGTTCTCGATGAAGAAATTGACTCTTTTCTATTTAAAGGAGTTGTGTAAACATAGTGTGCCTGTAAATCGATCATCTCTATCAAGATCCTCGCTTCGCATCGAATTTCTAGAGATTTCCTCCGAAATCATTGGGAACGAATCTTGATGAGAGTACTGTTTACCACCCCAATCGAAGGGACAAGGTGAAGTAACGATACAAACACTAGAAGTCTTGTTTTATGTTTGAATAATTGACCTTTGGTAATGAACAAGATAATCGGTTTCCTTTGGGGAGATTATCATTGATAATTATCACATTAGGATCGAGATCGAATCTTGCGATGATCTAGATAAAGAAAAGTGTAAGAGCATTTGTAGGCAAGAGTTGGGATGAAGATACCCGACATACACCCATTGTGAGTTGGACATGTCATTTAGGTTTAAGTTGCCGATGATGACAAACATAACCCTACAAAATACACCCATTGTGAGATGTAAATCTTGAAGTGCAAGATGGGTAGCAAACTTATGCCAAACAATTTCACCATGGAAAAAGTGAATTGATGATCTGAAAGATCATGGGAAAATAAGTCCCCGTTGTATGGGACCATTGAGATGATGTAAAGATTTGGACCGAGAGGCATATAAGCTGGATCTACCCTAGGACTTCAAGGGATGCATGAATTATGTTACGTATAATGAACTTGATAAATCAAGTGAAAATCTGATTATTTCTTAATGAAGTTTAGATCGGCGAAAAGTTGCATTCATCAAAAACCCGTGAACATCATGATAGAGAAAGTAAGTCAACTTAAGCCTGATCGTATTCCCGTAGTTATTTTTGATGAAAATCACGTACCGTAATGAATTACACATGAGAGAAAAGAACGAATGTGGAGGAAATGCTCACATGAATTTGAGTCTATAAGAAGCGAGTAGTAAGATAAATTGATCTTTAAGGACAAAGATCCTCTTTAGGGGTAACTGTTGTGACAAACAGTCAATTTGAGGTCGTTATTTTATTCTCAAGTATTATTTAGAATCATTATTTTATTGTTAATTTATGAACTCACTTACTTTTGGGAAGAAATAAGGGTTCACGTCTTAAAGTAGCATCGACTACGTCTAAACCGGAGAACTCTACGTTACGTGCTTATGTTTACATAAACCGTTTTTGGTGACAGTCCGACATTTCAGGAAATAAATTTATCCTCGAATATTATTTTGGAATTTTAATTTGTGTTGGTTCATAAACTCACAAATTTACGGGTTGAAATTAGGGCTTACGTGCATAATTTAACATCCTTTATAACTAAACCGGAAACCCTAGGTTTACGTATTTACATTTTTGAACTCCGTTTTTCATGAGACAATTTTTATTAGATTCGATTTGTGCCGTTGATTCATAATTTATAAACACATTTTTCATAAAACGACCCGAAGGCACGCAAATCTAGGAAACTAGAATCGATGATTACCGTAAATTAGTGGGGATGAGACAAGTTTACACTTGCCCCACCCCCACTATGGGCGGCCAAGCTTAACCAACACACCATGAAAGGTGTCAAGTTTATATGCAAACCAAGGACACTTGTCCTTAGTTTCTTCCAAAACCACTAAACACCTAAAACTAGCTAACTCATACCATTTCTCATACATGCATAACCAAAAACAACTCACAATCTCTCTCTCTCTCTACTCCCTCCCTTGCCGTCCCATTTACCACCACCAAACACCACCATTGATCAAAGATTTCTACCATGAATCTTGTGTATAACTTGCACAAGATAGAAACCCATTGAAGACATGATGATTTGAGGTGATCTTAACATCTAAAAAGAAGTTTTCCTTGGATTTTAGGGCTGATTTTCTCAAGGTGTTTCATATACTTGGTGATCTTGAAGGTGGTCTTGATATTTCATAAGATTGGTTATTCAAAACCAAGTCTTGTTCTCAACCTTTTCATCACTTTGGTAGTATAGAGATTGTTTCTTCCTATAATTTTGTTATTTTGTAAAAGTAATCATGTATTTTCTTTATAAATGTATATGTATATGATGATTAATGATGATCAAAGTATTATGTGGGGATTTTGTGTTAATAGATTTGGGTAAAAAGACTAAAATCAACAAGTAAAGATGTTAAAATCTTGGTTAGATTCATAGGCTGTATAAAACAGTAAGTAACCATATGATCACTTGGTAAAATGGCTTGGATTATTAAATATACATTTAGATATATGATTTTTAAATATGTGGTGAGTTGGCCACTCAATGGAATCATTAAAATGAGCAAGATATGATCAAAATATTATTAAGGTACAAATAGGAGTTATTTGTAGCACATATCATGTAGTTTGTGCTGCTCAAATTTGAGCTTTTATCTCCTCGTAGAACTCAAGATATGGCAAAAATGATGGAAGTGACTTTGATAATCAGATTTGTAAATAAAAGTATATAATATAAAATGAGCACTCAAGTAATATTATTATAAAATAAATATGTAAAACTCACTAACTAATAATAAGTACTATAAAATGAGTTATATACTATGATAAATAAACATGGCATTTTTATAAAAGTAAAGACTCAAATGTTTTCTAAAGTTATAAAACTATATATAAGTTTTACGTCTTTTTCGGCTAAAACTGAAAGATTAACGTTTTCGCCAAATAAAACTTAGACGGTCGGACCCGTCTAATGTAACATTTTTATTACTCATATACTGATATGTAAGTACATTTGACAAGTAAAAACCGATAAACCCGAGCTTTATAACTTATGGACCATGATGGGCCAAAGTAGCCTTATTGGACCATTAGGCCCAACTAGTTTGGCTAAACACTAATGGACTTACTCATGGGCTTAACCCACTTGGTCCCAACATATGAGTATAGGCCTGGTATTAAAAGTATAAATGGGCTAATATAATGAATTGAACTTTTAATGGGCTTATTGGGCCTTAATATGTAAATAAGTTGAAACTAGTATAACTAGTCTATAAATTTACTAACACATAACAACTATAATGTTGTATAAAGATATAAGATCTCACTTGATCATCATCATACTTATGATATCATCATCATATATACATAACCATTATTTTTATAAATTCATTGGACAAGAGTCTAAGACCGAGTATTATTTATCTAGGTTTTCGTGATCGAGTCACGCGTCGTACATCCTAATTGCTGATAACCCGTCTTCCCACACCAATGTGAGTTCATAGACTCGCACTCTTTTAAATGTTTTATGAAATGTTTTATAAACCCGTGAGGGAGATAACGTGTTAGTTTTAATAAAAATAGGACACCAGTTATCCCGATTGTTTGCTTATTGATATGGACCCGAATGATTATATGACCCGATGAATGATTATATGACCCAATGAATGAAATGAAATGGATTATTATTTGTTAGGTTATGTCACTAAAAGTCCCATTAGCATGAATTGTGAACTACCGAGATTTGGTAGACGCTTATGCATATAATAGTACTATTTGGGGAAGATCACCCTAGTTCGTGCCTTGACGGTTGATCCCCGTCGTGCCACATTGATTGGTAAGCGAATTTATGTATGAGAAGATTTATATAAGCATGATTATTTTGACGACACGCTGTTTTAGATGGGCAAAGGAATTACGGGTTAGCTACCCGTTGTTTGTTATAGTAAGGTAGCAATGTCATGCGGCTTATAATAATCCAATATGAAAATACTGATGTACGAATTGAATTATAATATATTGCCTGACTAGCAATACGGGGTCTTATTACTGATATTATTTTCGTGTTTTGGTTTCACATAACCATTTTCATATAACGGTTTTTATTAAATTCTATACAACGTTATAAAACGTATTGTATGATGTTTTGCGACAATAGTTCGTATAATGGTTTTGAAGGCAAAAGCCTATATTATGATTTACGACAAAGATTTGTAATAAAATGTCTTTGGCCTATTTTATAGCCTATGACAAAGATTTGTACAAAATGATTTTCGGTAATAATTATGTACCGGTGATATACTAATGGTTTTTATTAAACTCTATGTATTCACTCGGCGTTTTCGTTGACTTTTTAACATGTTTTATCTCAGGTACTTGAAGGTAATTCTCGGGAAGACGACAAGAATTTATGGCCCGCATTCAAATAAAATTTCCGTTCAAATGTTTTTTAAATTTGTATGATATACTATGACTTGAGGACCTATGTAATTTGATATTTATGAATGGAAAATGCTTTATTATCAAACGACGCGATTTTTAAGCGTTGTCTATGATTTGAGTAATGTGCTATCCCGTAAAACCAACGACTCTTCCGCTGAACTAAGGTATGAATATTTGGGGGTGTTACAAATAAGCTCATAGACTACAAAATTAGATAGGACAAAAGTAACATGTGTTGTGTTCATTACCTGTGTATAAGCTGTGTTCATGAGATGTTTTTATAAGTGTATAAACTGAGCCGGAAAATGCGAGATTGAGAAACGCTTTTGTGGTACAGGAGTATGTGGAAAGGTAGCTCTGAGTTGAATTTTATATAAGCCAAACGTGTAAAAGTAAGAAAATTGGTTAGATGTAAATGTGCTAAATGGGTCCTAGGTTACAAGAACTGACTAAATGGTTAATAGTGAAAGATGTCACACATGGTCCACCATCAGCAACCAAATCAACTATCGACTCTATGCCCACTATCAAATTACAAATAGGCACCTTAATATTGATTCTTACTACCCTATATGAGTATAAATACAAGAAATCCAACTGACCGAAACATAAATTCAAGATAATCTAAGATGATTGCATTTGACAGTTGATTTGTGTTGAAGGACATAATCCAAGTAGACACTACCTGATTGCAACAAAAATTGTTGATTATGTACCCTTATCATGAAGATTCTCGTCAAACTACTAAGAGAATAGCTTTGGGTCCGGATAACAAGCTTGCTGGTCCATCTGATATCTATCATTGGTGTGTAAGATTCTTAGCTACCCATACGTTTAATTACACTAATGGATTTGTTCACCATACAATATCGGATCACCTTGTATGGTACTTTTTCATCTTAACCACTATGTAATGTAGTTATCATCTTTCCATTTCAGTTTTTAGTTGTTCTCGAATAAAAACAATTGAAAGAATGCAATATGTACTTAAATTGAGATTTTGAAATTTTATCATCAGGTATACGTTTTATCTCTCTATGTGTGTCTGCTTAGTAGGGTGTACTTCGGAGTATCAGCCTATCATGAGCTTCTCCTTGATGGATACATTGTGATTATCTTGCTTCCGTTGCCACCTTTTTTTGCCAATGTATGTTTCAATTGGCTCCAAATACTTTAACAATTCATCTATATATCGTTACATCATATCTTTAACCTTTGAATTGTACAAGGCCAAGCTTCGATTTTCTTTTCTAATTTCCCAAACATGATGAATTCTATTATACATATTCGGTGTTACATAATTAATATAATATACAAATGACAAACCTGTTGGGGTCTTTTTCAGTTCGGTTCTCGGGTTTTTCGGTTTATTCAATTTATTTTTTTCTAGATCAACCCGAGAATCGAACCAAACCAAATTACATTCAACTGAATCGAACCGAAAAAAATTTGAATTCGGTTGGGTTCTCAGGTTGATCCGAATAACCCGAATTATCCAACTTTTTCTAAAAAATACATGATTATTTAAATGTTTATCAATAAAAATTTATTTCAAGTATAAAAGTTGTATTTTTATATTAAGACGAAATCCTAATAATTATTTTATATATAAAAATATATGTATTTGTATAACTTCGGTTCGGTTATGACCCACAATCAAAATTTTATTTCGGTTTGGATCTAATTCGAATTATATTCGGTTTGGTTTTTGATTTTCGTGGGTCAAACTCAAACAAAGAACACCCTACAAAATTGTATTAGGACATAAACATGGATTACAAAATACATTGACTTAGATATAAGGTAGTTGAACATATGTTGTTATGTCATTAGGCTCTTGAGATGCGGAAGGTTTTTGGATCATTAGGCTCCCAAAATGTTTCTCGGTAATCTTTTGAATAGCATTGTTGAATATGTGGTACACACTTTGAAAATATGCAAGATCCTATACAAAAATACCCGGTGTTCCAAGGCAAAGGTCAGTGACCGATGCAAGTTCAGTGGAACAAGCCAAGAAATGGTTTGGTCAAAACTGGGTCAAGTTTGGTTAAACATAGATCTAAGTACCTAAACAATTCTGTAAATGTTTCTAAACATAGTTATATGGTCTTATGAGCAATTCTATTGTCTAATTCAAGTACTCCCTGCCTAGAGTTTTTTTCACTACGAAAGTAGCCTACCACTAAATTAGTTTGAAGTAAGGTTGTCAAGATCCTGATCCTGATATTTGGATCTTTCAATTTTACGATATTATAAAGCAAAAACGATCCAGATCTTACGTAGGATCTTTGCATGCTTAAGATCTTATAGGATCATGGTCTTGATCATACGATCTTAGAATATACTACGATCCGAACTTACTTTTTCTCGAAAGACAAACTAAAAAACTACAAATTTATAGTTCTATTTTTTATAATTTAAAAAATAACGTGTAAATCTTCTTATACATTTCATAATCACGATTTAGGATCACATTTTTTATGAAATATTCGTATAATTTTGTATTTGCGATGTATATTAATTTGTAGATTTGAAAAATATTACAAAGACTATTAAAAAATTATATTATAGTAGGATCTTACGATTCCGATCCTATTTTATGATCTCGATCTTGCAAAAATAAAAACAATCTTAAGTAAGACCCCGATCTTGAAAACCTTGGTTTTAAAGCCAAAAATACCTAAAGTATGATATCAAACCTAAAACGCTTGCCACAAAAACTATCACCTGGTTAAAATTTTGATGCATAAAATTTTTTTTTTTTGTGAGAATGATAAGAAGGATTTTCAACCATTGATTTAAAATCAATGGATGAGATCATTCCATATTTCTAACTAACTAACTAACAAACTAACCATCTAAACATGATTTTAAAAAAGTTCTCGAAAAATTCTGAAAAAATTCCATAATATCGGATATGTTGGTGCATGAAAAAGTTGTGAAGAAAGTTTTCTTAATTTTGAGTCTTTTACCTTTTTTTTTAATGCAAAAAAAAACGAAATTTGATACACAAAAAGGTGAAATTTGGTGTATAAATTTTTTTCATGCACAAAATTTTTAAGTTGGTTTAGTTTGATGCGGCATTAAATTTTAAAGCAAAAAGTCAAAAAAAGTTGGGCATAAAAATGAATTCTTGATGCACAAAAAACGTAAAAAGCCTAAAAATTATCGTTTTTTTACATCAAAATTTGGTTTTTGTGAATTAAAAACCGTAAAAATCTTCGTATTAAAAAAACCTTTTTCACAAAAGTTTTTTGCACCAACATACCCGATCTACTGGAATTTTTTCAGAATTTTTGAAATTTGTTTTAAAAATCATATTTAAATGGTTAGTTAGTTAGTTGGTTAGTTAGTTAGGATTGTTGTTTAATCTCATCTATTTATTTTAAATAATTGGCTGAAAATCCTTCTTATCCTTCTCACCAAAAAAAGTCTTTTTATTTGATCTCTCCCCTATATATATATATATATATATATATATATATATATATATATATATATATATATATATATATATATATATATATATATATATATATATATGTAACACCCCCACAATTGCTATGCGCAGCGGAACTATAACAATGGGTGCTACACAGTATTCATTGCACACAAGATACATCAAACGACGCTAAAAAGACGTCAACTTAAAACTTGAAATTAAAATTGTTAGATGATACATGTCCATAGTTTTTCCCAACCCCAAATAGTACACAGAGTTTAGCGTTTTCGGTCCCCATGAATCTTAACCCAAAAACTTCAGTTTTACAACAACATAACATTAAACTTAAAATGTTTAAGTAGAAAAAGGAGGGAAAAACAAGCGGACTCCAAGCCGTACACACAACATCCATCCCATGCATGCTCCATCCTACACCTCAGCGGTTACCTGAAACACATGCCAAAAATTTGGTCAACGAAAACGTTGAGTGGAATTCATAGGTTTTACAATCCATTTGAACGTATATATAATAAAAACCATTCGTGATCATTTATAGTCTTGTCGATCAAACAAACTATAATCAGGATACTGACAATTGTGTTTAAGCTCATGACACTAATCCGTTAACTCAACCACCCGCGTAAATATATCGGCGTGATTCAGATGAAACCAGTGCCCCTTCTAAAGGCATCAGTTGCAATTATACCTTATTTCTCATACAAAATAATCTACCGCAGAACTTACTAAAAGTACAGCTTCTCGGCTAGCATTGGGTCGTTAACCCCGTAGTACTACAAATTGCATAAGCGGCTATTTCCCCCTACTCGAGGGCAGGACAATAGTTAATAGTTCATGATTTTAGGGACTTTTGCAACTTTGGTACTCAACACAATTCTAAGGCAACTTTCGGGTCTAACAATCATTCATGATATACGTTCCTTTTAAAAACTAGCATGCATTTCCCTCGCGGGTAAAACAATTTGAAATAAGTATAAGCGAGGCTATAAATTCACACCTTATATCTTAAGTAGTCGGTAGTTCGAGGGATGATCACTGACGACGAAACGGATGCCCGGTTAAATCAACACCTATCACAAATAACGCGTAATGAGTATTCTCATTTAAATACTTTACGGTACTGTATAAAATACATATATACTAGTCACTTAGGACAAGTATAACTCACGCCAAAAACAAAAACAACAAGTATCACTCATTTTATACCATTCGTTCTCATTACTTACGTTGTCCATTTTTACTCATTCTCGCCGGTACTTGACTAAAGTACGGGCTGTTTTACCTTATTAAACCACACTTGTAAAATTTGACAAAATTTCCAAAAATCCTATAAGACCTGTAGATGACATGTTTTTTAAGCCCAATAAAAGTTTTTACTTTTACGACCCGTTACGCAACTCTTTTCCACGACTACATTTTACGGGCTGAAATTGCGCTTCGACCAATTTTGACCTCTTTGACCTATATGAAAAATACCTTTGACTTCTTTGACTCCTAAGTCAACATATAGACTCATTTGTACAGGTTAGGGACCAAATTTTGACCCTTGACCATTTACCAATTCATACTTGTGACCCTCGGGATTTGACTAAAACTTTGCACAAATTCGGATTATGAAAGTCCTCGTCTCCCGGTACCTGATCTTTAAAATGTCATAACTTTTAGCTCGTTTTGAGTCACGGGCTCTACCTTATACCAAATTAAAGCTAGAAAGACCCTATATAACTACATTTTGTTTTCAAGTCCTGGAACAAAAATCATTTTTATGAAATGGACCTAATGTTTCTGCCTAAAAATGACCATACCAAAAACGCACTTAGACTCGATTCCAAGACTTCTAACCACCACTAAACATCATCCTAAGCCTTCCCAAACATATCCTAACATCAATTTTCAGTCCTACCCCTATTGATCAACCAATCTCAAATTCAAAAATTCAAAGAAATGTACATGCAACTAATAAAACCTATGTAAAACATCCTAAAACAATGAACCAAACACAATAATAACATTCAAAATCAACAACCACCATGGCTCCCCAAACACCCCCATTGCCGTGGGGTTTGGGTGACCCAATCACCACAACCAAATTAATTTTGGTGGGTTTTCTTGGTGTTTATACTTCCATAACACTTAAAATCAACATGCATTAGCTCATTTAGCCACAAAAACGAATTTGGATCATATGGAAAAATCTTGAAAAATTTTTGTTAATGCATGTGGGATTTGAGCACATGAACATGTGGGGAATGACCAAACTAGATGTGGTCTAACCTTAGATTTTAGGAAAATCAAGTGGAAAAAGATTTTTGGTGGATTTTTCTTGGTGTTGGGGGTGTCCGTCGGCTTTAGAGAGAAGGGAGGGAGAGAGTGTTTGATTTTGGTGAAAAATTTTGTGTGTGTTTGTGTTTATGTCAACTTTGGCCTTTTTGGTGGGATGGGAGGGGCCTTTTGGCAATTTTTAACTTCTTTTGGCCTCAAATGAAAAACGTCCTCAAAACTTTGCGGGTTCGACTCATTTGTCAATTTTGAAAATTTTACGGGAGTCGGAAATCTTCCCGAACGCTCCAAAATATTTTTGGGATACTTTAAATGTACTCGGAAGGCTATAAAACTCACCCGACTCAACTTAACACGAACCGTAAATAAAATTCTCGAAAAATTACATTATCGATAAATCGTCAAAAATTATATAAAATTGGGCATCCCTCGGGATCGTAATCGTCATCGTCCTTCTTAAAACGTCAATCGTAAGAATTATAACCTCGAACATCGGCTTTAACCAAAATACTTATAAGTATAGAAATTAAAATTTATTAAAAATTTCAAAAATTAGCGTAATTTAGGGTATCGTTAATGACCTCGATTCTAGGGTGTCACAATATATATATATATATATATATATATATATATATATATATATATATATATATATATATATATATATATATAGGCACACTTATGAGCCCTTAGATCAATCACTTAAGATAAGATTCAAGTACAATTAAATGAATGGCTTGATTGTAAATATAAATAAAACCAATGACAGTATCAGCATACTAAATAAAAGTGGTACACTAAATTAATAGTACTCGACGCTCCACCATTTAATCGACAAACTTATATGCTTATTTTTATCTTTTCGTATCATAAACCATTTTAACACACACCCTAAGTAATATAGTACATACATATGGTTATTCAATGATACTCGCAAGTAATACACATAGTTATTTTTAACATACACATAATAGCTAATACTCATAAAAAGAAAATGATTATTGAATGATACACAAATCGACGTCCACACAAATTAGCTCCATTTAATTAAAAAGTCAGTCATATACATTTTGGTACCCAATGGCATTGTATATTAAATTATAAAAATAATATGGCATATCTTCTTATTTAAGTCACCTGCCATCTTTTAAAACTAAAAATAACGCCGAACATAAATTATTTTTCTTTAAAATCAGCATGACCTCACTTTCTTTTATGACACATTTAAAATTAATTACTAATTATATGGATGACATGATTAATATTCGTAAATGTTTCTTCCGACGTTAATGCATTTCTTTTATTTGACACATACTTTCTTTAGTGACACATCAATTAGATATCAATAACTTTTTTTTGGCGTCACTAAACATGTTTTATGTAATAAAGTGCGCTAAAATACCCAAATTTCACCAAAAGTGTGTCAAAAGAAATTATGTGCCATTAGAAACGTATCAAAAGAATTTATGTGTCGCTATATATGTGTCAACAAAAAAGTTACTAATATGTGCTAAATATAATGTGTCACAAAAAAAACTTTTTCTTAAGAGTATTACTATAATGTATTCAATCTTTTTAGTCACTAAAAATGTATAAGTCACTATAGTCACTATATAAATGAATCTTGAAATAAATATTCACTAAAACATACATTAATAAATTTAGGTCTGCCATAAAAAAGTAAAACAAAATCGAAGTATCATCATAAAGATAAATTGATTCTTTGACAATTTGAGTAGGAGGAGCGTTTGAAATTTAATAATTAAACCCCAAAACATGATACACAATGGTAGTTAAATAGCTTAGATATCGACCGTCATAGAAACATAAGGTTATTTGCTAACATCAACATGTGTGCTAGAGTTCCAATCGGATAACACGGCAACCGAAAACACCTGTTAAGATCAAAAGATGTTTCATGAAGATTTTAACCTCGAAAATGACTTTAAGTTCATATTAATTGCAGATCTCTCTTCATCATATCACAAACTCGAAAATGTTCAGTTCATATCATAAACCCCATAAACAAAAAAACATGTAAACAAGAAAACCACCATAAAAGATCTGGTCAAAATAAGGACGTCGAAATTATCAGCGAAGATTTCTTATTGCGATGGTTGTTAGACATAATTATTTATGAAGATGGGGATAGTTTGGGTGGTTTATGACAATAACATAAAATTGAATAGGGAGACCCCGACATGCAACAACAATCTCGGGACAACGACGAATACAAATACTTGATAAATACTTTATGATACAACTAAAATAAATTCCTGAAACTTGATGGTACAAACGCGATGTTATTGATAAGAAAATAAGCAATGTACATGATCATTATTATGGCCATGACGTTGTTGATAAGCAATCCACAAATCCATGGAAAAGGAAAGAGAATTATAAGATCTCAGTTTGGTGGTGATGGTGTGCGTTGTTGTTGTTAACTTTTGGGATGAAAAAAAGGACGACTTTATTTTTTATTCAGAAGAAAGTGCAATAAGATTTACTTAGCTGATTAGAAGGCCTAAATACCTACTATGCCCTTAAACATATTAAAATTAATGTTATTAATATTCGTTTTCTTATAAATAGACAAGACACGTGTCACTTTACTATTAGTGCCTATTATAACCTATTTTAAAGTGTAACGCACTTGAACGTAAATCTATCTATATATATATATATATATTATATATATATATATATATATATATATATATATATATATATATATATATATATATATATATATATATATATATATATATATATATATATATATATATATATATCTTACTCTATATATAAGAGGATAATTTATTGCCACGTCATGCTTAGAAATCCACCTCATTAATCCACCTAAGCACAATTACTATTCAAACACACTTTTTTGTGCCACATCAGTACAATTTATGTCCCACATCATCCAACAGCGTGTGCCACCTAAGCATGTCCATAGAACACTTTTTAAAAATATGTCCATTGTGAGATTCGAACTCGGGTCTGAATGCTAGAAACACATGCTTTTTACCACTATGCCAATTCTATATTTGTGTTAGGACTTTCTAAAATAAAGGCAATAAAGACCATTACCCATTCTATGATTTTTATCCAAACTCATACTAAATAAAAAAACGGATTAGTAAATTAGGCCACTATTTAACCTATACAAATATTTTTGACTAATTTCAAATGTTGTTAACGTTTTATAACTTAGTATGGAAATTATTAGTTTGCTTTTAATCCGAATATAAATGAAAATATATAATTTTGGAATGTTTTTGGCGCCAAAAAATTTTCTGGTGCATTCAAAATTCAAAATTGTAACAAGAATGATATTGCCATGAATAATTACCATATATAACCTAATGCCAACTCATAGTTAGCACATTCATAAATTACCATATTATGTTTGTAATTGTTTCTTATAATATCATGATTTCTTCCATGTTTAGAAACATGAAAGTGACACTATATATAGCATCAACCACTGGATTAGCAAATCACCATATCTTTTATTGCCTTAAGCATCCCATACCAGTTCTAATGACGAAATTCAAAATGCAATGCCAAGAGGAGCCAAAATCTCAATTTAAGACGCCCAAAACTAGGCAGATGAAAAGCAAGGCATCTGCACAAAAAACCAACACACCTGGTCAATCATCAGGTCTTACTATTTTATTAAAATTCATTTTTTTTGTATCACTCCTATGTTAAAAATTGTACTCACTTTTTGTTATTTTGTTTCAGCAACGAAGCCTATTGAAACTTTAACTGATATTGTTGATCCCAAACTTAGATCGATTAAGCTTGTGTATACGAGATTGAATCAAGTAATACACGTAGAGAAACTTTTGATATGTATGAAGTAATCTAAGTGTTATGCGGAATTTAACACTTAGAACAACGAACAAAACAAAGTAAAGCAAACTTTCACTTTGATTAATAATGTCAATGAATGATTACAATGAAAGTGTTATGAGATATGTGGAAGAGGTGTGTGAAAAAGATGTATGTGAGATGTGTCTTATGTCTAACCCTAAGGCCTCCTTTTATAGGTTTAAGGAGCCTTGTACAAAAAGCTAAGATCAACTATTTTAGGAAGAGACACAAGATAAACATACTCAAATAAAATATTGACTAAATCTTTTTAAACATTAAGAATATATTATGAATTCTTATCTTCATATTTTGTCCACCAGCTTGAAGAATTCATCATTGACAAATTTAGTCCTTGTCTTTATGTTAAGATTCTTCTCGTCAGCGTCTTGATAATTCTTATCAGCGTCTCATCTGTCAACGCCCTGTTTAGAGGATTCTTACAAACATACTTATCCCTGAATTTGAGTAATAATAAATCTCGAAAAGTCTATCACTCAAATCACTTGTATAGTCAGCCTTCACTTGGTCTTAATCATCTTCAACACCTGTAGAGTCTTTGGAGCTTTCTTTATTACTTTTGTCACTCAAATTCGATTGATCCTCCCCTTTTTAAGACTCCTCTCCAAGATCAATATACAAGGACGAAACCAAGAACATCCTCCTTGCATCAGCTTCCAAAACAACAAGTCTATCAGTTCAAAACTGTGATCCTTGACAATTTGTACCATTTCTGTATTATGCTTTTACAAGCTAATACAGATTTTCGTCAATTCCATTAATGTCAAAGGTTTCATACTGTCCTCATCCACATTCGGGAAATGAATCCTCAATGTTGATTCATAGGACATGGGGATGGACTTACTGATGATAAGACTGACTTGACCTGCATTAAAGCTAGTGCCAATAGTCTCAGCCATCTCCATAACACTATACACCCTTGTGAAAGTGATCTCTGCTGCTACTAGATATCAATCACTAGGAAAAACATCTCAATGATCATTAGGCTTCTAGATATCCAAAAATTTGAAAAATGTAAGGGTGATGAAATGTTTTGGGTCTATAAATCAGTTTAGAAATGACACCAACTGAGATGAAATAGCATAAAATAGACTTGAGAATATAGAAAACTTTAGTTAGAACATAGACAAAGGTAATAATCCTAAGGAAATTAACTAGACTCTAATAAGCAAGAGTGACAAACACTGTTCATGCATACACTCATGCACAAGCATGATAGTCACACATGAACTCTAGAGTCCTTTGTTCACAAGTGCCCCAAAGAGAAAGTTAACTCATATAAAACCTTTGCAACTCCCCAAGTAACCCAAAAATAATAACTACCCCAAGTCACCCATATGACCACACCCAATTCTATGTCAAATGTCTTGGCAGCATGCATGCAAAATAAACTACGTGCATGCTACAGTTCCTCGAGGTTTAGAAATTCCAACAATTCCATAAGAAAAAGTCTTCACTATTTCTAACCCCCACTCACCAGTGGACACAATCTAGAATTGTGCAAGAGTGCTCTAAGAGTACCCAAATACCTAGCGGTTTACCTCCCCTTAACAGAAGCATACAAATCAAACGAAGAAGCAAAATTTTATCTCAAGATAGGAATGTAAACACTCCAACCATCATAAATAAAAGTTTACAATTCTGTATCCATCCAAATGTAGCTCCACTTTCCTGCATAGTTAGACAAAAACCATAAAAACACACACCAACAGAGGCTACCCTTTCCCACAATAATGGGTAGAGATAACATGTCAGTGGATAAAAATAATAACAGTGGAAAGACCAACAATGCATGTTCCTTGAGCATCCACTATCCCAATATCCTTGATCATTAACCTGCTTTTGGATAGGCTGCTCAAAAATAAAACAAATTAGTTTTCTTTAGAGATCCAAGCCTTGTCAGACTTGGATCTGTCTAGTTGTTCAACTATAGTGGTATTATTCTTTACCATAAATGCCTGTTCATCCCTTTGTGACCTAAGCACCCAATTTGTTCCAATGAGACTAGTAATGACCTTCTCAAGATATTTAAATCTATTGCAAGTCATTGAAATACCATTAAAACTAGAGTTTTGCTCTTGTTTAGGTTTCCAAGTTATGTTGGATGATGCCCTAGACCCTTGACCCTTACTAACCAAGTATCTTTGTTTATATGGTCTAAAATAAGGTCTCATACCAAATTTGGAGCTGTCAGCGTTGCCTTTGTTCCTGTCAGCGCTGAATTTATTGCTGTCAGCGCTGAATTTGTTCCTGTCAGCGCTAAATTTTTTCTTGTCAGCGCTGAATTTGTTCTTGTTAGTGCCCAAATTAGGGTTTGCTACAGGAACATACTGTCTGTTTGACCAAGTGTTGGTCTTTTGAAAGGGCCTTTGTCCATGGGTATTAGCTGCCTTAGAGAAGAAAGGAGTTGGTCTAGTAGCCTGTGGTCTAGTGTGGACAAAAGGTCTATGATTGACATTGGATGACCTATTGCCAGCGAATGAATTGTGTCCACTAACATAATTATAGGCCAAATGAGAAAAGCTCCCACATGTATAACAAGCCTTTTTAGACACAAACTTAGGCTTAGACTGGTAAAACCCTGTCCCATTAATACTTTCTTGGCTTTTGAGTGACCTAGGTTTCCTATACATTTCAGCATATTTAACACTAGGTTGTTTCTTAATTGGGGAGCCAAGATTAACAGCTTTTCCAGTGATGGTATTGGTCACAATGATAGGTTTAGATACTACTGGACTCTCAATGGGTGTAGGCACGAATGGACTCTCACTAAGCATCCCACCCTTAACAAACAAAGTGGGGTTAGCCTTCTTCCATTCTTCTAGGTCAGTAACCTTTTGTTGATATTCCTCAACTGGGGAAAGAACTCTAGGTGGAGGAATAAATTCCTCTTCTTGGAGTTCTGGAATACCAGTCCAAGAGAGATCCTTTCTATGGACACCATAGAAGTCCCCAGCAGGTGGTGGAACGGCAACATATTCTTTCAGCCCAATCCCAGACATATCCTTAGAATCCCTTTGTTTATTAACACATTCTCTTAGGGTTTGTGTGGCCTTATCAAATCTCTGAATTTTAAGACTCACATTGTCTTTATTCTTATTAGCCTCATCTAACTTAGCTATTAAATCAACATTAACCTTATTCACGATATCGTTAATATCATTACTTTGATTTAACTCATGTTTTAAGATATTTATTTTATCTTTTAAATCAAACTCCATTTTTTTTTACTCAGAAACAGTCTTTTCAATTTGAACAAGTGCCACTTGATAATTAGATAACGTGCATCTTACGTCTGAAAGATCTGATTTTAATTTTAAAATCTCTTTATTAAGTTTTTCAGTATTTATCCTACAAGAAGATTCATCACATACCTCATTATCAGATGACGAAGATGAGTTGGAACTTGAAGTAGACTTCGCCTTGACTGAAAACATCATCAGATTCTTTTTCACCTTCTTCCTTAGCCTGGTTCACCTCACGATATTGGATCTCGTTCTTCAAATCAAAGTTTCTCAACAAGCTCTGATACCACTTGTTGATCCCAAACTTAGATCGATTAAGCTTGTGTATACGAGATTGAATCAAGTAATACACGTAGAGAAACTTTTGATATGTATGAAGTAATCTAAGTGTTATGCGGAATTTAACACTTAGAACAACGAACAAAACAAAGTAAAGCAAACTTTCACTTTGATTAATAATGTCAATGAATGATTACAATGAAAGTGTTATGAGATATGTGGAAGAGGTGTGTGAAAAAGATGTATGTGAGATGTGTCTTATGTCTAACCCTAAGGCCTCCTTTTATAGGTTTAAGGAGCCTTGTACAAAAAGCTAAGATCAACTATTTTAGGAAGAGACACAAGATAAACATACTCAAATAAAATATTGACTAAATCTTTTTAAACATTAAGAATATATTCTGAATTCTTATCTTCATATTTTGTCCAACAGCTTGAAGAATTCATCATTGACAAATTTAGTCCTTGTCTTTATGTTAAGATTCTTCTCGTCAGCGTCTTGATAATTCTTATCAGCGTCTCATCTGTCAACGCCCTGTTTACTCTTGTCAGCGTCCAAGTTCCTCTTGTCAGCGTCTAGGGACTTGGTCAATTTTATTCCCAACAGATATAAAGGATATCAGTCCTATGTTGTCCAACATGACAATAAGAGGAAGGATCATATCTATCTGGAAAGCACATAGACTGAATGAGTCACATAATCCATATAGTGGTGGAATTCGTTTTGAAAGATGACCATGTAATATAATTTCATCCTTTAATTTAATTTATAATTATGTTTTGTATTATTTGTTTTCTTCACTTATATTCTTCAATATTTACACAGGATATGCGTATTCAGGCGTATATAAAGAAAGAGTGGATGTTTAGATTTGATCCATTACTATAAGAAGGAACGTGTTACAAGATTTCTAACTTTGGTGTCATAGAGAATGGTGGTAACACTCCATGGCTTCCACATGAGTTGAAACTTTCTTTTTACCGGAATACCAATATCACCATAATTGAACAGATAGATGATAATCTATCTGGATTCAGGTGTGAACCATTCATCAGGATTGTTGACACAGATGAAGAGTATGTGGAAAATAATTCTGTTGGTAAGCAGTTAGCACTTTTTTATTAAATTATTGTATACATCTTAGCCATGTTTCAAGTTATTTATATGTGGTTAACAAGTAATTATTTATATTTCAGATGTTATTGGATTAGTGGTTGGAATTGGTGAGTTGATTTCTGTGAACTCAATAGGTTCAAGCAAAATAAGGCGAACTGTTGTCATTGAAGACGATGAGTAAGTTTTTTTTAACTCATTTATTTATTTTGAGATATACCTATAACTGATATTACTTTTACAATATATTCATTTTGCTTTTAATTTACGCAGAGGAAGGATTAATCTTACTTTTTGGGACCAATGGACGAAAAAGTGGAATGAATATGTTGACAAGTTGGAGTCACTTGATCATATTGATGTTATATTGCAACTTGGAAAAATGAATTATTTCAATGGTAAGTATATGTGACTACCATTACCAAGTAAATATTTTCTTATATGTTTTTTATAACTATTTGTTTTTGTTACAGATCTTCCTTCTGTGCATAACTGTCTATGGGGTACAAAGATGGTGATTAACAAAAAAGTAACAGAGTTGATTGCTTTTCGTGAAAGGTATGTTATGTGGAATTGCAACAACAGTTTCAAGTTATTTAATATATAATTGCCATATTATCGTCTTCTTCAATTACAATGAATGTTGTTGTCATTGGTTAGGTACGAATCTAGGGAAGATTATAATCCAGACCAATAGAAAATTGAATTGGTTGCTAATCAAACCAAGGTTATCACACCTGAAGAATTCATGAATGATGCTGAGAAACAAATGGTTTTAACTTTTAGAGAGACTCAATCGGTATTACTTTTCTGATAACTTCATAATATACAACCCACAATGGGTCATTTAATAACATTTTAATTTCTTATTTTTTATTAAAGGATGGCGAGTGTGTCGTATACGCTAAAGTTCACAGCCTTCAGTATGAAAAAGGGTGGGCTTCTCATGGATGCAAAGTTTGTAGCAGGAAGGTATTTTCTGTTGATTCTAAAAGTCCTACTACTGGACGTGGTAAGAAATCCAAAAAGAAGCTTTGGTGGTGCAGTGAACATTTGGGAAAGGGGCAATTTTCATACCAGTATGTTTATGCATTTCATTATTTATATTTCTTATACACATTTTGTTTATTAATCATACTTATACCCATTGTTTTTTTGTAAATAGTTTCAAGGTTATCATTCGTGTGCACGATGATACCGGCAGTGCACAAATTTGTGTTTTTGATGGCAACATGCACAAGATGTCTGGGTTAACTGCTTGGGAATTGGCTGAAAAACATGGTCCCAATCATGAAAATTATTTCCCTGATGAACTTAATGGAATTATTGGGAAAAAAATTTTGTTTAGGGTCCAATTTTCAGAATTCAATTGCAATAACAAGACCCATGTTTACAGATGTGAGAAAGTCACTACAGACAGGGAAATTATTAACTTTTGGAAACAAGATTTTTGTGACGATGAGGTATAATACTATTAAAAAACAGTCTTTATAATAAATTTTGTTGAATTATTTACTAAACATATCTGATATTTTATACATTTTACATTACAAGATACCGACGATGAGATTACATCTCCTTCTGTCCCCATCATATCTTCCAAGTTTGTTGATCTTAGCCTTACAAGGAGGCTACAACTTGAATCACCATCAAATGATGACAATGGCTCATCAAGTGGTGGTTCTGGAAAGAAACGTACCCGTACTATTGACCGCGATATAGTTGTGTCACACCCCACCATGACGGAATATGGGGCACGACGTATGGATATCATCACAACAATAGAGTGTCTATATAGATAACTAAATGAATTGGAAATATAATAAATGATGACACAATGTCATGAAGATATCACAAACAATGCAGGCGTCTAGGTAAGTAGGTAACAGGTCTACCTCTTACCAAAGACATACAATTAACAAATAACAAACATATAGGTATCTACAAAGTATCACTTATTCAAACATAAGTAAAGACTAAGAGGAAAGGGGGGTTCCTCAAATGCAATCCTAAGCCTCCCAGCTAGCAACTCCTATTCTCACGCTTAACCACATTATCACCTGAAAGAGACACTAAAACACGTCATCATAAAGTTGGTGAGAGTCATAGGTTTAGACTCCAACCCTAAAATAGTTATAAGCTGTGAATAACAACCATCAATAAAAGAACATATGGACAGGTGTTACAATTATGCATTAACAACTACCATTCAAGATTAACCATACAATCACAATTCCAAGGCACCAAGCCTTACCAATAACCACAATTTCCAAGGCTCCCAGCCTTACCAATAACCATGGTCCGATAAGAGCCCATACACCTATGAACAAATCCCAAGGCCCCGCCTTGTCAACATCCCCTTGGTACCAAGTCAAACCACAATAAATGAGACGGTACGTGTCCCCCGATGCAAATCATAAATACAATCAAGAATCACATAGTAGTTAATCACATAAGTGTACACACAAGTCCATCACAAACCATAAAAACATTCACAACATTCTTTACAAAACCATACAGTGTCTCTTCCATCCCATCTGGAAATCAAATCATAAAAAGACATGGTACTATGAAACTCACCTGAACAAGCTTCTCCAAGTACCCGCACTCTATCAAAATCTAAACACGCAAATGTATACAATCAAGACATGAACCACATACCAAAATGGCTCATCAATCTATGATGGATATCTAACCTTTTCCTAAAACTTAACCCCATTTATATGCCATATGCATCTCATGACACCCCTCTATAAAGCCCTTAACTTAGTTTAGTTCATAACTCGCCCCGTTAACATTTAACCCAAAACTGTCCCGTTTTTCATACCTTAAACTATGGGTCGAACACCCCCTTAACCAAATCAACTTCCTGTGTAAAAAAACCCTATTCCCTTACATGTGTTAGCTAACTCTCCCCTTTAGCCGAAACCTTGAAGACACTGTTAAAGCCTCCATATATATATATACTTTTACATATCCAGAATTTACTAATTTTGAACATATGAAAAGTTTGTTATGATCAGAGGGTCTTACCCTAACCCATTTGTTTACACCTCCTCTAGATCTTTTAGTTTATATATAATCTAAGTCTCATGTTCGTTTTAAGGTTCCAATATAACGCTAAGTACCCCAAATAATTCAAAACATAAAAAGAAAACAGGCTGATCCAAAAACTATTTTCACACCCGATGGATGTAGCCTGTTTTTGACCCACTTCCAGACCTCCAATTTAGTTCTCGTTTCTTGCATTTGAAAGCCAACTCAATTACCTTTCCTGGGACATAAGATTCGAAAATTAAAAGTTTGTAAAACTCTAGATATGATCAAAACAATGGCCCAAAAATTCTGCCCAATTTTTAAAAACGAATTTAACATAATTAACCAAATTAATTACCCTCATCATGTTTAATCATTAACCCTAACTATTCTAATCATGTCTATATTATTGTGATAAAATTAAATTACAGATTTTCTAATAAACACTAACTTAGATCCATCATATAATGATTAAGAAAGAATTAAAAACAATTTAATTAAAAGGGTTTGAAGAGTTTACCTTCGATTTTTGGAAAACAAGATTTTTGATGAAGAATCCTAATTTTTTCCATGGATTTCGAATCACTCATGATCTCCAGGGATTTTATGATGTGTTTTTATTAATAAAAAGTTTTTGTATATTTTCCTAACAAGTCCTTGGCCCAATACAAAAGTCCGGTTCCCCTTTTTTCCTTTTTTTCCCTTTTCTTTTTCTTTCTTGCATCCCAAAACCGACTATACCCCTTTAATTTCGTTTTTTTTATTACTAATAATTGTATTAATAATATTACCTTAATTGCCTTAATTTATTTCAGCTCTTAAAGCCTCCAAAACCTCAAAACCGTAAAACTAGTCAAATTTACGAGTATACCGTAAAAGACATAAAAATATACAGTTTTATAAAAACTCTTGAAATATGAAATAAACTAATTAACTAAGTCCTAACTGACTTTAAACCATCCCAAAAAATACTCCCGTGACTAAATACCTCTTCCGAGACCCCTAAATGCAAAACCCTAAACCGTAAAAATACGATTTTCTATAATAAATATACGTATACGTAAAACCACTAAATAACACCATCTCATTTCATAGTCACTACCATGTGGGCTCATGAACATGAAATAACCGTTCCTCGATTTACTTATGAGTAACATATACCCAAAAACGATATCCAAACCTCACTTCAAACACACAAAATAAACATATAAGCACATAAAAGCACATATTTGCACAAAACAACTTAAACTATAGTCTAAATGACGAACCCCAAAAACCATGGTTGTCACATCACTCCCTCCTAATAGAAATCTCGTCCTGAGATTTACTCCTTAGGATCAAACACACAAACAACAAATCACATGAGGATACTTGTTCTAAATGAACTCCTCTCATTTCCATGTGTACTTTTGTTCAAGTCTCAAAATGCCACATATACAAACCAACAATATTTAAATTCATCCCTAAACTCTTGACCTCACAGCCAATAAATCTCACAAATGACCCTTTGATAATACAAAGACTCTTATTAACACAAATCCCGAATAACCGAACATGTAAATATGCATTCTCAAACAACATTTACCAATCTTAATAGATGAAATATATCATGTATACCACTCAATTCTCCCAGGTAATTCTATACTCATAAGCTACTGGTCCGATCTTTCCAAAGATCATAAATGGACCTACAAAACTCTACATCAACTTTCCATTTTACCAAAACATACCACCCGTTACTATGGGTGAAACTTCCAACACAACTTTGTCACTAAACTTTAGTGGTTTCATCCTTTTCAACATAGCATATCTTGTTTCTCTCATCCTTTCCCACAAACACCATTTCCACATTAGTAGTCTCTTTCACGAATTTTAGTCCACCATAAGGAAAACTCACCCTATCCTTCCACATAGTGCCTCAAATGGCATTCATCGACTTCTAGTATGATAACTATCATTATATGAAAACTCAAACATTGCTAACGAGTTTCCCACATCCCTCTAAATCAGTCACCTAAGCTCTTAACATGACTCCGATACTTGTAGCAATTTCTCACTTTGTCCATCCTTTTCCAAGTAGCTGGATATACTCATATCCAATCATGTTCATCAACTCCCTTTAGTCCATACCACCAAACTACTTAAAAATTCCAATTTCCTTACACAAGTGACCTATGACGGTGTTTCACATATTCATTAGTTCATCATAACAAGGCTCTTCCAATCTAAATCAGATTATGATATATATATATATATCACCAAAAGGACAATTATCTCAGTTAGTCTATCAACTGCCATCCAAATCCATGCTACAACTACTTCCATTAAATTTGGATAGCTCATTAGTAGCACCTATACACTTCCTTCTCACTTTTCTCCATGAAAGATTTTTTTTGATACTCAACACTTTCTTTATACTTACACAATGTCTTACCTCCAAGGTCATAGTGCTCCTCATCTTGTCTCAGTTAGTCCAAGCCCTTCGTCCCTCATGACACATCACATCTATAAATCCTCATCCATTCGACTATCGATACTAAGCCTTCCAATCAAACAGTATAGGTCAGTTCCATTTTCTTTCCACACTACAGCTATATTAGCATGGTTAGTGCCTTAGTCTACTCATTAGGCTATACCAAAATTTTACCTTTGGTTCCTATCTCGACCTATTTCATATATGATCCGTATCTATCCAGACTTCCTTCTTTTTCCTCAGCTCATGGCATACATCACGATGGTATGCTTCCCGTCTTTCAAGTCATCTATATGTCATAATTATCCAAGTAGCTTCACTTGTTTTCCTCGCGACCAGTTCTCCTACTCCATCCTAATAGGGACAGACTAGAGTTTTATATGATCCCATGCGGATCACACTCTCATCTTATACCCATATTAGTTTCCATTTGTCTAAACTAAGCCATATTTTAAATTCTTATTCAAATCTCATACTTCTATTTTGATTGCACCCAACATGTGGTACTTTCAATCATCATCTTCTAGGAATACTTGGTCCTCTCCTTCCATGGTTCTACCTAATTCCTACACTATCCCATCCAACCAAAATTCCATACTTCATTCATCAAATCTATGGAAATAGTTAGTGCATTGGATAATGCATAACTCTTCCAAAGATCTTTCATAACACCTTCACAAAACCGACTCTCTAATCACTTCTCCATGAACTTATTCAGCTTAGCTTCACTACTCATCCCTCAATATTGATTGCCACAAAACTCTATCTACGTAGTCACTCGACTCCCCTTGTTATTTGCACGAGTTCTTATTCCCCCATGTTATGTATTCACTTCATCACGATCCACTGGTTCAGCTCTTTGTAGCTCCACTCCGGTACTCGATCTGTCCTTCTTCGTCATGAACCATATGAAGATTCCCATCATAGTGCTTATCACCTTTCCAGTCCTTGCAACTTCTATGACTCCTTCGAAATCTCTTGCATCCTTCTAGCAGCCGACACGTATTCCTTTCAGCTCCTTGCTTTACGATGTAGCTCTTCACGCACTCCTTCTCGTCTCTATGATGTTACCTAGGAAGTTCACACTACCCAGTAGCTTCTAACTTCAACTCATCTACCACAATATTTCTAAAGGTACTTCAACCCCTCAATGGCTCACTCTTCATTACTTGTTGTACTTCACCATTAATCAGCCTCCTACCAATCATTCTTTCACATCCATGTTTTCCTTCACGTGTCTACTACTACATTGCCTCCATAACTATGCCAATTCCCTTGCGTGTTATTTGTCCCATATTTCCATTAGTAGAAGCTTTCTACTCTACCCTCACATCCGCTAGTACTTTCATCAATCTCCTTATGGTACTTCAACCAACTTCTCATAGCATGACATCTCGTTCCCACGACTAGTCAACTAACTTTACTTAATCCCTTATTCCCGTAACCAATCTAAGTTTCAAAACTACACAAATCTTAATCATTCCTTCAACACAACCTTTAAACCAAAATACATCTCTCCATTCTAATATATATCCATAAGTAATACTACGCAACTCTATCCTCTCATCCTAACGTTTCCACAACCGCATAACTAAATCAAACATGACGTGTACCAAAAGAATTCCAAACGGTCGCGTCCAATAATAAATATAGGGTAAACTGAAATATCAACCATAACGAACCCTAGCCAATACAACTGAAAACGAAAGAATGTAATCTGAAAGATTTAATGGAGTGTGCCAACAACGAAAAATTAGACTCGTCACGATTAGTATTACCAAATTTCAATATCTTAGAAAATTTTAAATTTTCATCTCAATTAGTTACTTCACATTAGGACCATATTTTAACACCAATAAATGAAATCATAGTCATATTTTACCATCTTCGTTACTATCAAAGGGCATAACTCAGTTAGTGTACTAAAACTCACTTTATATATCATCTCCTTTAACAATAAACTCATCTTTTATCTTAATTATTTTATCAAAGGTATCCACTAGCTAGTATAGTATAACGCTATTCTAACTATTATCTTGTTTACTCACATTAAACTCATTTCACTTGTTATTATCAAACCAATACGTGTTTATAAAATATGGTGTTTTTATTCACTTTATTCTATATTATAAATATTTTATATAATCCATTTAGGCTTGTAATGTATGAATTTTTTGCAAATCTTCTTAATCTCTATTTTTCGTTCCACAAATCGACTTGAAATTGATATCAAACTAAACGTAAGATTTATTTGTTCTTGGTGACTAAAACTTTTTGGTATTTTAAACTAATTAAAAACTATTTAATTGAAATCTATTTAAAAAAATCTAATTTAAACTAATTTGAATAAAAACTATTTTAAAACTTAAACAAAATTAAAGCTAATTTTATGTGAAACTAAAATTAAAACTTTTAATGAAATCTTTTTAAAACTATTTTTAAACAAAACTATATTAAATGAAAACTAATTTTAAAACTAAATTTAAAAACAATTTAAATAAAATATATTTTTTAACTTTTTTTTAAACTGTATAAAAAAGAAAACTATTTAAATACTTTTACTTGAAATTAAATAAACTTAAAACTTAATAAATCTGCCAGATCTAATTAATCTATATAAATGACAAATGAAGAAATTAGACACAAATTAAAGCCTAGCCAAGATGGTAAGGGTGCAGGGTTGCTAAACAAAAGGTCGCTGGTTCGAAAGCCAGCAGAGACAAAATTTGCTATTAATTAATTTATGACCCTTTTTTTTAAATTTGGAATAATCAGATCAAGTAGATCTGTTACTTTAACACATCAATCAGCAAAACCAAAATAAGCTATATCAGCTAAGCAGATCTAAGCAGATAGAAAAATATGCCTAAATAAGCCTAATAACTAAAAATAGGAAATAGCAAATAAACCAAATCTGAAAATAAGCAATAAGCAGATTATAAATAAGCAAATCAAATAAGCTATAAACTAATAAGCAAAAGGACAGTCCTAGATAAGCAGTAATAAGCAGATAAGCTGAACAAACAAGACAAAAAACCCAATCCTAGTACTAACTAAAACAAGAAGCAAAACAATAAGCAGATCCAAACATAACCCTATTTAAACAAGCAGATAGAAACTAAAACAAAATTAACAAAATAGCAGATTATATCAAATTCCAAACAGTAACACGACTAAAAAAAAATAAGCAGATAAGATAATCTAACCAGCAACTTAACAGCAATCGAAAATCCAAACATAAGCTAATCACAAACTAAAAAACTACAATAAAAACAGATAACTCAAAAACTCAAATAAAATCAAACACAGTAAACTCATTAAAACAAATTTTGACAAATAAAATCAAGCAAACTAACAAACTAAAACTTTAAAAATAGAAAGGATCGAGAACCTGATGACGATACCCGTTGAGCCGAAGGGTGAGCGCTGAGCTCCCTTTTGGTTAAACCGAATCAAACACCACCACCTTAACTATCAAACATCACTCGAACCACAAGTACCTCGAATCAAGTAACTTCGACAGTTTTAATAATTTCCTAGTGGGGGAAATTATTTCCACCTTTTTAACTTTTAATAATTATAAAAAAAAAAAACAAATAATGATAAAAACAGATTTAAATTGCAATAACTTTAAATAAAATAAATCAGACGAGATTTAATTTAACTGAAATAAAAATTTCATCAATAATTAAAGATTCATAACAATACTTGGAAAACTGAAAATACAATTTACCTAAGATCTAATTTTCATAAAAAAAATAAAACTAATTTAATCCTACTTATAAATTAATTAAAAAACAGTAAAATAAAAGAATGGAAATATCCTGATTACAAGTTGTGAGGGGTTTTATAGGGAAACCCTAACTTCTTGCTGGTGAAACTTGGTGAGCAAGTAGAATGATCTTGGCCCTTAATTCTTCTTATCTCTCTCTTCTCTTCATCATCTACGGCTGAAAAACACTTTTATTCCCTTGGATTGCCAGCGTGGTGATTGTTGTGTTTCGTGTGTTTCTTTCATGATGATGTGGAGTAATTTGATTGGTGAAGGGGGTTTTGGGTGTTGTCACAACCAATCAAAAGAGGGAGTAGATGCCACGTGAGATTGAGATGAGGACCACCAGTAGTGATTGCTCTGAAAAAGATGGGGATTTAATTCCCCATCGTGTGAATCACACACTTTGGGTAAAACCCCCAATTTTTACTGATTAACTTTTGATATAGGAATTAGGGTTTGAAGATAAAAAGCTGCATGTGTGGGAGAGATGAGGGAAAATGGGGGTGACTTCTTGTTTTTATCGAATGAATAAGAGTGAGTGGGGTGAGGGTAAATAAACATTTATTAAAAACCATGTGAATGGGTGTGTTTATTTATTGTGGGTAAATTGATTATGGTGTGAGTTGACCAGGCCAAAAACCATCAATTTTTTAACCGTTCCTTTCTTGTGTAATGGGCTTTGGCCCAAGATGATCATTCCGTGCAAATTGTTATTTTACATTGTGGGCTTGGCCCAAATTGTTAATTTTCCATCCGTGCAAATTTGGGCCATATAATGGGCTTTATTACCCAAAAGTAGATACTAAAAATACATTAATGGGCTTTTGAGTCCATTAACCCGAATGTGGGACCCACTTGGCCCATTTATCTTCATAAAATTAAATCCACTAAAAATCGAGCTCAAATTTAGCTTTATTGATCATTTCTTCAAAACCCGTGTTGATTTGCCGGTTTTTGTGATCTTGGGCACACTTTTGGTCTTTGACTTTGTCTTTGTCTCTTTCTTGGACTTTTCTTCAACATTTGACCGTGAAATCCCGTGTTTTCTTTTTGATCATTTGTGCCTATTTCACACAAAAACACAAAACCACGCGTAATTCGGACTTTTACGACATTAAACACATGATTAGGTCTTGTTTTTCCTTGATTTTAGTGGTAAAAGGATAAGTGTTTACACACTTATTAAATCCCCTACACTTGACCATTGCAATGACCCCATGCAATGTATTATTTTAAAGCATAAAGCTACACTTCTCTCATTAATAACCCATCTTGGCTTTTATTAAGATATACTATTACTACTACGATAAAAAGATAAAAACTTAAAAGGAAACAAAAGTTATAACAATTTTATTAACTTGAAAATTATTTGATGGAAGAAACTCGTAAAGAAATCTAAGACTTGAATTAGGGCTTTGGTGTCATGAATATAAATCACCCTCAAGTTTCACGTTCCTCATACCAAGCTTAAAAACGAGATCATTGTTTACCATAAGTCCTTAAGTTAAAACCACTTATATAAGATAATTGTGTAATACTCTTTCTCCAATTCCTACGTTGTATCTCTAGATTTTATTGATTGTCATTCACCCGTAGGCTCATTTGACTTATTTGATAATTATTAGTCCAAAAATGAAGGCCAAACGGTGCAAACCCGATACTCAAAACCTAACCTCGTCCTCAAAAACATTGTCACTAAAGTAAGCCCACATCAAGGATGATTTAACACGATTTAGGGAATAAATTCCCGGACCCAAAATTTGGCCAATAGTACTACTTAGTACTACTTATTAATTATTCCTCCAAAGTCATGTAGACTTTATATGGAGTTTAGCAAATTCACATCATATACCCTTAGGCTCTTTAAGATGTAAAAATGCTCCTCATCTATTGTTCACACCCTAAGGCTCCTTGAACGATAAACGAGGGAATTGATTTTTGATCAATTTTTATTCAACACTTACCATGCCACACACCCTAAGGCTCTAATGACAAGGTTCGAACTACAGGTCCCACACCCTAAGGCTCCTTGAGGTCATGTTTTAATCTTATTCTTTCTTTATTTATGATATATATAGTAGGCCAAATTCCCCGGTCCCATGGTCTGAATACCTCCTACACAGTGGTTATGAGCCACCTTAGTCGGAAGTCCATAACGCTGGCACCCTCAATGTGTTCATGCTTTAATTACAAGGAGAATAAGGATTTGGCTAAGAGTTAAGATATCGAATCGACACCGCAAAAATCCTCATTTATTAAGCAATTAAATATACAAGCGGGAAGAAAGAGCCACAAAAACTCATATAAAATAAGAATTAACCCTTAAACTTATTATCAACTCAATCATCTCTCGTTCTCCACAATTTAAAATCTCAAAGAATGAGACTCGTGGATGCTTAGCCTAATAAACCAATTAAGGTCCATATGGTTAAGGATACTAGCTAGAGTAAACTTAGATAAGTAAACTCGGGTTGAGTCAAAATATTCATGACGGGCCTAATATATCATAGACATCTAAACTTGTTAAAACCATTTTATTTTTTTTATTTTTTTTTTACTTTATTCTTGAAACGGAAAATATAAATACGATGCGATGACAAAAGGAAAGAAAATAAAAGAAAACACTACTAGGCCAAAATAGATCAAAAATTTGAAAAATGTTGAAAAGTTTTTAAATTTTTCGGTTAAATGGGGTCAAATTCATGGAAAAGCCCACTAAAATTCGATAGAAGTACCCCTACGCTTAATATAAACATTGTCCTCAATGTTTAAGCATGTGGGAGAATAAACTCCCCTACACTTAGGACATTGAGTACGTTGTTTAAAATCGAGCTAAGGAAGGGACAACTAAAGTTATTACATTTATTCGTCTTATTTATATACATGTATGAATCACAATAGCAAAAACTTATCGAAGGAACCGGGTACTCGGGAATACGGGAACACGGGTCGCGTCAAAAACACCAAAAGTGGATCATTAAAGCACATGTCCCTGCACACAACATCACAACACACAAACAACCTACTTGGCTCCCCCTACACTTATTGTAGAAAATAGATAAAAGATAGATCATCGGGTTGCCTCCCGAAAAGCGTTTGTTTTTGTTAACCGAGTCACGAGCCTGACTCGACCCCGAATTAAATGGTCCATGGGGAAGCCTCTAATGTAATACCGGGATCAAAAATCTTATCCTCGGTCCCGGAGGAACATAATAAATGAGAGGCAGGAGGATAAGTCATGAAAGGTAAAAAGGTCCTCTCAACATAAGTGAAGTTATCATCCACGGGAGTATCAATATTAAGAAACTCATCGATCTCGGGAATGAGAAAACCATCATCATCACTAAAAGTGATATGTGGAAGAGAATCGATGGTAGAATCAAAAGTAATTGGCGAAGAGGCAAATGTGAATTTATCAAAATCCGATTTTTCATAATCAATATCAATATCAAGTTTTAAAACTCCATTTGCCTTCTCATCAATACCATGATTACAATTTAGCTCATGCGAGAAATCCAATAACATGGGATCATAAAAAGCATCCCCGTGATGGAATTTCTCAATACTCGGGGTATAAAAGTCATCACTAAGGAGTAAAGAATCTGATAAATCATTAGTATCATGGTTTTCAAAAGTCGGTTTTGGTAAAATAGGAGAATCATCCTCATCCGATCCCGAGGAATAATTAAAAATGTAGTCGGAATCACAAGATAACTCATCCCTATCTACAAACTCCTTAGGTGTAGGACAAATTAAGGGTTCTTCTTCTATGCACTCATTATAAAGTTCTTCATACTCCTCAAAAATTGGTTTACCAAAACATGTCTCGCTAAGAGGATTTGAAAAAAACATAAAGTCATTTGAAGGAGTAGGTGAAGGAGTCATAAAGAGAAATGGGGTCATCAATGGGTAATGGAGGCTCAAGTATAATCTCGGGAATTTCCTCAATAGGTGAGGAAAGAGGAGAGCTAATATCCGTGGGTGTCAACACCTGAGGGTGAGTAAAACTCATGATAATCTCCGGGCCTTGTCTCTCCTTTATTGGCAGAGAGATGGAAGGATCCACAGTGGGAACATCACTACTAGTAGTGGTGTTAGCCTCAACATCAACTCTCAAAGACGGCTCAGTATCACCTTGAGCTTGATAGGTTTCTAAAATGAGCATGAATTTTCTATCGGTTTCCTCTTGTTATTCTCTTAGTAATCTATCATGTTCCTCAAGTTTATGAAGAAGTAAATCCATTTAAGTTTGTGAAATACTCCCTTGATTATAGTTTTGAAAATTGCCTTCATTTGGAAAACCTTCATTATTTGAAAACCCTTGATTTTGAAATTCCCCATAAAACTGTTGATCATAATGTGGTGGGTCACTAGTTGTAGGAAAACTAGGGGAGCCAAAATAAGTATTAGGAGCATAACACATACTTTCCTCATTATTATAAACCTCCTCATAAGTTTTGTCACAATTAAAATAAGCATGAGGTCCACCACAAGTCGTACACTCCTCGGACATAAATCTTATAACGCTCTTCTTGCAATATTTCCCAAATCGGACGATTATCCATGGTAGTGTCGAAAGAACTCGAAATAACAATAATACGTAATATTTTTGGTGTAATACTTTAGGAAAAGTATTACTTTTTGATTTTTTAATTTTTTTGGTGCAAATCTTAGGAAAGAATTTGCTTTTATGATTTTTTAATTTTTTTGTAATTTTATCTTTTTGATTGTTTATGTTTTAGATTTTTTTAACAAGAAAAATAAGGTTCAAAATCGAACGGATCCCAAAATCCAAATCGTCAATCGTAACGAGCGAAGCGGCAGCGACGCCATTTTAATGTATGATTTTTTTGCAAATTCTTTTTAATCTATATAAATAACAAATATAATTAAATAAACTTAAAACTTAATAAATCTGCCAGATCTAATTAATCTATATAAATGACAAATGAAGAAATTAGACACAAATTAAAGCCTAGCCGAGATGGTAAGGGTGCAGGGTTGCTAAACAAAAGGTCGCTGGTTCGAAACCCAGCAGAGACAAAATTTGCTATTAATTAATTTATGACCCTTTTTTTTGAAATTTGGAATAATCAGATCAAGTGGATCTGTTACTTTAACACATCAATCAGCAAAACCAAAATAAGCTATATCAGCTAAGCAGATCTGAGCAGATAGAAAAATAAGCCTAAATAAGCCTAATAACTAAAAATAGGAAATAGCAAATAAACCAAATCTGAAAATAAGCAATAAGTAGATTCTAAATAATCAAATCAAATAAGCTATAAACTAATAAGCAAAAGGACAGTCCTAGATAAGCAGAAATAAGCAGATAAGCTGAACAAACAAGACAAAAAAAACCCAATCCTAGTACTAACTAAAACAATAATCAAAACAATAAGCAGATCCAAACATAACCCTATTTAAACAAGCAGATAGAAACTAAAACCAAATTAACAAAATAGCAGATTATATCAAATTCCAAACAGTAACACGAATAAAAAAAATAAGCAGATAAGATAATCTAACCAGCAACTTAACATCAATCAAAAATCCAAACATAAGCTAATCAGAAACTAAAAAACTACAATAAAACAGATAATTCAAAAACTCAAATAAAATCAAACACAGTAAATTCATTAAAACCAATTATGACAAGTAAAATCAAGCAAACTAACAAACTAAAACTTTAAAAATAGAAAGGATCGAGAACCTGATGACGATACCCGTTGAGCCGAAGGGTGAGCGCTGAGCTCCCTTTTGGTTAAACCGAATCAAACACCACCACCTTAACTATCAAACATCACTCGAACCACAAGTACCTCTAATCAAGTAACTTCGACAGTTTTTAATAATTTCCCAGTGGGGGAAATTATTTCCACCTTTTTACTTTTTAATAATTATAATAAAAAAAACAAATAATGATAAAAACAGATTTAAATTGTAATAACTTTAAATAAAATAAATCAGACGAGATTTAATTTAACTTAAATAAAAATTTCATTAATAATTGAAGATTCATTACAATACTTGGAAAACTGAAAATACAATTTACCTAAAATCTAATTTATATAAAAAATTAAAACTAATTTAATCCTACTCCTAAATTAATTTTAAAAAACAGTAAAATAAAAAAATGGAAATATCCTGATTACAAGTTGTGAGGGGTTTTATAGGGAAACCCTAACTTCTTGCTGGTGAAACTTGGTGAGCAAGTAGAATGATCTTGGCCCTTAATTCTTCTTATCTCTCTCTTCTCTTCATCATCTACGGCTGAAAAACACTTTTATTCCCTTGGATTTCCAGCGTGGTGATTGTTGTGTTTCGTGTGTTTCTTTCGTGATGATGTGGAGTAATTTGATTGGTGAAGGGGGTTTTGGGTGTTGTTACAACCAATCAAAAGAGGGAGTAGATGCCACGTGAAATGGAGATGAGGACCACCAGTAGTGATTGCTCCGAAAAAGATGGGGATTTAATTCTCCATCGTGTGAATCACACACTTTGGGTAAAACCCCCAATTTTTACTGATTAACTTTTGATATAGGAATTAGGGTTTGAAGATAAAAAGCTGCGTGTGTGGGAGAGATGAGGGAAAGTGGGGGTGACTTCTTGTTTTTATCGAATGAATAAGAGTGAGTGGGGTGAGGGTAAATAAACATTTATTAAAAACCGTGTGAATGGGTGTGTTTATTTATTGTGGGTAAATTGATTATGGTGTGAGTTGACCAGGCCAAAAACCTTCAATTTTTTAACCGTTCCTTTCTTGTGTAATGGGCTTTGGCCCAAGATGATCATTCCATGCAAATTGTTATTTAACATTGTGGGCTTGGCCCAAATTGTTAATTTTCCATCCGTGCAAATTTGGGCCATATAATGGGCTTTATTACCCAAAAGTAGATACTAAAAATCCATTAATGGGCTTTTGAGCCCATTAACCCGAATGTGGGACCCACTTGGCCCATTTATCTTCAAATAATTAAATCCACTAAAAATCGAGCTCAAATTTGGCTTTGTTGATCATTTCTTCAAAACCCGTGTTGATTTGCCGATTTTTGTGATCTTGGGCACACTTTTGGTCTTTGACTTTGTCTTTGTCTCTTTCTTGGACTTTTCTTCAACATTTGACGTGAAATCCCGTGTTTTCTTTCCTTTTGATCATCTGTGCCTATTTCACACAAAAACACAAAACCACGCGTAATACCGACTTTTACGACATTAAACACATGATTAGGTCTTGTTTTTCCTTGATTTTAGTGGTAAAAGGATAAGTGTTTACACACTTATTAGCTTGTTATAACGAACTATTACACGTTTACAAGGTGTGGTGTTATTATTATCATTATTATAATAAAATCTTCCTTTTTACTATTTCCGTCTATTTAAATACTTCTAAAATTTTAACTCCACTTTTAAGAAAATTATCATAAAATTTCTTTACCCTTTATATGTACTATTACATGTTACCTAGAAAACTAATCCATTCATTGTCAATATATTTTTTTAACTTTTTTTTTGGTAGAGGGTTGCCCCGGTAAATATATTAACCAAAAAAACGTTGAAGTACAAAGGAATGTGGCTAAGATACCACATTAACCGCAAGCTACAGGCAGCTTGTTAACAAAAGGAAATGAAACACCAAAACCTAACACATACTTCTACTAATAGACATAAATGCAACATTAGCAAATGCCAACAAGAAAAATTCTTGAAACCATGCGACCAACTCACCATACCAGCAGCAACATAAATAGAGCAAAAGATCCAAGTAAGGCCGCCTCCTTAAAAAACCTTTACGAGAAAAACCCAATGGGAAAAACCCCGCAAAGGGAAAAAGAGTACGGCCCTTACCCAGCACTCCCATCAGGATCAATACACACCTTAGGGATTTTCCAATCTTCAAGAATCACTAGAGACACTGAAGAAATCTTCTTGAATTTAAAAGTGAGAAGCTTGAGCCGAACCGTATCACAAACTGAAGTCACAAGCTTAGCAACCGTCAAAGACTTCTTGTTAAAAAGCCTATTATTTCGCTCTCTCCAAATGAAGTAGACCGAAGCCGCTAACACAACCCGAGCAATGATACTAACAACCGAACCGCCCTTAGCTAAGGGTCTAATAAACTCCACAATATCAATCATACGCGGAGAAATATTGTGCATACCACACCTCCCACGCAATTGTAACCAAACTTGTGTAGAATAAGAACATTCAGAAGCCGCTAACACAACCCGAGCAATGATACTAACAACCGAACAGCCCTTAGATAAGGGTCTAATAAACTCCACAATATCAATCATACGCGGAGAAATATTGTGCATACCACACCTCCACAATATCAATCATACGCGGAGAAATATTTTTTTAACTTATTGCCAATAAACTTAAAGAAAAGATATGTAAGTCAGGATATCATACCGGACACTTACAAAGTATTTTCAAAAGCATTTTCCTTTAATTAGCTAGACTCCTTTGCAAGAAAATTTGGTAGTTCTCATCAACCAAATACATACCCGAATGTAGACACACTTCAAAACATTCAAAACGTCGTTGGAATTCCATCAAACTCCAGCACTAATAAACTATTTAAACACGAGAGAACACTATGTACGTTCAAGTTTTAATAACTATTGAACGACCGTATATCATAACATAACATCTACTAGTATATATACCTCCGCATATATATATATATATATATATATATATATATATATATATATATATATATATATATATATATATATATATATATATATATATATATATATATATATATATATATATATATACCTATTAAATCTCCCAAAACATACTCGTTATCATACATGTCAAGTCAATCGATCGCGTCATACACTCGTTTTTCCATACCCATACGAGTAATCACCATCTCACCATCTCACCATGCCACAACAAGGCATAAAGCCCATCACCAAAACCAACCCATATCGTGTGACCCCATAATCACAAAACACGACTATAACCCAAAACATATAACACAAAAACCATAGCCATATCACAGGCAACCATTACATAAACCCTTATTGTACAAATACCCAAAATACAGATCTCATCATATACAAGCATGTACTAACCCCTTTTTCATGCAACCATACTTGGAAGTCCATCGGTGTTTTGGCACGTATATAATTACGTAGGCTTCCATATTTATATATGTCCCTTTCACCCATGTACTCCCTCCTATGACGACACTTATAAGAAATTAGTACTACACGGAACACATATATCTACCACATATATACCACATAAAATACACTCTATATATATACCGTATAGGTAAAATAAGAACATCTCATACGTCAACCCTAACTTCATTCATAACACGAGGCTCAATTGCCAAACCAAATCAATAACAATAAAATATCCAACAATAAAAAAATGACCTCAATTGTTTAGGCGGAAATTCTAATCTACTACTAGTCGCAGACTCAACATCGGTACTATCCTAATATTACCTAGCGCACATCTTCTTCTACGCGACATGGGTAACACTAAATAGATTCATACACTTCCGGTTCATACGTCGCATCAATAGAAAATAAATGAATGTACTTACGTATATTATATCTCAATAAGTAAGTATGAAAGTAAATAAATATCCAAAACGAAATTAACACTTAAGCACTCCATAAACTATAATGCACACATACTCCTATGACACCTACATGCATGGACCCTTAAGCTATAGACTAGGCTACTAGACTAGGCAACCTAATTCTCTATAACCATTGTCTCTGATACCATTCTGTCACACCCCACCATGACGGAATATGGGGCGCGACGTATGGATATCATCACAACAATAGCGTGTCTATAGAGATAACTAAATGAATTGGAAATATCATAAATGATGACATAATGTCATGAAGATATCACAAACAATACAGGCGTCTAGGTAAGTAGGTAACAGGTCTACCTCTTACCAAAGACATACAATTAATAAATAACAAACATATAGGTGTCTACAAAGTATCACTTATTCAAACATAAGTAAAGACTAAGAGGAAACGGGGGTTCCTCAAATGCAATCCTAAGCCTCCCAGCTAGCAACTCCTATTCTCACGCTTAACCACATTATCACCTGAAAGAGACACTAAAACACGTCATCATAAAGTTGGTGAGAGTCATAGGTTTAGACTCCAACCTCAAAATAGTTATAAGCCGTGAATAACAACCATCAATAAAAGAACACATGGATAATGTGTTACAATTATGCATTAACAACTACCATCCAAGATTAACCATAAAATCACAATTTCAAGGCACCAAGCCTTACCAATAACCACAATTTCCAAGGCTCCCAGACTTACCAATAACCATGGTCCCATAGGCGCCCATACACCTATGAACCAATCCCAAGGCCCTGCCTTATCAACATCCCCTTGGTACCAAGTCAAACCATAATAACTGAGATGGTACGTGTCCCTCGATCCAAATCATAAACACAATCAAGAATCACATAGCAGTTAGTCACATAAGTGTACACACAAGTCCATCACAAACCATAAAAACATTCACAGCATTCTTTACAAAGCATATAATGTCTCTTCCATCCCACCTGGAAATCAAATCATAAAAAGACATGGGACTATGAAACTCACCTGAACAAGCTTCTCCAAGTACCCGCACTCTAGCAAAATCTAAACACGCAAACGTATACAATCAAGACATGAACCACATACCAAAATGGCTCATCAATCTATGATGGATATCTAACCTTGTCCTACAACTTAACCCCATTTATTTTCCATATGCATCTCATGACACCCCTCTATAAATCCTTTAATTTAGTTTAGTTCATAACTCGCTCGTTAACATTTAACCCAAAACAATCTCGTTTTTTATACCTTAAAATATGGGTCGAACACTCCCTTAACCAAATCAACTTCCTCTATAAAAGAAACCCTATGCCCTTACATGTGTTAGCTAACTCTCCCCTTTGTCCGAAACCTTGAAAACACTGTTAAGGCCTCCATATATATATATATATATATATATATATATATATATATATATATATATATATATATATATATATATATATATATATATATATATATATATATATATATATATATATATATATATATATATATATATATATATATATATATATATATATATATATACATATATATACACACATATATATATATATATATATATATATATATATATATATATATATATATATATATATATATATATATATATATATATATATATACTTTAACCTATCCAGAATTTACTAATTTTGAACATATGAAAAGTTTGTTATGATCAGAGGGTCTTACCCTAACCCATTTGTTTACACCTCCTCCAGATCTTTTATTTTATATATAATCTAAGTCTCATGTTCGTTTGAAGGTTCCAATATAACCCTAAGTACCCCAAACAATTCAAAACATAAAAAGAAAACAGGCTGATCCAAAAACTGTTTTCACACCCGACTGATGTAACCTGTCTTTGACCCACTTCCAAACCTCCAATTTAGTTCTCGTTTCTTGCATTTGAAAGCCAACTCAATTACCTTTCCAGGGACATAATATTCGAAAATTAAAAGTTTGTAAAACTCTAGATATGATCAAAACTATGACCCAAAAATTCTGTCCAGTTTTTAAAAACGAATTTAACATAATCAACCAAATTAACTACCCTCAACATGTTTAATCATTAACCCTAATTATTTTAATCATTTCTATATTATTGTGATAACATTAAATTATAGATTTTATAATAAACAATAACCTAGATCCATCATATAATGATTAAGAAAGAACTAAAAACAATTTAATTAAAAGGGTTTGAAGAGTTTACCTTAGATTTTTGGAAAACAAGATTTTTGGTGAAGAACCTTAATTTTTTCCATGGATTTCAAATCACTCATGATCTCCAACGATTTTATGATGTGTTTTTATTCATAAAATGGTTTTGTATATTTTCCTAACAAGTCCTTGGCCCAATACAAAAGCCCGGTTCACCTTTTTTTCCTTTTTTTCCCTTTTCTTTTTCTTTCTTTTATCCCAAAACCGACTATACCCCTTTAATTTCGTTTTTTTTATTTTTATTATTAATAATGGTATTAATAATATTACCTTAATTTTCCTTAATTTATTTCAGCTCTTAAAGCCTCCAAAACCTCACAACCGTAAAACTAGTCAAATTTACGCATATACCGTAAAAGACGTAAAAATATACAGTTTTATAAAAACTCTTGAAATATGAAATAAAATGATAAAGTAAGTCCTAAATTACTTAAAACCATCCCAAAAAATACTCCCGTGACTAAATACCTCTTCCGAGACCCCTAAATGCAAAACCCTAAACCGTAAAAATACGATTTTCTATAATACATATACGTATACGTAAAACCACTAAATAACACCATCTCATTTCATAGTCACTACCATGTGGGCTCATGAACATGAAATAACCGTTCCTCGATTTACTTATGAGTACCATATACCCATAAACGATATCCAAACCTCACTCCAAACACACAAAATAAACACATAAGCACATAAAAGCACATATTTGCACAAAACACCTTAAACTATAGTCTAAATGACGAACCCTAAAAACCATGGTTGTCACAAGTTGTGATTGATCTTTCAGATTCAGAATATGACACGGAAGATGATGAGGCTGACCAGACTTCTAAGAAGCCTACAACTGTCCTAGAGGAAGCTGTAGGCCAGAATAACTTGGTGAAAGTTAAGCTTGAAGACATTGCCGAAGGTAATGAGGATGATGGTTCAAGTGTTCAGCAAGAAATTATTGATGTGAAACTTGAGAAAGAAGCTGGAAAAGATGAAGCAGTGAATGAGCATCATCATCCCATTTTTCCACTTTCAGTATGTTTTTAAGTTTTCATTGTTGTTTGAACTTTTTACTTTTTTCCAAACACTTTGTTTGTTTGAATTGAGCTTTTGCTCAGAATAATTTGGCTTATGTGTTTAGCCAATGTGTGTTAAGTTTTATCTTTTTGAATCAATCAATGGATATTTATCTTTTTTTTCACAATTTGTGTTTATATACATATGTTGAAACTTAGCTTTTTACTTAGTTTTGTATAGGAATGCCTAACTATATGATTACCATAGTAGTGCTAACTTATAGGATCAATAAACAAAATAATATGACTACTTGAAACAACCTGTATAGGAAAGTATCAGTATAAACTAACTTATATTGTTAACTAACTCATATAGTTTCTAAGAAACTTAATAACAATTATTGTGTATAACTTCAAATGTTTGAAAATGATTGTAGTTGTTAAGAAACTTCATCACATACCTGGCAAGCAGCATTTTCATTTCTAAGTGTTAAAGATGAAGAATTGAGTCAAGATAGTTGTTGAACGCATCATCTGCAATTAGCTGCATATCTATAAAAAAAGCAAGTATCAGAATAAAAAAAATGAAGTTTAATTAAAAAAGCTCCTAACAACAAAAACAAAAGAAAATCATTACAACTAACAAATCTATAAGCATAATTAAAATTATATTACAACATAAACTAGGACAGAGTTTTCAAAACACAAACAACAATTCTTACATAACATATTGTCTAGATATTATGATCATACATAACGGTAATTAAAGTGTTTGACATTTCAGGGAAACCACAAAATACATTCCAGAATTGCCAACATTAGAGATCTAACACATGTCAATTAAGGGTATCATCACTGGATCTTCATCGTCAACGGTCTGTTCATCATCTTCAAAGAAATCAACTATCTTGAACCGCATTGTTTTGTTATCTTCAAACCCACATTGTTGCATAATCTCCCTCCAGTCAGCCTTTATGTTCATGTGGTTTCTTCTATTGGGTTCATCACTGTGAAGTTCCAAATCGACATCCACATAAAAATGAAGATCCACATGTCGCAACATGGCATTATGGAACCTAATCATTTGGTGTTGTGTAACAAAGTTTGTAGGGATTGTCTGAATTTAAAAAAAATGTCGTAAGTATTGCATAATATCTATTCAACCAAGGTAAAGTTATAAGTTCTTACCAAACGTTTTCTATCAATTACATATGCCAGAATCGGTTGATAGAAAGTTTGGTTCTCATCATCATGCTGCTCATTATGATTGTACCATTCGCATCTGTCTCTCATTTGAGGATCTACATATAAGGAAACGATTCAAGTTAACATGTTTATATATTTTTAATTTTATTGAAATTACCTTATTAAACAGTCATTTGAGAGAAAAATACTTATACCTTCATCAATAGGGCTTCGCCAGAATGGAGCTTCATCATTTAGATCCATTCTCTCAACATGTTCCAAGCCCAACACAACCCCGTTTTGTGCAAATGGTACCATTGAAACTTCATTATTCAAAAGATTGGTGAAAACAAGAACCGTCCCAACTTCAATATGAAGATCTACACATACTGCTTCCCATGCCCCACCCACAAACATATGTCCATAGCTATCGTTTTCAACCAGCTCCACACGACGTCGATTAACAGTTCTTGTCAATACATTATTAATCACAACATTTATTTCGTTGCCCACATTTGTTTGAAAAAAAAGCACCAGGAAGGAGCTACAAAACAATGTGTTAAAAGACATTCTTATTAAAATGCAGGAGAGCTATATATTTTTGACGTAGCTACTCTGTTTTCAGTATGATAATAAAAATAAGTTACAAACCGGAGTTTAAAAGATGTTTTGAAGAACAACTAAACATCTTCGCTGCCTATATCTGAGCAATGTTATAACCGTTGCATCTCTACCATTGCCATGGTATGCTGTCAAGTAATACTCATTCAATCCTTGACACACAAAATGGAACCACTTAATCCTTACGTAGTGACTATCACTTAGAAAATCTTTCCATGCTTTTGAATGCAGGGCATAGCAACGTGAGTTCACAACATTCCTTATAGGTACTTTATGTTTTGTACCTCTATTGTGAATTAGGTATAACTCACGGGATCCGGTGTAAAGTTGGTCAGTAAACGCTTCCGGCAATACCTGTTCTGTCTGGAGGTTCCTCTCATTTGCTTCTACAATAAATTGGATATTCATCCTATTAAATAGTTGAAAAAACAAAATTAGGCTTTTACTTATCATTTTTCAATAACCTTATAGATAATCATAATATGCTATGTTTATAAAACAATGTATCTTATACATGCAGGTTCAAAATGTAAATCCTAATTTGAACAATAAAAAAGTTAAGATTTCCTATTGAAACCCATTAATCTGCCTATTAATTGTACAAATCCACAATATGAACCATTTTAATTGAGTGATTTCATAATGGGTATGATCAACAACGATAATACACTTTGTTAGGATTTTAATAACCTACATGCAACTACAACAACTTAATGATCAACTATAATCATGCTTATTTTTGATATGAAATAACATAAAATCGGTCTATATATGCTGATCATTGCTACAACATGTTCCATTATATAAAATCAATATTTCTAACAATCAAATGCTGAATAAGACTAATACTAGAATGATCAAGAATATTAAGATATTGGTTACCTTGAATTTGCTGAGCCATTGCTATCGGCAGATTACGATTCAAATGATTGAAGATTTTGCAACGTTGACGAAATTTATAAGATTAAATGTGATACTGTTCGGTTATGGATAGTTGCAAAGACTTTTGCTTAGCACTCTTCTCCACTATAATAATTATGGATACTTCAATAAGTTACCACATTTATTAGTAAAATAAGTGTTTTTATTTAATCTCAAATATAATGCAATTTATTTTTTTTTTGTATAAAAAAACATTTTCATGAAACAACTTAGCTTAATTATAGGAAATATTTTTTATAACAATTTTCATTATTGAAAATTAATTAAAACAAATAAATGTTAACATTATTAGTTAGAATATATTTTTATGTTTATCATTGCTGTTTGTATTCCAGAATATCACCATTGAAGAAATCAAGCTCAATATCAATATTGATAAATGAAAAAAGATCAACAATATAAAGAGAACAATGAAGGTATCGTTTATATACATTCCTGTTAATTTTTATTATCATGTTCATCATTGTTAGATGTTGTATGATGATTTTATTTTCATAATTTGTGTTAGGCATTCAAAATAATCTCAACAATCATAAACGAAAGGCAAATGTCAATGGAGACTCTTTATTGCTCAATGCTGGAATAATTGTTATAAAAGGCATTCGACAAAACGAAATCAAATATCGACACAAAACACGGAGGCACATTCACGCATGTTAGTTTCAAATAATGTAGACCATACTCCGTTAAGGTTTCCTCTTTTAGATCTTAGCAAAGGTATACTTTCAACATCGTATTTGTCTCATAATTAAATTTACAACATTATAATACGTTATTTATTTAACCAACTGAATTTGCAGCATGTAGTCCGCAATCCGATATAGCCGTACGAACAAGAGGACGTCCCATTAAACATTCAAAAACACAAGGTAATTGTGATTCCACTCTTCCAACATCAATAGGCATATCACTTCGACCAAGAGGACGGCCTCAGAAAGATTCAAACACACAAGGTTAGTCATATTACTTTAAACATTTTGATAAGTATAAGATTTTTTTTACCATAAGTTAAATAGCAGAAGGACTACAAACAAGAACCACTAGGATAACGACACCACTACTCGCCACACCTTCATTTATGAATGTTGTGTCGACATCAAATATACTATCAAACGGTACAAAGGCTTATGACTACAAAACAAGCCACCACAACAAGTAAGATACAATGTCGTAGTTATTAACTTAAATTTATATATTTAATATGACTATTGTTTTGTAATTTCATGTTTGTAATTCCATATGTAGGTAATCTACTTTCCGTGAAACTAGAAATAACGCCAACGTTGATTGGAACACCTAAAAGCAAAAGAGTTATTCCATCATCAAATGTAGTCACAATTGGCACGCCTCTATCAGTTGAACGTCCAAACAAACTTCCGAAAAGCCATTGTACGCATGAAAAAATTGATCATCATTTTCCATACTTAAATCATTTTTGTTTTTAAGTTGTATGACATGTATTTATATATATTGTTTCATCAGCTAATCAAATGGAAAAAGCGCCACGGACACAAGCAGTGTTTCAAACACCACAACATACGCTTGTAACTAATGGAAGAACGTGCAAAATTAAGTTTAAAACACCACAGGATATAAATGGTGGCGTTTCAGAGTTTGGAGTAGCCAACAGTACACCTCGAACAAGAGGACGACCTCGCAAGATTCCATTATCAACACGTATGAGATTTAACACACTTTTTTGATAAAAGTTATAATTTCATAGTTTTTATTTGTTTGTTATTTGCAGAAACTCTACAACCAAGTTTGTTAACAACTACGCCTGTAACTAATGGACGAACGTGCACATCTGATATAATCACACGTACAACAAAATCCAAACATATTTTTTCTATATATCGACTTAATATAAGTTATTTATTAACAAATTTTAAAATATTTTGAAGCTTTAAGGAGAAGTACGCGTTTGCAGAACTTTACACCCACAACTGATTCTGTACCGGATCTAAAAAAGGTTGTTGAATCATGTACTACAACTGAAGACATAACACTTAGAGTACGTGGACGTCCAATGAAGATTTCTATCCCTACACGTAATACACAAGTCTATGTAAACTTTAATCTTATTTTGTATCTTTATTATTTTATGTGCTTCTTAGTAACTATTATAATTATTTACAACAACTAAATTAACTAGAGAAAGTGCAACTATGGATAAAGGTATGCAAAACAATTTAAATTTTAGTTAATCCACTAAATAACATGTTTTAGTTTTATATTTTTATAAGTTCGTTGATTTATGTACAAAAATGCAGGAAAAAAGCCAGTCGTCACCGATCGTACAAGGATTCGTGTTAGCAAGCCAATCGTGTTTAATATAGCTCAGAACACCATATGCTTATTAAAGAATATGAATCATCATAAATACCTGTAATTTGTTTCAAAATTGTTTGTCCTCATTACAGCATCATCATCCTCTGTAAAACAACCAAAAGTCAAGAGTGTGTCTATGAAATCCTCACGTCGAATTAACTTTGATGATTCGGATGAAGAAGATGAAGATGCAATACAGAACAATTCATTTGAAGGGATATGTGCCGGTACTCAAAAAAATCATTTCTGTTGATTAACTGATAGAAAAAAAATCACATCAATTGGTTAAAGAATATAATGTATGATGATTTTTTCATTTTTAATTCTAACAGAATATCGTGATCATGGAGATCCAACGTTTGCGTGTGAATCTTGTGGTGCATTGTTATGGCATGCTGAGAGTGCAGTCTGTTGGGTCAAAAAGTTGTTGTGGCAGAAACCCAAAAACGAAGAAAACAAGAAGGCATTTGTCTAAGCGTTGACAAGTGTAATCCAAGCGTTGTCAATAGTAAATTAGGTGTTGACAGAAGTTAACAAAAGTCAAACGCTGTTGGAAGCTTCTATTTAGGATAAGTATGCAGAATTTTATTCTGTATTAGTTATTTAAACAGAAGATATTCATGTTTATTCATAGTTATCTTTTGTAAAACCCTAATCCTTACACTATAAAAGGAACCAAGGGTTATTAGGTTTTTCATAACTTTCAATCACAATGTAAACCTAAAGCGTGTGTCGACTAGGTGCGGGATTCAATGTATACACACCTAGTGGTTGTTGATTATTAATATAATTAGCAACCCAAATGTTTAATTCATGTGTTATTGTGCCTAAACACCTTGTTAATCGTTGTTGTTCTAATTCCGCTTTGATTATGTTAATCATATGAACAATGATAATTCCTAGTAGCTTAAAGATCCGTGAATCTTAGGATTCCACAGTTGGTATCAGAGCCTCGTGGCTCGTGATGCTAGGACCAACAAGGTGTTCGTGTTATGTGATGGAAGAAAAATTCGTATAGGATTTTTCTGGACGATTTTATGTGCGCAACAATATTCGGAAGGCCATAACTTTTTATTGAACCGTTGGATCGCCATGAAATTTTTTATGCGTGTTCTACACACATATATCTAGACATCCACAGGAGGGATTTTCGTGATCTGTCCTTAAGAAAAAGTTATTAAGCGTTGAAGTCAGCAGTGGTCATATGCTCTTTTCTGTGAACAGTAATAGTAAAAAAGCGATTTCTCCTTCGTTAACCGTTGGATCATCGTGAATTCGTGCTGTAGGTTCTTGAAACTTGTGTCTAGGATCTCATTGAAGGGATCTTCGATCTGAGCTCTCATGAAGAAGATAATCGATGTCGAAGTTCACTGCAATTTATGGTTTTCACATAAAATCATGATTTAGGGTTTATAAAACCCTAGATCAATTAGCCGCTGATGTATGTTATTTAGACGCTGATAGATGCTGGTGTGACGCTGATAGATATTGGTGTAACGCTGACAAGGCATGGATGAGACGCTGATGGCCAGGCGCTGACAGGTTTAAAGTTGGCGCTGACAGGAATAAAGTTGACGCTGACAGGAGGCGTTGACACTTGTTGTCCGATACATACATTTTCAAACGCTGACAAGTGTTGTCCGATATTGGACAACACACAGTGTTGATATCTTGGACAAAGGAAGATATTGGACAACAAAAGGAATAACTGCGGTTTGAAAAACTGGTACGATTTTTGCACACAAAAAGAGGTATTTACACACGAAGGTACATGGAATCTCCGTTTTTATACAGAATATCAAGTTGATATTTATGGCTCAGATATTTTTAAAATGGATTAATGATTTTAATGCGAGTTAGCAACAATTTGTGAATTACTTTATTGGATTTGATTATGTAATCGAGGTAGCCTTGTAAAAGAGTTATTCGTCTTGTCACTTTTACATATGATATGAAGATTGAGAGTCGTCATGAAGAAGTGTTGGCTTAAAGGGAAGAATTCTTATGGTAAGTTTGATGTTTGAAGAAGATTTTCGCGAGTTTATGTTCTATCATATCTTTAAGTCGTGCACTTCCAGTCACTGACTTTTAAGGTAACTTGTTTGTGCTTACATTGTTACTGATGAAGTGATACAAGATCTAGGAATATGTGATTTTTCTTATGGTACTCTATGCACATATTTTCTATCGCTTGAAGGAGTTACATTATCGTGCTCAGTGTCTCACAAAGGATGAGGATTTTTGTATCAGCATTACACTTCATCACCTCGTACAAGATATGGAACATAGGTTTGGGTTATTCTACTTCTACATCAAGAATATTATATTTATTTTTCTTCAAAATCATTACATAGAGCCTACATTTAGAGAATCTTCAGATTGCATACATTATTTCCTTCCCTATTGATGTGACAAAAAGGGGAAGACATACATGCTATAATTGAGGGGAAGTAATTTGAAGATGATGTACAACTTACAAGAGATACACAAAGAGCTTTGCCGACATCAACTAGGGGAAGATTTTTGGGTCAAAAAGTTGATGTGGCATAAATTCAAAAACGAAGAAAACATGAAGGCATTTGTCTAAGCATTGACAAGTGTAATCCAGGCGTTGTCAAGAGTAAATTAGGTGTTGACAGAAGTCAACAAAAGTCAAACGCTGTTGGAAGCTTCTATTTAGGATAAGTATGTAGAATATTATTCTGTATTAGTTATTTAAATAGAAGATATTCATGTTTATTCATAATTATATTTTGTAAAACCCAAATCCTTACACTATAAAAGGAATCAAGGGTTATTAGGTTTTTCATAACTTTCAATCACAATGTAAACCTAATGCGTGTGTCGACTAGGTGTGGGATTCAATGTATACACACCTAGTGGTTGTTGATTATTAATATAATTAGCAACCCAATTGTTTAATTCATGTGTTATTGTGCCTAAACACCTTGTTAATGGTTGTTGTTCTAATTCCGCTTTGATTATGTTAATCATATGAACAATGATCATTCCTAGTAGCTTAAAGATCCGTGAATCTTAGGATTCCACACAGTCGGTAATTCACATGGAAATTTAGAATCATTTTCATTATGTTGTGGACATGGTTTAGTCATGTTACCTACCCGTCTTAAAAATCCACCAAAAATTTTGAAGGATCTTTTTAACAAAAAGCATTCTAAGAGCAAAAACTTTTTAGATAATATAAGACGATACAATACGCTATTTGCTTTCACTTATATGGGTGGCAAGTAAGACAAGTCTGTGAACACTGGACGTGGTCCGTATTACTACAGGATTTAGGGAGAGAATTTCCATATAAGGGTGCTTTTCTTCCTGACGATGGAAATCCACCAATGTTTTCACAGCTTTACATTTATGATACAGCCCACGAGATTGAAAACAGGATGAAATTTGCAAGGTTTGTGAAATATATATCGTACAACTTTACTTTTAAATACAATATTTAAAGTTAATTACTATACACTTGAGGTCCTTAATGTAACTAATGAATAAGTTATTGTGAAACAGCAATGGAGAACAGACGTCATCCAGCAAGAATGTTATTGACAACCAGCTAATAACGGAAATACGCGACATGCTCGATACATAGAACCCGTTGGTAGCTAAGTTTCGTATGGCTGGTGAACGTTTTAGCTCAAGGAAAAAACAGGCTAACGTGAGGCTAAGACTTATAGGTATAAGGAAACGAGATGGTAGAAAGTATCAATTACCGACTGCTTCTAAGGTTGTTGCTCTTATTGTTGGAGACTTTGACTCCACCGAACATAAAAGGGATATTATTTTAGGGAGACAAGGTGGCGGAAATAAAAGAATAAGTGAGTTGCACCCTTCCTATCTGGCACTCCAGTATCAATTGTTGTTTCCTTACGCTGAAGATGGATATCGTACAGATATATACCACAGAGTGAAGAAGTGTGATAATCTTTGATATTTCAAGAGGGTTGTTGTTTTCTAGTGAGAGAAAGTAGAGAGAGAAGTGAGAGAAAAAGTATGTTTATTCCTTGGAAAAATGAAACAACCAACACCCCTTTCCATGGTGGAAAGGGGTTTATATACCCAAGTCCCTTAGTGGACTTGGGCCTCCGGCCCATGAACATGCTCATGGGTCGGGCTAATGTAAATATTAATTAAACTTATACTACGAGCCTATAACTATATTGTTGGAGTGACCGAGACTTTCTTAATACGAAAAACGTATTTCCAACAATCTCCCCCAAAGGGTGGTCACTCCAAATTTACAAAGTCCTAATCTAGCATGTTAGATCTTCGTTCTTGAGCTCGTAGTCCACTTTCTCTTTTCTTCTTTAACTTTTCTTCTTTTTGTGAATATGTGTTGAATATCATCAGGCTTTTGCTTGGAGCATATTCTTTTGGCCCTTCACGTGCAATCTTTGTCTTCTTGTGATGTTTCCCTCTTTGTGACTTCATGTCCCACATACCTATCCTTTGTTGAATTCTTGAAAGTTTCAAAGTCGATACAGCGGAAGACTTTTAGGTCAGACTTTCTTGAATTTGCTGAAATATTTGATGCAGAAGGAATAAGTATGCGAGGACGACTTCAACTGGTACACCACAACGCCACCGTCTTCAAATGCAGCAACATAATAAGACACGAATTAAATGTCTTTGACATTTTATTCTAATTCGGTAGCATTTTACCTCCGGTCGGTGAAGACTATTGGACGATAATAAATATCGTACTTGTGACAAGTAGCTCTAATTAAAGATCTCTTTGACAAGATTTCGCGGGTAAACCCGTTCTCTTTATTCGACCATCTAAAGCTGACTGCGAACATAAAGAGTGAATCATTTGGATTACAAAATCCGTATGATTGAAGCCGTCAATTCATGAATCCTGGAACAAGTGAATTTCAATTAATATTTTCACCAACGTTGCTTTCTAGTTGTCACGAGCTTGATTCTTGATAGAATCTTGCTTGTCACTATGACAACCCCGGTTTTTGAGGTTCGTTACTTAGTCTTATTTTTGGGTATTTTGTGTGACTATGTGTTTTATGTGATTTATGTGTTTATATGTGTGATTTTGGGGATGAGAATGGACGAAATGAGGTACATGATTTGTAAATCATGGTACGGGTTGGAAATGAAATGAAATGAAATGAGTTCAGAAATGAACTGTGGGAAAGTTCGGATATCGTTTTTACAAGGTTTCGTGTACGTATCGTATGTTGTATGTATGTATTAAGTACATATGATATGGTTAGGATAAGTTTTAGAAAGTCGAAAAAATCAACGTAAGGCTTTAGGGTTTTGGCTCGGAAGTAACCCAAATGTGAGGTTTAGTTTAAGAATGATATAAGTTATAAAATAAGGTTAAAAATCAGATCCTTAGGTGTTTTGGGCTTGGTTTGGGCAGCCAAAAGAAAAAGAAGGAAGAAAATAACCGAAAAGCCCAAAAACAGGCCCAATAGACTTATAATTGGGTTAGGAGGCCTTTAGGATTACATTAAACTCATATCATAACCAAAAACACCAGATTTTTACTCACCATGATCTCTCCTAGTCGAATTCCATCAATGGTGGAATTAGGTTTCATCAAAAACAATTTCTTCCTTTGATTTCTAAGGTAAAATCTTCAAAACTCTTCTTTAATGTATGATTTTAATTAATCTAATCATGTAATTAATCAATAGATGATGGATCTAGGGTTAGGTTAAACGTAAATTCTATATTTTAATGATATAAACATGTTGAGATTAATTCGGGTTAATAATTATACATGATGTGGATAATTAATTAGACTAGTTGTGTTAAATTCGTTTTTAAAAACTGGGCAGAATTTTTGGTCCATTGTTTTGATCATATCTAGAGTTCTGCAAACTTTTAATTTTCGAATACTATATCCCTGAAAAGGTAATTCAACTGGCTTTCAAATTCAAGAAACTAGAATTTAATTGGAGGTTGGGAAGTGGGTCAAAATATGTTACAACAGTCAAAGGTCAAAATAGTTTTGAAATCAGTCAGGTTTAATTTAATGTTTTAAGGTGGTTAGGGTACTTAGGAGTACAAATGGAGTTTAAAACGAACATGAGAGTTAGTTTATATGTTATATAAGATATCTGAAAGAGGGCTAATCAATTGGGATAGTGGAAGACCCTCTGATCATAACAAACGTTTCATATGTTCAAAAATCGGTAAAATCTGGATAGGCGAAAGTATAAGTTGTATATCGGGGACTTAAAATTAAATTTGATGTTGGGGAAAGGTCTGAGATTTTAGTTAACACATATAAGTTTGTGGGGTTTTCATTGCAAGGAATGTGGGTTAGTTTTGGTGGGCGTTTGGCTCATAATACGGAGTATGAAAATCGAGGCTGTTTTAGGTAAAATATTAACGGGACGGGTTATGAACTTAACTAAGTTAAGGGCTTGTAGAGGGGTTTAATGGGATGCTTATAGCACATAAATGAGGTTAAGTTGTAGGAGAATGTTAGATATCCATCATAGATTGATGAGCCACTTTGGTATGTGGTTCATCTCTTGATTGTATATGTTTGTGTGTTTAGATTTTCGCTAGAGCGGGGATATTTGGAGAAGCTTGAATCAGGTGAGTTTCATAGTCCCATGTTTCTATGATTTATAAATGTTTTGAATTGTAGATGGGATGGGAGAGACACTGTGTGATTTTGTAACTAGTGCTGTGAATGTTTTTATGGATTGTGATGGACTTGTGTGTACATTTATGTGATTAACCGCTATGTGATTCTTGACTGTTATTGTGGTTTGACTTGGTACCAAGGGGATGTTGATAAGGCAGGGCCTTGGGATTGGTTCATAGGTGTATGGGCGCCTATGGGACCATGGTGTTTGGAAAGGCTTGGAGCCTTGGAATTGTTTTGGTATGATTAATCTTGAATTGTTAGTTGTTAATGCACATTTGTAACACATTGTCCATATATTTTTATTGTTGGTGGTTATTCACAGCTTATATTATAACTGATTTGAGGTTGGAGTCTAAACCTATGACTCTCACCAACATTATGTTGACGTGTTTTAGTGTCTCTTTCAGGTGAGAATGTGGTTAAGCCTGAGAATAGGAGTGGCTAGCTTTGGAGGCTTAGGATTGCATTTGGAGGAATCCCCTTTCCTCTTAGTCTTTATTTGATATTTGAATAAGTGATACTTTGTTGACACCTATATGTTTGCTTTGTTTATGTTAATTGTTTGTCTTGGGTAAGTGGTAGGACTGTTACCTACTTACCTAGACTCCTGCATTATTGAGATATTGTCATGACATTTGTGTCACCATTGTATGACATTTCTTATTTCATTTAGTTATCTCTATATACACGCCATGTGGTGATGATATCCATACGTCGCGCCCCATATTCCGCCATGGTGGGGTGTGACAGAATGGTATCAGAGCCAATGGTTATAGAGAATTAGGTTGCTTAGTCTCGTAGCCTAGTCTATAGCTTAAGGATCCTTGCATATAGGCGTCGTAGGAGTATGTGTGCATTTAATATTAATTGAAGTTTTTCTTGATGTTATTGGTTTTTACTTGCGATTTGTGTTAAGTTTTGACTAGTATGGGTTGAACCATAGTAGTTCATACTTAGCCACATGTTATTTTCTTTTCGGTTTGTGACTAGTGCGGGTTAACCATAATCGTCCACGCTAGTCATTGTTGTATATTGCTTAAATTGTACATTAAAGTACATAATTTGGTACAGGGTAGTTTCTATCTTTTGTTGTGTTATTTTATGTACCTGAGGTATAGTATTTTTCTTTTGATGTTTAAGTCATGTTCCTTAAGAATCATGTGGTGGTTCGAGTTACTAGGAGTACGTGGATAGGAAGGATTTTAAGTTGTTTCCATTCTGATGGGCGACATGACTTATAATTGATTATGTTTTTGTTTTGGATTTTGTCATTACTGTTTTAGCAAGATTATGGATTTCCGTATCCAAGAGTTTGACTATGTTATTGTAATAGTTGGAGTTTTTGACCTTATTGTTTATGTGGTTATGTGCTTAGGTGAGTTGATGGATGTATGTGTTATGTGTTGTATTGATTCTTATAAGTGTAATCATAGGAGGGAGTGCATTACGGAAAGGGTAATTGTATAAGTATGGTGGCCAACATAGTTTTACAAGTACCACAACTTTAATGGATTCCTAAGTATGATTGCATGAAAGAGGATTAATACATGCTTGTAGAGTAGATATTGGACGGATTTGAGTATATGTATCCTAATATGCCTATATATGTATGATCCCCTATTATTACCGATTATATCCTTAGGAGGGTGGCTAGCTCACTTCTTTTTAGATATTCAACCTCCGTTGTAGCGTATTTGTGACAATCCGTCAATTTACGATTGATATTTTATTCTCAAATATTATTTGAAAATATTATTTTAATGATACAATATGAACTCACATATTTTTGGGAAGAAATTTGGATTTACGTCTTGAAGTAGCGTCGACTACGTCTAAACCGGCGGATTCAACGTTACGTGCTTACGTTTACATACACCGTCTTTGGTGACAGTCCGACATTTCAGAAAATAAATTTATCTGAGAATATTATTTTGGAGTTTTAAATTTATAAACTCAGAAATTTACGAGAAGAGATTAGGGCTTACGATTTTATTTTAACGTCCTTTACGACTAAACCGGAAACCTTAGGATTACGTATTTACGTTTTCGAACTCCGTTTTTGATGAGACAATTTTTATTGGATTCGTTTTGTGCCGTTGATTCATAATTTATAAAAACGTTTTTCGTAAAACGACCCGAGGGCACGCAAATCGAGTAAACTAGAATCGAGGAATACCCGTAAATAAATGGGATGAGACAAGTGGGACACTTGTCCCACCCCACTCCAAAACCATCCTAAAGAAGCCACTAAGCCAACTTATGTGGCAAGTTTATAACATGTAGCTTAACACTTGTCTAAGCTTACTTTGTAAGCTAACCAAACCTCAAAACTAGCTACCAAAACAACTCATCTCATTTACACACATGCAAAACAACTCTCCTCTCTCTCACACTCATTTTTGGGCCGTCCCTCATCTCCATCAAACACCACCTTTCATACAAACTTTAACCATAAACATAAGTTATAATTAACATATGTTAATCTCCATTCAAAAAGATGAAGATTGGTGCTACTTATAACATCCATGGAGGAGTTTTCATGGTGTCATGGCGCTGATTTTCCACAAGGAGTTGATGAAGATTGGAGTTCTTGAAGATGGTGTTGGCTAAGCACAAGTTTCTCCATCAAAAATCCATGTTTTGATCAACCTACATCATCATGGTGGTATAAAGATTGTCCTCCTCAACTTCTTGTTATTTTGATTATGTAAACATGTATTTTATTTCCTATTGTATATATTTATGATGATTATATGATGATAAAAATGTTATGTGGGGATTTGTTGTTGATAAACATGATTAAAAAGGTGAAAAACCATATGAAACAAGGTTAAAATCTTGATTAATTTACATGGCTGTATAAAACAGTAAGTAAACAGGTCATGAACTGATAAAATGATGAAGTAGGATGGATTTACAGTAAGCTATGGGTCTTGTACACATGTGAGAGTTGGCCATGCAATGGAATCAAAGTAATGAGTGAGATATGATCAAAACAAGTTTAGGGTATAAATCTGAGGTTACTGTTTTGGACGATTTTTAGAAAATATTTAGAAGATGATTCAACAGTAGCTATAGAAGAGTTAAATGTATCACATATCATTTAGTTTATGTGATAAAAATTTGAGCTTCTATCTCCATATAGAACTCAAGTTATGGCAGTTTTGGTGAAGATGAAGTTAAAAATCAGATTTTTGGAAATTAAAGAATAATACTATTATATAAGCACTCACATTTTAATATATAAAATGTAAAATAAAAACCCACTAACTTATAAAACTTATTTATATAAATATATATAAAAGGGTAATCAAATGGATAAATTATATAAATGGTGGTGAAATAATGTTTATAAGTAATAAAAACTATAAACATGATTTTTACGACTTTTTCGGCTATTGCCGTAAAATTAACGTTTTTGTTAACTAAAACTTAGATGGTTGGACCCGTCTAATGTAATCTTTATAAAACTTATATACTGATATATAAGCATGTATAACAAGTAAAAACCGATAAAACCCGAACTATAGGGCATACGGACATTAACGAGCTAAGTAAACATATTGGACTAATACTTGGGCTAATAATTGGACTAAATAAGATAAACACCCATAAAAAGAACTTATTGGGCTTAACCCATTTGGGCCCAACTTGGAAAGTATACATACTGATAATATAGGTACAAAATGAATTAAAATAAGTTAAATAACTTATAATAAGCTTATCGGGCTTAAGACACGTAAACGGGTAAAACTAGTAAACTAATATAAAAGTTATCGACATATAACACTAAAAGGAGTAAACGAGAATATGTAAACCCACTTGATCATAATATATATATAATCATCATATGTATACATAATTGATATTTTTATAAAGTCATTGGACAAACGTCTAAGACCGATTATTATTTGTCTAGGTTTCCGTGATTGAAGCACGTATCGTACATCCGAATTGCCGATAACCCACCTTCCCACATCAACGTGAGTTCATAGCCTCGCACTCTTTTAAATGTTTTATAAATGTTTTATAAACCCGCGAGGGAGATAACATGTTAGTTTTTATAAAGTTAGGACACCATTTGTCCCGATTGTTTGTTTATTGATTTTGGACCCGAATGATTGAATGACCCGATTGTATGACCTGATAAATGATTAATGGACCCGATAGATGAAATAAAATGGATTATTAAAGTTAGTTTATGTCACTAAAAGTCCCATTAGCATGAATTGTGAACTACCGGGAGTTGGTAGACGCTTATGCATATAATAGTACTATTTGGGGACGATCACCCCAGTTCGCGCCTTGACGGTTGATCCCCGTCGTGCCACATTGATTGGTAAGCGAATTTATGTATGAGAAGATTTCCATAGCGTGACCTTTGTGACGACACGCTACTTTAGATGGGCAAAATTTGTATCGGGTTAGCTACCCGTTGTTGGTTTAGTAAGGTAACAATGTCATGCGGCTTATAATAATCAGAATTAACGAAATACTAATAGACACTCCAAATTACGATGTATTGCCTGACTAGCAATACAGGGTCATACTAATGATATTATGATTGTGTTTTGGTTTTCATAACCATATTCATATAACGGTTTTCATTTGATTTTATACAACGTCATAAGACGTATTGTATAATGTTTTTACGACATTGGCTCGTATAATGATTTTTAAGGCAAATGCCTATATTATGATTTTCGACAAGGATTTACATAAAATGACTTTGGCTATTTTATGGCCTATTACAAAGATTTGTATAAAACGATTTTGGCTATTTTACGGCCTATTACAATGATTTGTACGAACTGATTTTTGGTACTAATTTTATACCAAAGTTATATTGATGGAATTTATTAAACTCTATGAATTCACTCGGCGTTATCGCTGACCTTTTCTTTTAACATGTTTTATCTCAAGTACTTGAAGGTAATTCTCGGGAAGACAACAAGAATTCATGGCCCGCACCTAAATACTTATTTCCATTCAAATGCTTTGTAAAACCTGTATTAATTATAATGACTTGGGACCGATGTATCTTTGATATTTATGAATGGAAATGCTTTTATTATTAAACGACGCGATTTTTATGCGTTGTCTATGATGTGAGTAATGTGCTATCCCGTAACACCAACTAGTCTTCCGCTGTATTGAGTTGTATAAATTTGGGGGTGTTACAGTTTGGTACCAGAGCTCTCGTTATAGAGAACGAAAGATTTTTAAAACCAAGGTTTTGAATAAAACATTTCAAAATCTTTTAACTATAAACATTTTTCTAAAAATGTCTAAAAATCTTTTGACTATAACGGTGTCGAAGAATTCCCGAGTTACCGACAAGGCCAAGACTGAGAAGTGTTATTTTAATATATATATATATATAACTTGGATTATATATATATATGATGTAATTTTCTTACATGATTGTTTGATGATTAATTTGATTTTTATACGAGGTATTTATACGACGTAGATTGTCACAAGTAACCCTAAATCCCCTAGTAAACTAATCGAAGCTATTCTCGTAGGAATTCTAGCTATCCTAGATCTAAACCAAGTTGTGGATATTTATGATCCCAACAAAATGGTTGATATTCGTAGAAATGTAGATAGTAGTTGATTATGATCTTGAAGAAGAATTGGCGAGATTAAAACTGATATCGATGTCATGACGATCTTTCCTTATAAGAGTGGAGTTTGACAAACATTACCACCTAGAAAGATGTCATCTGATTCGTGTCATCCAATTCTTAAATTGAAATCGAAAGGGGGAATGTTGCACTTGAGGCTGTCATTGGAACCATTACCCAAAAGCCTCATGCCACTACTACCTTTCCGAGAAGTCTAATTGACTGATCGAGTCATCTCATACTAGTGACTCATTTGATAATTGTTGTTGTAAGAAACTATAAGATTGGAAATTAAGTGTTGATCATATCGAGCTTTTATTGCCCTTATTAAGGTTTATAAATAAGGTTGAAAGTATTGGAGAATAAGGTAGGATATCAAATTGAGTATAAAATTGGTTAAAACTTGAATAAAGTAAAATTTAACCCGTATGGAATATGAGATTGATAAGAGAAAGTTGTTAAGTTCTGTGATTGAATTATAAGGTTTTAAATGATTGTTAGTTTGTGTTAAGGGTTGTTCCTAGGCCATTGTCCACTAATGAGGATGCCCAGAGTCCGAGAAATAAATTGAAGAAATCTTCTTCTGAATTGGGACCAATGGATCTTCCGGGACATATGGAACACCTAATAACTCTTGTAAATTAGTATTCATTGTGGTATCTTTTAAATATCCCTAACTTAACTGTGACATCAGTTGGTAGGATGAGTTTTGAGAATTGTATGACATAGTGACACGTAATGTGTTACGGTACAATTTGACTTGTTTATGATTAATGAAAGGACTACATTTGATTGCTAAATTCTACATGTATCGATGTTATCTATCTTTTCTTGCTTCATCCTAGTGTTCGCATTAGTGATGCAACCATTGAACAAGTACTCATCTTGAATTGAGTTACGTTGTGGATTATTCTTTTGAGTGCCATCGAGATCATGAACCTCATGACTATTTGGCTAAGCTCATTTCTTATCATATCGTAGTTAATTCTTGGTGAACAAGCTTTCATCACTCTTTTGCAGATCACACATTGTTTTTATAAAGTTAAAACGGTATCCTTTGAGAAAATTTAATTTTCATCACAATAAGGATTATTCAAAGTGAGATTTATAAGTGATTGTTATCGAAATAAGATTGTTTATAAAGTACCTTGTAAAAACTTAATTGTTTTCATAATAAAGAAAATCTTTGTAAATTTATTTCGATTCTTATTTAAGAATTAAGCATGAAAATGTTTTTATTATAAACATGATGATAAAATTTTGACGAACTGAGTATTGCATCGTTAATCTTGAAATTGTATATAGTTGCGCGCCTACATACAATTTGGAATGGACCATGCAAGACTGATTAGTAGTCACCATAAAACTGATGAATAAACACTACATTTTCTTCGAAGATTGTGAAAGATTAAATTTTATGAGATCTGCAAGAAGTGAAAAATAGGGACATAGTGTTAGGGACACCTACATATGTGCCTGTAGCATCTATTCTTCTGAGTTGAATTTACTCATCTGTGGAAATTGTCTTATTTGACAATTGACAATTCTTTCTTGTCCAATTCTCCCGTAGTGAGATTCTTAGGAAAAATATATGATTACCGAGTGTTGATACCCGACTGGATGTATTGACGTTCTTATCATTTCTTATGATTTGATTTCATTTGAATGACCTGGGTAACGATCCGAGGAGCTTTCGAATGCGTACTCAAATTATGAAAACATGGGATATATTCATATTCGTTAAATGTTTTCGTCTGTATCTGATTTGAAGTTCTCTTGCATAGATTATGCGTTGACCTTACTCTTTTAATATTTAGTTGTGTATCCTAATATCCCTGAATTTGTGAAGGATTATGAATTATTATTAGTCTTTTGAGAAGTTCACATCTTATCGACGGCAATGAAACTGAAAAGTTGATAATGCCGGTAGAATGGATTGATTGATTATGACATGACGACATTGTCTGAATTGATGGGAACTCGAGTAGGATTCCCTAAATGATAAGATGTTGATTATCAAAAATGATCTAAATAATTCTTGGTGGATGACGATATCCTGTATTTAGACTTAAAATTATACTGTGAATGGTTGTGAACTAGTTATAGATATTATAAACTAGAAAGAACCTAATATGAATTTATTAAAAGATGTTTATCTTATCTGAAACTTTAGGAGGTATTTGTTGGTGAATTACCTAGACTTTCGCCATTAAGGCAAGTTGAAATTGGTATTGATTATATTTCCGGTGCTGCACTTGTGGCTTGTGCACTGTACGTCAGCACCATCTGAATTTAAGGAATTACCGTACAACTGAGAAAGTTGTCGGAGACAGATTTTATTATACCTAAGCCTGTCTCATCCTGAAGAGCTATGGTGTTATCTTTCCTTATATTTATAGATTGCTGTGACTGAGTAAATTGACAATCGAAAACGATATCCATAACTCGAAATGGAAGAATTGTTCGATCATTTACAAGGTTCTAGCAAATTTGATCCATAGCCTGGTTATCATCAACTTCGCATCTGCGAAAGAGATTATCTATTCCAATCATTACATCCAGAACTTGTAATGAACATTATGAGTTTCATGTGATGACGTTTGGATTGACTAATACACATGTAGCATTCATAAATTTGGTGAATAACGTGTGTAGTCTGTAAATTGATAAATTCATGCTTGTGATCATTAAGGATTATTTGTTTGTTTATAAGAATAAAAATGAGTTAATAATTAATTATAGATTGCCCTGAATTGGCTGAACAATTAAAAATGGTGCCTTGAATATTTAACATAAGACTTGAGATTTAATTCTTTACATGATTTAACCATGTGATTAATAGATAATGGAAGCTATATTGACTTTTCAAAGATTAGAACCATTAACGCTTAGGGATTAAAAACTGAATCCTTTACATAAAATGACCGTTGGATTAATAATGGTAAGATGTATGCATATTGACTCTTCAAAAATTAAGAGCCCTCTTAAGACTTTGGATTTTACCAAAAAGAAATGGAAATATGTTTTGACAAATGTTTTAACAAAGGATTTTAAGGGATTATTCCCTTATACACAAACCATTTAGCTAAACTTCTGTTTAGGGGTAAATGTTTGTGTATACCTCCATATAACTTAAAAAGGATCGAGGAAAACCATTTAAACCATAACTTGAAATTTGAAACGACAATTTTTGCTTTTCAAATAAGAAAATTTTGACTAAAGTATAAATCAAAGATTTTTCGAACAATTACGAATCTTATTAAATATTTTGGATAAATCAACGAAAATCTTGTTAATTAAATTCAAAATTATTTTGAAACATTTTATATAATTGGTCGAACTAAGAAATTTAAAACTTTTACGTTTACGCTTCATAAAAATTAACTAATAATTATTTAATTAATTATAATAATTATCGACGCCTTAGACGCCGGATTGAGAAAAAAAAAACTGATAAAAATGATAGTTGAAACGAAACTAAAACATAGAAGATATGAAGAAAGAATTTTGAATAAATACGGTTATGATATTTATTTCATGAGGAAAGTGAACGAAATTTCTGACGCATAATATAGAAAGAATATCTGAGTGAATTGTGGACATGATAATTATAACATCATGAGAGGTGAATATAGATACCGACGCATTATGTAGAAAAGATAAAGAACCAATTAGGACGTGTTCCTTAATAATGAAGGTACAAAATAATTTGCCGAACAATATAAAAATAAACAATGATTGTAAAAGATATTATAGATAATAAAAAAAAAGGGGTTCACGGCTAGTGTGAACCATTAGAATTAAGAAGCCAATAGCGTTAAATATTTAAAAGACCACTTGTGATTGTCTAAATATGGAGATTGTGAGATATAGTTATGTTGGAATTTGTAAGTATAAGTATTATATTTATGTCATTTACGACTAAAAGTATCTTTGTTTGAAGAGTTGTACTGATGATAAATTATGAAGGCAGACATCGCCTCATACGTTAGTAAACGTCTAGCTATTGCAAAGGTCATCATCTGAATTTGATTCGATTTGGGTCATCGTCGACAGACTCACCAAATCTGCTAATATCATTCTCGTTAATGATAGAGTCTTGATGAAGAAATAGACTCTTTTATTTAAAAGAGTTATGTAAACATAGTGTGCCTGTATCGATCATCTATATCAAGATCCTCGCTTTGCATCGAATTTCTAGAGATTTGCTCAGAAGTCATTGAGAACGAACCTTGATGAGAGTACTATGTACCACCCCAAATCGAAGGGACGAGGTAAAGTAACGATACAAGGTAATATAAGTGTTGTTTTATGTTTGAATGATTGACCTTTGGTAATAGACCGTATAATCGTTTTCCTTTGGAGAGATTATCATTGATAATCATCGTATTAGGATCGAGATCGAATCTTGTTAAGATTTAGAAATTAGAGCATCTGTAAGCAGGAGTTGAGATAAAGACACCCGACATACACCCATTGTGAGTTGGACATGTCTTTTAGATTTAAGGTTTCCTATGATGGCGAACCTATCCTTGCAAAATACCCGACCTGCGAGATCTGAAATGATTGTTGAAATTAGGATTTGATTATTAACTGCCGATAGTGGGCAAGAGGTTATGTGAATGTGAAATGTAGACCTTGAAGTGCCGAATGGGTAGCGAAGTTATGCCACGATTTTTAACCTTGGAAAGATGAATTCATGATTTGACAAATCATGGGATATAAGTCCCCGTTGTTTGGGACCATTGAGATAATGTAAAAGTTGGGATTGAAAGGCATACAAGCTGGATCTACCCTAGGACTTCAAAGACTGCGTGAATTATGTCTCGTATATCTTACTTGATGGAATATCTATCAAGTGAGAATCTGATTATTCTTAGTAGAGCTTAGATCGGCAAAAAGTTGCATTCATCAAAAACCCGTGAACATCATGGATAGATAAAGTAAGTCAACATTAAGCCTGATCTTATTCCCGTAGTTATGTTGATAGAACTCGCGTATTGTAATGAATTACACTTGTGAGAAAAGACCGAATGTGGAGGAAATACCCACCTGGCTTTGACTCTATAATAAGCGAGTAGTAAGGTAAGATGATCTTTGAGGACAAAGATCCTGTGTAGGAATAAATGCTGTGACAATCCGTCAATTTACGATTGATATTTTATTCTCAAATATTATTTGAAAATATTATTTTAATGATACAATATGAACTCACATATTTTTGGGAAGAAATTTGGATTTACGTCTTGAAGTAGCGTCGACTACGTCTAAACCGGAGGATTCAACGTTACGTGCTTACGTTTACATACACCGTCTTTGGTGACAGTCCGACATTTCAGAAAATAAATTTATCTGAGAATATTATTTTGGAGTTTTAAATTTATAAACTCACAAATTTACGAGAAGAGATTAGGGCTTACGATTTTATTTTAACGTCCTTTACGACTAAACCGGAAACCTTAGGATTACGTATTTACGTTTTCGAACTCCGTTTTTGATGAGACAATTTTTATTGGATTCGTTTTGTGCCGTTGATTCATAATTTATAAAAACGTTTTTCGTAAAACGACCCGAGGGCACGCAAATCGAGGAAACTAGAATCGAGAAATACCCGTAAATAAATGGGATGAGACAAGTGGGACACTTGTCCCACCCCACTCCAAAACCGGCCAAAAGAAGCCACTAAGCCAACTTATGTGGCAAGTTTATAACATGTAGCTTAACACTTGTCTAAGCTTACTTTGTAAGCTAACCAAACCTCAAAACTAGCTACCAAAACAACTCATCTCATTTACACACATGCAAAACAACTCTCCTCTCTCTCACACTCATTTTTGGGCCATCCCTCATCTCCATCAAACACCACCTTTCATACATACTTTAACCATAAACATATGTTATAATTAACATATGTTAATCTCCATTCAAAAAGATGAAGATTGGTGCAACTTATAACATCCATGGAGGAGTTTTCATGGTGTCATGGGGCTGATTTTCCACAAGGAGTTGATGAAGATTGGAGTTCTTGAAGATGGTGTTGGCTAAGCACAAGTTTCTCCATCAAAAATCCATGTTTTGATCAACCTACATCATCATGGTGGTATAAAGATTGTCCTCCTCAACTTCTTGTTATTTTGATTATGTAAACATGTATTTTATTTCCTATTGTATATATTTATGATGATTATATGATGATAAAAATGTTATGTGGGGATTTGTTGTTGATAAACATGATTAAAAAGGTGAAAAACCATATGAAACAAGGTTAAAATCTTGATTAATTTACATGGCTGTATAAAACAGTAAGTAAACAGGTCATGAACTGATAAAATGATGAAGTAGAATGGATTTACAGTAAGCTATGGGTCTTGTACACATGTGAGAGTTGGCCATGCAATGGAATCAAAGTAATGAGTGAGATATGATCAAAACAAGTTTAGGGTATAAATCTGAGGTTACTGTTTTGGACGATTTTTAGAAAATATTTAGAAGATTATTCAACAGTAGCTATAGAGGAGTTAAATGTAGCACATATCATTTAGTTTATGTGATAAAAATTTGAGCTTCTATCTCCATATAGAACTCAAGTTATGGCAGTTTTGGTGAAGATGAAGTTAAAAATCAGATTTTTGGAAATTAAAGAATAATACTATTATATAAGCACTCACATTTTAATATATAAAATGTAAAATTAAAACCCACTAACTTATAAAACTTATTTATATAAATATATATAAAAGGGTAATCAAATGGATAAATTATATAAATGGTGGTGAAATAATGTTTATAAGTAATAAAAACTATAAACATGATTTTTACGACTTTTTCGGCTATTGCCGTAAAATTAACGTTTTTGTTAAATAAAACTTAGATGGTTGGACCCGTCTAATGTAAACTTTATAAAACTTATATGCTGATATATAAGCATGTATAACAAGTAAAAACCAATAAAACCCGAACTATAGGGCATACAGACATTAACGAGCTAAGTAAACATATTGGACTAATACTTGGGCTAATAATTGGACTAAATAAGATAAACACCCATAAAAAGAACTTATTGGGCTTAACCCATTTGGGCCCAACTTGGAAAGTATACATACTGATAATATAGGTACAAAATGAATTAAAATAAGTTAAATAACTTATAATAAGCTTATTGGGCTTAAGACACGTAAACGGGTAAAACTAGTAAACTAATATAAAAGTTATCGACATATAACACTAAAAGGAGTAAACGAGAATATGTAAACCCACTTGATCATCATATATATATAATCATCATATGTATACATAATTGATATTTTTATAAAGTCATTGGACAAACGTCTAAGACCGATTATTATTTGTCTAGGTTTCCGTGATTGAAGCACGTACCGTACATCCGAATTGCCGATAACCCGCCTTCCCACATCAACGTGAGTTCATAGCCTCGCACTCTTTTAAATGTTTTATAAATGTTTTATAAACCCGCGAGGGAGATAACATGTTAGTTTTTATAAAGTTAGGACACCATTTGTCCCGATTGTTTGTTTATTGATTTTGGACCCGAATGATTGAATGACCCAATTGTATGACCCGATAAATGATTAATGGACCCGATAGATGAAATAAAATGGATTATTAAAGTTAGGTTATGTCACTAAAAGTCCCATTAGCATGAATTGTGAACTACCGGGAGTTGGTAGACGCTTATGCATATAATAGTACTATTTGGGGACGATCACCCCAGTTCGCGCCTTGATGGTTGATCCTCGTCGTGCCACATTGATTGGTAAGCGAATTTATGTATGAGAAGATTTCCATAGCGTGACCTTTGTGACGACACGCTACTTTAGATGGGCAAAATTTGTATCGGGTTAGCTACCCGTTGTTGGTTTAGTAAGGTAACAATGTCATGCGGCTTATAATAATCCGAATTAACGAAATACTAATAGACGCTCCGAATTACGATGCATTGCCTGACTAGCAATACAGGGTCATACTAATGATATTATGATTGTGTTTTGGTTTTCATAACCATATTCATATAACGGTTTTCATTTGATTTTATACAACGTCATAAGACGTATTGTATAATGTTTTTACGACATTGGCTCGTATAATGATTTTTAAGGCAAATGCCTATATTATGATTTTTGACAAGGATTTATATAAAATGACTTTGGCTATTTTATGGCCTATTACAAAGATTTGTATAAAACGATTTTGGCTATTTTACGGCCTATTACAATGATTTGTACGAATTGATTTTTGGTACTAATTTTATACCAAAGTTATATTGATGGAATTTATTAAACTCTATGAATTCACTCGGCGTTATCGCTGACCTTTTCTTTTAACATGTTTTATCTCAGGTACTTGAAGGTAATTCTCGGGAAGACAACAAGAATTCATGGCCCGCACCTAAATACTTATTTCCATTCAAATGTTTTGTAAAACCTGTATTAATTATAATGACTTGGGACCGATGTATCTTTGATATTTATGAATGGAAATGCTTTTCTTATTAAACGACGCGATTTTTATGCGTTGTCTATGATGTGAGTAATGTGCTATCCCGTAACACCAACTAGTCTTCCGTTGTATTGAGTTGTATAAATTTGGGGGTGTTACAGTATTCTTCGAGTTTCCTATTTCACGTGTCCATTTTAAAATGGTGTTTTTGGTTATAAGTCTATTGAAATAACTTGAGATTTCTTTTGGGATAATGAAATCTTTTGTGTTGAGTCTTATTCCTTTTGGTCGGTTTATATTGAAAAGACTTGGAAATCTACTATAGAGTTAGATAGTTGGTTGTATTCGGTAAAATAAGGGTAAGGTGTTGGAGTCGTGTTTGAAACAATATGTAACATAAGAATTTAAATCAACACTTATTTATTTCAAAATTCTAAAGACTCTATAAAATAAAGCGAAATAAAATTTCTTTATACTTAAATAGTTTATATGGTCTCATAAGGCATGCTAGTCATAATATTCATACTTTCTTACGTGCATTCTACTAGGACATGGCATTCTGCATATAATGAACTTAACTAATCATGGAAAGTCTGGGATACTAATAAAAATTAACATAGTTCTAATGAATTCTGAATGAATCATGATAAAGGGTTTAACCGGTTTACGTCATTTATAATTATTTATACAAGGTTATATTGAGTTCATGAAAATTTCACATGCAATTATTTTATTTATATATTTAAAAGGATTACATTAATCACTAAGATGATTCTTTAGTTTTTAAAACAACTAGTATAAAATTGTTTTGGCCGTAACTTATTCTTTTTTTAAAGTTGTTGTCCAAAATAATATGATGATAGATTAAGATATGAGATGGAAAACATATGAATTTTAGAGAGAGAAAGTAGTGAGAGAAAGTAGAGAGAAGAAGAGGATTAACTTATAGAATATTAGATTAAGAAAGATTTTTTACAAATGACCATTCACCCTCCTAACATGCTAGGAGGGTAGTATATATAGTCCACCCACATGCGGGCTTTAATAGGCTATATATTAGGTCGGGCTTGTCTTTTGGACTTTAATTAATTTAAATCCAAGCCCGTAAACCACGACTAATTAACTACCTATTACAACGTTCTAATAAATATTACAATAGAAACCTATGACCGAACATTCTTCTTTGCCTCAATATTTTGAGGCTAACAATCTCCCCCAATGTGAGGTCATTCCTCTTTGATATTTGGATTCCAATGGAGATTTATGAATTTCGTCATAAATGAGTCTTGAACGTGTAACAGTAGTTTTGTTCCTTCGTGTTGTGATCTTTGAGCCTTTATCATTGTCTTTCGACTTTGTCTTTTATCTTGAGATCTTCAAATCATTCTTGACTCGTCTTTGCCATCTTGCGATCTTGTGTCTTTATCCACATGCTCACACTATTAATTGTTGAATAAGTCTTTGGGAATGAATATGTGGTTTTGAACCTTTGACTTTGCTGAGTACACCGTGACGCCACCTTCTCAAGACAAAACATAGACACGGACTGAATGGCTTTGACATTCGTCCTAAATCGGTAGCGTTTTACCTCCGGTCGGTGAAGACCGTTATACGATATTAAATACCGTACCTCTGATTAGGTAGATTCAATTAAGAAACTCTTTGGCAGGGTTTCGCGGCAGTACTAGCCGTTCTCTTTACTCGACCGTCTCAAAGCAAGACTGCGAACATAAAGAGTGAATCAATTGGATAAATATCCGCTTGATTAAAGTCGTCAATTCAAATTCCTGGAACAAGTTTGATTCATTAAGAATCTTACCATTGTTGCTTTCCAGTTGACACAAGTTTGATTCATAAGAATCTCACAAGTCACCTACCGTAGCGCTGTTTGATGTTGACGCTAGAAGGATTTCCATTCGTCACTATGAATATTAATGAATATCACTCTGAATGTTCTGGCAAGACCATAAAGATATTGCGTAGAAACCTGAAACGAGTTTGAATCAATTCAGAATTAAACCACTGTTGCTTTTCAGTTTTACATATGTTCAATCCATAAAGAATCTTGCATATGACCTACCGCAGTGCTGTTTGATGTTAACACTAGAAGGATTTCAACTCATCATTGTGAATACTAAGTAGTATCACTTTGAGTGTTCTAGCAATATCACAAGGATATAGCGTAGGACTCTCTTGATCTTCATCCGTGTGTCCTAACGAGATTTGATTGATCTCTTGGCTCTAGACTCGATTTGTGCACTTTTAGTGGTCGGAGGCTGGAGCAGATGCCACCTATTTAATATCAACAATCTCGGAGTGAGAAAGTCAATATAAGTCATGTTGATCTCCGTGACAATAAAACAAACTTCTTTTGAGAAAAGTCTGAGTAGCTAGGAAAGGGTTATGCTTCACATCACTGGGTCCATGATGAGTTTGTCTTCATGATGAGTTGACCCGGTTTCTGCCTAAGTTGTATGGAGGGCTTCTTTCTTTACACCCTTTATCCTTACATTTCTTTTTCATTCTTCAACCCCTTCAATGCTTACCAAGACATCATTACTAGCACCTTGTTGTGATTGTTTCAGTGCTAGCATCAGTACTTAGTCGGCATTCAACTACGTTCACATTCTACTCCATCTTTCCTAAGGACTTCTAATAATCTATTGGATTGTCCCTGGGAAGATCCCTCCGGTTCTGGTTGGATCATAGGACTTAAACCTAACCACCCTTTTGACACCAATAACGTCGTGAATTAAATATGTTGTGGGTATTTGATCGTAACCATGAGTGCTTGAGTCTTTAGATCACATTTTAATCACATTTTCTCCCCCTATCTCTAATATATAAAATCTTTTGATATTAGAGATACCAAATTTGATTAAAATATATTTTGAAAAATAGTCTTGAAAATCTTCGGGAGAAAAATGTGTCAAAACTTAGCATGAATTTTAGGACGCTCCCCCTCAAAAATTGATCCAATTGAATTGTCATTTCGAGGATATGATCCACATTAAACTTTTGAGGAAAGGAGTTGTTGAACACACAGTTTTCGAAAGATTTTGAATATCATTAAGAAATTCTTGAAAAAATTGTATTCAACGCTTTCTGAAAAATCAATTCTTCTTGTCGAAAAGGTTTTTCTAAAGCATAAGCTTGAGTTCATAGACTTTGAATGTCTTGACGTATCCACTCAAGTGTAAGAAGATTTCTCTTCTTTTGCTGAGGGTAAGAGAACGAAATTGTACACTCCCCCGTGAATATTGATCCGGGTTGTAGTCTGAAAGTGATTACAAGCCATTGTGTTGAGCTCAAAACGTTGAATGTTTTGTGACAAGCTCAACCTAAGATAGATTGCTCTACCCGTTGTTGGAAATATTGTCCAAAATAGACAATTTCCTTTTGAAAAGATAGAAATGACATGTTTTGAAAAATATTTACAACTTTCATTCGAGCTTTATGTACACACCCGTGTCGTTATTGAGCGACAGTTTTAGGTACGTCCATATTATCGATACTGAAAGACATGTCGAGAAGAATATTTTTGGATTATCAAAGATTTTTTAATTTTGTATTTTGCTTTTTCATTAATATTTACAAGATAGATGTTTGATAGATGAATCAAGCAGGCTTCTTTGCCAGAATCTCCAGTTTTACTGGAGTCAAACATCTCATACCAATTTGCCTAACAAGATACGCAAACCTATCTTTCGAAAGAGCTTTTGTAAACAAGTCAGGTAATTGGTAATCAGTTCCAACAAAGTATAATTCAACAATACCCTTTTCAACTTGTTCCTTAATGAAGTGATATTTGACATCAATGTGCTTCGTGCGGGAATGCTGTACCGGATTGCAGGAGATGGCTATGGCCGACTTTGAGTCACAGTACATAGGTACTTTATCAAAATGGAAACCATAATCCGTGAGTTGTGTTCTCATCCAAAGAACTTGAGCACAACACGTAGATAGAGACACATACTCCGCTTTGGCTGATGAAAGTGACGTGCAGTCCTGCTTATTGGAAGACCATCCCACAAGCTTGTCTTGACCTAGAAATTGTGCACCACCAGAAGTACTTTTATGTGTATCAAGACATCCTGCATGATCAGAATCTGAATAGGCCGTTAGAAAGAAACCAGTTTCCCTCGGATACCAGAGTCCCATGTGAATGGTATTCTTAAGGTATCGAAAGATCCGTTTAACCTCCTTGAGGTGCTTTTTAGTGGGTCGTGCTTGATATCGTGCACAATAGCATGTAGCATGATGAATATCAGGTCTGCTTGCTGTCAAGTACATGAGGGACCCGTTCATGGAACGATATCTCGTTTGATCTATGGGTATCCCTCCAAATCAGCATCTAGGTATGTGGTTGATAATGGTGTCCCAATGGGGTCACATGATGTCATACCATGTTTTGTGATTATCTCTTGACAATATTTAGCTTGGTTAATAAAGATACCACTTGGGGATTGGTGAACTTGAATTCCTAGAAAGAATTTTAGTTCGCCCATCATAGACATTTCAAATCTGTTGTGCATTACTTTTTCAAACCATTTTGAAAGTTTTGGGTTTGTAGACCCGAAAATAATGTCATCAATATAAATCTGCATAAGCAACATGTCATCACCATATTTATAAGTGAACAAAGTTAAATCAATGGAACCTTTTGAGAAACTTTTGGAGACCAGAAATTTCGAGAGGTCGTCGTACCACGCCCGTGGAGCTTGCTTGACTCCATAAAGTGCTTTATGGAGACGATACACCTTGTTAGGATAATGAGGATTGGCGAATCCTTCCGGCTGCGTGACATAGACTTCTTCCTTCAAAGGACCGTTAAGAAACGCCGTCTTTACGTCCATTTGATAGACAATGAATCCCTTATGTGCAGCATAAGCAAGAAAAATCCTGACCGCTTCCATACGAGCTACTAGTGCAAATGATTCTTCAAAATCAATACCCTCTTTCTGTCCATACCCTTTAGCCACAAGCCTAGATTTGTTCTTGATGATCGTGTTCTCTTCATCCATCTTGTTTTTCTAGATCTACCGAAGGTTTAATGGTGTTACATCGTATGGTCTGTCAACAAGTTCCCAGAATTTAAGTCTTTCAAATTGTTGAAGTTCATCCGTCATCGATTCAATCCAAGCATGATCAGCTAATGCTTCTTTGATGTTTTTCGGTTCAGCTGAACTCACGACGAGTGCGAACATACAAACATCGACATCGGTGTTAAGCTGTCGTCTTGTGCGAACGGGCTGTGAAGGGTTTCCAATGACATGAACTAAAGGATGATCTTGGGTCCAATGATGTGTTGAAGGATGTCGTTGGTAGAACGTGTGCATATTTGACGGATCAATATGGCAAGTAGAAGACTCTCCAGTTTCGTGTACCGGTGTACCGAATGGGTTAATAAATTCATCTTCATCAGATAATGCATCCTCTGCTTGATTTGTGTTCTCTGGAGCAATGACAGTAGTTGTGGATGTTGTAGGAGCGATTGTTGATGTGATATTCTGAGGAGGTATATCTGCAGCAACCCGTGTTGAAGTAGATGAAGTTGTATCCGGTTGTTGACGATGATCGGTATCATCATTCGTATCATGAGTGACAGCGGAAGACTTCGATACAACTTGTTTCTCCCCCGTGAAATATTCATCATACATTGGTCCATATAACATTTCCAACTCTGCAATTGTCGTGTCGACTGTCATATCAGCTCTAGGAACATTTTCTAGAACCAGCGTTGAACTTGACGGTTCATTGCTGTGGTCTTGAGTTCCGAGTTCCGTGCGGTTGTGAACGGAAGTCGTTTGTTGTTGTGGATCGGGACTTAAACTGTTTTGTTCAATTGCCATCTCTTGTAATTCATCAAATCGAATGTGAAATGTTTCGACAATCATTTTTGTTCTCTTGTTGTATACTCTATATCCCTTAGACTGAGTTGCATATCCCACAAGAATACATGCATCACCTTTTTCTTTCATCTTATCCAAATTTTCACCATCTCGTATAATGTAACAAGTACATCCAAAAACATGAAGGTGTTTGAGTGAAGGTTTTCGATCATGAATTATGTGATATGGTGTCTTTTCGTGTCTAGGGATAATTAAGGAGCAGTTTTGTGTGTAGCATGCGGTTGACACGGCTTCGGCCCAAAAGTATAGTGGAAGTTTTGAAGCGGATAATAATGTTCGAGCAGCTTCAACCAAAGTACGGTTTCGTCTTTCAACAACGCCATTTTGTTCGGGTGTTCGAGCAATAGATGTTTCATGTTCAATACCTTCGGCTTCAAAAAACTTTCTCAGATTTGAATTCAAAAATTCTGTACCTCTGTCAGTACGAACCACTTTAACTTGAGCTTGAAGACCACGTTGTATCAGTTTAAGAAAGCTGATGAGAACTTCGGGTGTTTCATCCTTGGACCTCAAGAAGTGAGTCCATGTGTACCTTGAGTAATCATCGACAATTACCAGAATATATTTCTTTCCATTGATACTCTGAACATGCATGGGACCACACAAATCCATATGAAGAAGATCTAACCGTCCTTTTGAGTTTGGTGTAGTCTTTGTTTTGAAGCTACTTCTTTTAGCTTTACAAAGTTCACAAGAAGAACAAAGATGGTCTTTGATGAATTTCAAACTTGGAAGGCCTCTCACAATATCTTTCTTGGAAAGCAAGTTGATGGTATCAAAGTTAAGATGAGAAAGACGTTGATGCCATAACCATGCCTGAGTCGTTGAAGCTTTAGCCATGAAGCAAATTGGAGTTGATGAAGTTGTGTCTTGAAGTGAAATTGTGTAAAGATCAGTACCCCGTGTACCGGTAAGTAAGTCATTCCCATCATAATCACGAACAAAACATGTCTTCTTTTTGAAAGCAACCTCCAAATCCGCATCACAGAATTGACGAACCGAGAAAAGATTGTGATTGAGCCCTTCGACGTAGTATACCCTTTTAATCGTGATATTCCCCTGAACCAAATGTCCATATCCTAGGATCGGTGCAAATTGATCATTTCCGAATTGGACCGTACCCAGGAACTTCTCTACGAAGTTATATAGAAGCTTGAGATTCCCTGTCATGTGCTTCATGCATCCGGAGTCCAGTATGAAGAGAATTATTTGTATCACCTGTAGAAGAGTTAGAACACGATGGAGCATTTGCTAAATTGGATACCACAATAGTTGTGATAATAGAATCATGAGTGTCCTTATCAACGGTTAAAGGCATACTAACACTCGTTTTCACATTTTCTGTCCTAGCTTTAGGCATCCATTTATATCCTGGAGGACATTGATTAGCAAACCACCATTTCCAAGACTTGCTAGCAGACTCATATAATTCCTTAATTTTGCTTCTAGGATTCTTAGTGGTGGAGTCTGATGCATTACTTTTCTTAGTGGGGGTAGCACCAGAATGGTTCACTTTGCGTTTGGGTTGTCTAGCACTAATAGGCATCACAGTTTGCTTCTTAGTTCTAGTTTCTACGCCTTTGACATTATTCATAGCACACATAGAATGATTAGCATTAGCACACTTGCCACATCTGACACAAACAAATTTCACATTCACAGCATTCAAATCATTCACATCATTCATATCGTCATTACATACGATTACAAACTTTTTAGTCTTAAAAACATTCAAATTCCTAGGGTGTGCTTCTACTTCCTTCATCTTCCCTTGATTCTTGTGTTTCCAGACCTTATCATTCACTTGAGTGCTCTTAAGCTGAGGCCGGCTAACACTAGTAGTGGAGACTATTCCTGTAGTAGAAGACACACGAATATTAGTGTTTCTAGAAGTCTAAGGCGATTGAATAACTTTGTTTGTGGGCTTAGTGGTCATTCTATACATCCATGGTTTAATCACATTAGTGTGCTTAACGCTTGGTGCTATGGCATTCCTTATGGGTTGATTTTGTGGTAACCTTTCCTTTCCATCTATCTTGGGGGCAAACACAGGTTTTGCAAACGAGGAATTTGATAAAGCAGATGGTTTTCCCAAGATAGAGGATCTATTCACTTTAGAAGCATTGGGTTGTCTAACAACAGGTTTCTTAATGCTAGGTTCCACAATTTTCCCACCCATTTTAGCAACGGGTTTCTGCAACTCTGCTATCGCTATGTCCCTGTCTTGTAACTAAGCTTTCAACCCTTTAATTTCCAAATTCTGTTCATTCATTTCTCGAAACGTTTGGGAAAGTTTTTCTTGCAATTTATTATCATGTGGAAAACTACCAACGTCTTTTTGCCAAGCAAGTTCAAGTGAATGACAATGTTTTTGAAGGAAATTAATAAGTGTGAAAAAACTTATTCTTTTACCACTTATTACCAATAATAACAAGACCTGAACGTATATTTTATGTCGTAAAAGTCGAAATTATGCGTGGTTTGTGTTTTTATTGTGTTTTAGGACCAAAAGATGAAAAAGGAAGAAAACACAGGCTTTCACGAGCTTTTATCGAAGAAAACGAGAAAAGACGAAGTCAAGAGATCAAGAGTGCTTAAAGAACGGAAGTCCAAGACCTATTCTGAAGATTTATCGAAGAAAAAGTCTAAAGACGGAAGTTTAATGAAGTCGAAGAACTCGAGTCTAAATTATAGAAGAATATTATTAAGACGAGTTCAAATCCCGAGACGACGTCGAGAAGGACAAAGATTTAAATCGAGTCGAGAAGAAAAGAAAGAAGGAAGCACACCACACATGCACTTCCTATTTTCCCTATAAATACCCTCCTAAATCACATTAGGAGGGGGTTAGCTAGTTTCACTTTTAATTTTTCCTTTCTAGTTTTTAGAGAGAGAAAGTTCCAAACTTTCTCTCACTAAGTCATCTTTTCTTCCTTTTAATCTTTCAAGTTTAAGCTTTCATTAATCTTTGTATTTGAGTTTCTTTAATAAAAAGTTTAAGTTTAAGTTTGTGTTCTTTAATTTCTTTCCACATTTCTTGATTTACATTTGATTTTGACCCGAAATTCATATCCATACGGATTGATTTTATTTGATGTTTAAGTGGTTAAAAGGTTAATCTTTTTACTACTTATTAAGCTTTTATTTGGTTTAGGCTATAAGCTCTTTATGCTTATTGGCTTATTTCATGTTTTAGCTTATTACTTTTCGGATTATTAAAAAGGTTTTGTCTTTTTAGAGCTTCTTTTATAAAGTTTATGATTTCATGTTTTTAAAAGTTGTCAAATTTAAGCTTATTGAGTTGTTTAAGGTCGGTTAAAGTAGCTTATTGTATGTGCTTATTGAGTTTTCAGCTTGCCACCAATTTCTGATTACTATTGCATTCCATCGCAATACTGGGGATCCAAAAATTCCGATCAATTGCTTGTGTCTATCGCAATAAACCTTAAGGGGTTTTACTTTGCGATAGTTTGGTCTTTAACCCCTTATTCCGATCTGGGATTGCGATCGCTCATTACGATCGCATATTCCGACGGGGCTTAAGGTCCTTTTAAGTCGAAACTCTGCCCAATTTTAGTTTGATACATTCCGATAGGTGGGACATTATTCCGATAGAATTTCATTACGACAGAAACATTGCGATAACAGTGCATTCCGACAGCTTTGATGTTGATATTCCGATGGTTACTAACATGAACATTCCGATGGCTTTTCACTCAGATTATTCTGATGACTTGTTTTAGTTATATTCCGATGGTTTTGACTTTGGTACATTCCGATGGAAAAGACTAGTTACATTCCGATAGACTAAGTTTAAGTTTTAAAGTTTTACAAAGTTTTATGTTTTAAGTGTTTTTCCAAATAATTTTCTAGTTTAAAAATTAAACGCTTTAATTTTACTCAACGACATTTTCATACTTGCTTTTAGTTTGAATTAGATAACCAAACCAAACGATTTTGTTTTCCAAAAGACAATTGAGTCGCACTCTTAACCGGTAATCAATTCGAAAAGATCGGACGATAATACTTTATACTTGGCTAAAAACCTTGTATTAAATGGCGCCGCTGCCGGCTCTTTTCGTTAAGATTAACGGTCTTTAGTGAGAGACGCGTTGAATTTTGGGATCCGTTCTTTTTGGAATGTTATTTTCCGTGCTTAAAAATTCTCAAAAATCCATAAAAATATAAAATTTTCAAAAATACAAAAACATTAAAAAATCATAAAAAGCATTTCTTTTCCAAAGGTTTTGCACCAAAACAATTATATTTATTCTCTTTTTCTTTGGTATCTTTGTCTTCTGCAGGTGTATGCGTACTAGATCTTCAAATTATTCTGAGCCCGAGACTCGTGAAGATTTAGATATGGCTTGTGTGCATAACAACATTAACAACCCACCTCTTCCCCATTTGAATAACAATAACAACAACAACAATGTTCCCCTACCTGATTTACGAACAATGGAGGAACTATGTCAACCCACCATGAACGGACGCGGAGGACCGATTGCGCCGATGCAAATCACGGCTCCTGAATTTTCGTTGAAGCATCACATGATCCAGCAAGTACAAAACGCTTGCCCATTCAACGGATTACCGGATGATGATGCCAACAAACATCTAGAAAAGTTCATTACCATCAGGCAAAGCATGAAACTACCTGGTGCTTCCATGGATTTTCTTCGCCTTCACCTCTTTCCACACACTTTATCCCATCATGCCGAAAAATGGTTTGATCGTCCTCCCAAAAACTCAATTCAAACATGGGATGACATGACTCAAAAAAAAAATTTCGCGCTACTTTCCACCATCCATGGTCACTAGTCTTCGCAACCAAATCAGTGGATTTACACAAGAACCTGATGAGTCGCTTTTCGATACTTGGGAACGTTATAATGTCTTGATCGACCGTTGTACGAACCATAACATGCTCCCCGTTACTTTGATTGATACTTTCTATAATGGTCTAACTTTTCGTGATCGTGATACGATAAATGCTGCCGCCGGTGGTACATTCATGAAGAGACGACCTGAGGAGTGTAGAGAGCTGATAGAGAACATGACCACTCACCACAAAAATTGGGATTCATCTGCATCGTCAAGGAATAACAAGAGGGCCAATGTTTCTTCTACATCATCTAACCTAGAGCTCACCGAACTTACCCGTCAAATAGCTGAGATGAACAAAAACTTCTTAACCATGGCTACAAACCAATTTCAACAAGCCAAAGCTATTGCACCTTCTTGTGAGATTTGCGGGGGTTCTCATTCGTACATCGATTGTCCTTCTACTCTTGACAATCCGGAAAATGTGTACGCCGCTAATGGTAACTTTGATACAGGAGGCTACCAAGCACGTCCTCAAGGAGACCGTAACTTGCTAAGTTATCGTTCCAACAATTATCTATCTCCACTAGGTTTTTCTCCTCAAAACCAAAACCAAAACAATTTCAACCGCAACAATCAAAGCCAACCTCGAGCTACCAATCAATATCAATCCCAACGAAACTCATATCCACCTCAAGGAAATAATTCAGCTTACCAAGCCCCACCTCTCAACCAACCAACGGCATTGAACCAAGACCTCAAAACTTACATGAGGACCAATAGAGAGATGGTGACGAATCTTCAAAGCCAATTCATTAACTTGAAAGGGGACATGGCAAAACAAGGGAACGATATTCGAGCTGAGCTAAGGAATGATATGGCAAAACAAGGGAATGCTCTTCAAGCCGACATGAGAAACTCCATGAACAATCAAACGAATAACTTAAGGGATATGATGGCTAGTTTTTTCCCAAGTAATCAAGCCTCTAGTTCGGGTACTCTTCCGAGTAACACCGTTGCTAATCCTAGAGGGGAGATGAAAGCAATCACCAATCGCAATGGCAAAGGTTTAAAGGTACCCGAGATTCCTACACCTACACCGGTGATTGTGACAAAGGAAAACGAGTCCCCTTCTCCAATACCACCACCTTCTACTCCCGCCCCTCCACCACCCACAGATGTGAATGAGAATTCCATTCCGAAGCCTTCATCTCAACCCAATATACCTTATCCCTCAAGGTTGAGGAAAGAGAAATTGAAGAACAAGGATGATATTTAGGTTTCTAACTTTCTCTAAATGTTTAAACAACTGAATTTTAATATCTCCTTTGCTAAGGCTCTCGCTCACATGCCGAAATACGCTAAAATGTTTAAAGATATTCTCAGTGATAAGGAGAAACTCCTTGATATCGCTCAGACCCAACTTAATGAGAATTGCTCTGCAGTCCTCTTAAGGAAATTACCAACCAAACTTGGTGATCTGGGTCGTTTCCTCATTCCTTGCAACTTCCCCTGGGGTAGAGAATTGTATGGCCCTAGCCGACCTAGGTGCTAGTATCAACTTAATGCCTTTAAGTGTTTGGAAACAATTATCTCTACCCGAGCTAGTCCCCACACGAATGACATTGGAATTAGCTAACCGTACGATTGCTTATCCAGTGGGGATAGCCGAAGACGTCTTCGTCGGTGTCGACAAATTCACCTTTCCGGCGGATTTTGTTGTCGTTGACTACAAAATGGATCCCCGTGTTCCATTAATCGTTGGACGTCCATTCCTGAGGACCGGTCGCACTCTCATTGATGTAGCCGCTGGCGAATTAATCATGAGAGTTGGTGACGATAAAATCGTTTTCAACACGGGTAAACTTTCTAAGCAGCCTTCTGAAAATGAGAGCGTTAATTTCATTGACGTTCTTGATGAGGATTGTGAAGAACATTTCAAAGACGCTTGTAAAAGTGGTTCTTCTTCTCTACCCATTGTTGAGACCGTTGCCTCTATTGCTCCATCACTAACTCCATTTGGAGAAAGTGATTTCATCTTGAAAGAATTTGAAGCAACTTTGGGAGATGTGGATTTGCAATATGACGATTCTCTCTCCAATTGGGATGAATACATTCGTACCATTGAGAAACTTCTCAATGAGGACCATATTTCTCCACCATCTCCTAAGGAAATCTCTATCGATGATCCGAATGTGAAAACGTCCTCCATCGAAAATCCTCCGGATTTAGAGCTTAAGGATCTTTCGTCTCATCTCGAGTACGTTTTCCTTGAAGACAACAAGAAGTTACCGGTCATCATCGCTAAAGACTTGAAAGAAGAAGAAAAATCCCGACTTATCGCCGTGCTAAAGAATCATAAGAAAGCGATTGCTTGGAAGATCTCCGATATTCGTGGAATGGATCCTCACTTTTGCACACATAAAATTCTCATGGAGGACGACTTTAAACCCACTATTCAAAGCCAAAGAAGGGTGAATCCCAAGATCCATGACGTTATCAAAAAAGAGGTTATCAAACTTCTTGATGCGGGAATGATCTACCCTATCTCGGATTCACCAAGGGTTAGTCCCATCCATTGTGTGCCTAAGAAAGGCGGAATCACCGTTGTGCCCAATGAAAACAACGAGTTGATTCCTACTCGTCTCGTTACAGGGTGGAGAGTTTGTATAGACTATCGCAAACTCAATGATGCTACGAGAAAGGATCATTTTCCCCTTCCTTTTATGGACCAAATGCTTGAACGTCTAGCAGGTAATGACTATTATTGCTTCTTAGACGGTTTCTCCGGGTATTTTCAAATTCCCATCGATCCCAAAGACCAAGAGAAAACCACATTCACTTGTACTTATGGAACATTTGCTTATAAAAGAATGCCTTTCGGCTTATGCAATGTTCCTAGGACATTCCAAAGGTGTATGATGGCTATCTTCCATGACATGGTTGAAGAAACTATGGAAGTCTTCATGGATGATTTCTCGGTCTATGGTGATTCTTTCTCTCATTGCCTTGCCAATTTGGAACGCATGCTTAAGCGGTGTGAAGACACTCGCCTTGTTCTAAATTGGAAAAAATGACATTTCATGGTAAAAGAAGGCATTGTGCTTGGACATAAAATCTCAAAAGCCGGCCTTGAAGTGGACCGTGCTAAAGTGGATGTCATAGCCAAATTACCTCCACCTTCAACCGTGAAGGGTGTGAGAAGTTTCCTTGGTCATGCGGGCTTCTATCGTCGATTCATTCAAGATTTTTCTAAAATCGCTCGCCCGATGACCCACCTCTTGGAAAAAGATACTCCTTTTATCTTTTCTAAAGAGTGTCTTGAATCCTTCAATCTTCTTAAGGACAAGCTAACTAAGGCACCGGTCTTGATTACCCCCAATTGGGAGCTACCTTTTGAATTGATGTGTGATGCTAGCGAATTTGCTATTGGAGCGGTTTTGGGCCAAAGAGTGAACAAACACTTCCAACCAATCCATTATGCTAGCAAGACAATGACGGGGGCACAATTGCATTATACCACTACCGAAAAAGAGCTTTTATCTGTAGTGTATGCTTCTGAGAAGTTCCGGCACTATCTTGTCCTTTCACCACCATCGTGTACACTGATCATTCCGCGTTGAAGTACTTGTTGACTAAGCAAGATTCTAAGCCAAGACTTCTTCGTTGGGTTTTGCTCATTCAAGAATTTAAAATTGAAATTCGTGACAAGAAGGGAGCCGAAAACCTAGCCGTGGATCATCTAAGTAGATTTGAGGATCCTTATCAAGGGGATCATCCGAATCAAGAGATCAATGACTCTTTTCCCCTTGAGGCCTTAATGTCTATAATTCCAATCTTGATGACACCCCGTGGTTTGCGGACATTGAAAACTACTTAGCGGGTGGTATTCTCATCGAAGGGTTAACATCCCAACAAAAGAAGAAGTTCTTTAAAGATGTTAAGACTTACTTTTGGGATGACCCTTATCTCTTCAAACAATGTGCTGATTTGATTATTCGTCGGTGTGTTGATGGACTCGCAGCTTTAGACATTCTCGAAGCTTGCCATAAAGGACACACCGATGGTCACTTTGGTCCCAACAACACTGCGGAGAAAGTGTTTGACTCAGGATTCTATTGGCCCACCATTTATCGTGACGCTCACGAGATGGTTAAAAAATGTGATGCTTGCCAACGCCAAGGCAAGATCACACATAAAGACGAGATGCCTCAAAATTTCATACAAGAATGTGAAATCTTTTATGTATGGGGCATCGACTTTATGGGGCCATTTCCATCATCCAAAGGGAACAAGTACATCCTCGTAGCCGTTGACTACGTATCAAAATGGGTTGAAGTGAAGGCTCTCCCTACGAACGATGTGAGGGTGGTTGTGAACTTTTTAAAGCAGCTTTTTGCTCGATTCGGTGTTCCTCGTGCTATTATCAGTTACCGCGGGACTCATTTTTGCAATGATCAATTTGCTCGAGTCATGGCTAAGTACGGTGTCAATCATCGTCTTTCCACCGCTTATCATCCTCAAACAAATGGTCAAGCCGAGATATCTAACCGTGGATTGAAGCGAATTCTTGAACGTACGGTGGGAGAGCATCGTGCCTCGTGGGCCGATAAGTTAGACGATGCTTTGTGCGCTTTCCGTACCGCATATAAGACTCCGATTGGTTGCACTCCATATCGTCTTGTGTACGGGAAAGCATGCCACCACCCTATTAAGCTGAAACATAAGGCATACTGGCCTTGAAGTGGGCCAATTTTGACATCAACAAAGCCTGTGATCTTCGGAAGATTCAACTCAACGAGCTAAATGAACTGAGGAATGAAGCTTATGAGAACTCATTAATCTACAAGGATAAAACCAAGATCATCCATGATGCAAGGATTAAGAACCGATAGTTTCACGTTGGTGATCAAGTTTTACTCTTTAACTCTCGGTTGAAGATCTTCTCGGGCAAGCTGAAGAGCCGCTGGTCTGGTCCATTCACCGTCGCCAAAGTTTTCCCATATGGCACCATTGAGCTTTCTCAGCCAAATGGGCCCAATTTTAAAGTGAATGGCCAGCGCGTGAAGTTGTACTTTGGTGAGGACATCTTTCATGAGATGATTCCATCCCTCACCATGTTTCTGTTGAACTAGTTCTGGGTCGAGTCAGGCTCGTGACTCGGTTAACAAAAACAAGCGCTTCTCGGGAGGCAACCCGTTGATCTATCCTTTACCATTTTCATAGTAAGTGTAGGGGGAGCCCCGTATGTGTTTATTGTCTTGTTTCTTCTAATGTGCATGGATTAAAGCTTCAAAGATCCATTCTCGATGACTTTTGACGAACCGTGATCCCGTGTACCCGTCTTCCTGGGTCTATCCTAAACTATCGTGATTCAATATTTCATATCTCATATGTTCACATTTAAATCACCATAGTTGTCCTTTCCTTAGCAAGATTTAAACAAAGTGCATAATGTCCTAAGTGTAGGGGAGTTTACTCCCACATGCTTAAACATTGAGGACAATGTTTATATCAAGTGTAGGGGGGACTTCTATCGAAGTAAGTGGTCTTTTCCATGAATTTGTCCTTATTTTAACCGGAAAATTTGATTTTTCGACATTTTTCAAAATTTTTAATCTATTTTGGCCTAGTTGTATAGTAGTATTTCCTTTGTTAGCGTTATTTAGTTTCTTTGCTAGAATAAATTTTTAATTAAGAGGTTTTAAATTTTTCAACGTCATGAATCTTTTGACTCAACCCGAGTTTACTTATCCAAGTTTACTCTAGCTAGTATCCTTAACGTGTTTAAGTCAAGTTTTGCTAGGCTTTTATATAGGGAACTTTAAAACGCGAAAGTCTTAACTCTCACGGGTTTAGAACAAGAACTTTTCGCAAGTTCCTATAATTGATCCTAGAGAGTCGTTTATCAAGGGAACTTTAAAATGCGAATTCTAAACTTGAAAAAGTCTAAGAGTTTGCAAGATCCTATAGATGACTCGAAAACCCAAAACTTTGATTTAATAGGCTAAGCATCCACAAGTCTCATTCCTTGAGATTTTAAACTTTGGAAAACGAGAGATGATAGAGTCAATTATAAGTTTGGTATTCTTTCGTGAATTTATGTGAGTTAATTATGAGCCTATTCTCCCATCGCTTGTTTATAAATTTGTTTGCAATAAATAAGGTTGTACGATTTGAAAAGTTACTTAGCTTCTAGCCCAAGATCGTTTAAAAGTTGCTCGGTATTAATTAGAGTTCATAGCCAAGGCATAACTTGTTGAAGCGGGATGCGAAGATTGGCGAGTCCGAAAAGGCCCTAACAAGGCATGAGGGCTACATTTTGTTGCTAAAGATCCAAAAGTGATGTGAAGAATCATTTGTCAAAAGTCTATATGAAGGACCGGGACACACGACGAAAAGCAAATACTCCCCTAAAGATCATGGAGAAGTCTATCCGAAAAGACCCTAGCAAGGTATGAGGATAAATAGATCCAAGTCCTAAAAGGAGGCGGATCGTTGTATATCAAAGTCCAAAATAAAGATTGGAGAAAAATGAAGAAGACGTGGTCCAAATATGAAGAATCTCTCAAAAACTTTGTAGAATCTTGATAACCTATGAATCTATGAAGGGGGTTGATGATTTCTAGAGAGAGAAACTAGAGAGAGAAAGTGAGAGAAAACTATGTGTTATTTCATTAAGTGGAAACTAGAAAATGTTCAACAACCACCCCTTTCCAAGGAGGAAAGGGGTATTTATACTTCCAAGTCATATGTGGACTTGGGCCGGCCCATGACAAGCCCATGGACCGGTTCTTACTTAACTTAATAAGCATACTATAAACTACGAGCTATTACAACATTAATAATATTATGGAGTGACCGATACTTCTAATATACGTAAAAGCGTATTTCTAACAATCTCCCCCTAAGGGAGGTCACTCCACGTTACAAAGTTCTAAACCTAGCATACTATACTAAGTCTTCGTTCTTTAGCTCGTAGTCTTTTCTTCTTTTCTTTCTTTTGTTGTGAATATGTTGGTTTGATCTTTTAGGCTTTGGCTTGAGAGCATTGTTCTTTTGGCCTTTCACGTGCGATCTTTGCCTACTTGTGAATTTTGCCTCCTCGTGACTTCATGTTCCACACACTTATGTCTTTTTGTTGAATTCTCGAAAGTTTCAGAGTTTGGTACAGTGGAAGACTTTATCTTGTACTTTCTTGAATTTTTGCTAAGCTTTGATGCAGAAAAACATAAGCATGTGGGAACGACTTCTACAGGTACACCGCAACACCACCGTCTTCACTGGTACACAGCAACGCCACCGTCTTCAACAGGTACACAGCAACGCCACTGTCTTTAACAGTTACACAGCAACGACACGAATAAAATGGCTTTGAACATTTTATTCTAATTCGGTAGCAGTTTACCTCCGGTCGGTGAAGACCGTTGGACGATATTAGATATCGTACCCGTGACGGATAGTTTTAATTAAGTAACTTCCTGACAGGATTTCGCGGGTAAACCCGTTCTCTTTATTCGATCGTCCAAAGCTGACTGCGAACATAAAGAGTGAATCACTTGGATAATTTATCCTTGTGATTTGAAGCCGTCAATTCATGAAACCTGGAACAAGTGAATTTCAATTAAGATTTTCACCATCGTTGCTTTCCAGTTGTCACGAGCTCAATTCATAAAGAATCTTGTACGTCACCTACCAAGTGCTGTTTGATGTTAACACTAGAAGGATTTCCACTCGTCACTGTGATCAATAAAGAGTCACTCTGAGTGTTCTGGCAAGATCATATGATAATGCGTAGAGGCCTGGAACGAGTTTAAGTTCAATTAAGAATTAAACCACTATTTCCTTCCAGTTTTTCACAAGATTGGTTCTAAAAGAACCGCACGTGTAACCTACCATGAGCTTGTTTGATGTTGGCTCAAGCAGGATTTCCGTCTTCATTGTAATACTTGCGTATTACTCGGATGTTCTGGCAATATTACAGGAATACTGCGTAGGACTCATGAAAATCTCTTACTTTTCACAGTGTGTGAGAAAGCAAGGAATAAATGGAAAGTGTCCTAATGAGACTTTTGATGATCTCTTGGCTCTAGACTCGATTGTGCGTTTTGATTTAGTGAGCGATGGCTGGAGAGGAGTGCCACCTTTTCAATACTAGTCTATTCGGAGTGAATAAACCAATAGATAACGTGTTGATCTCCGTGTGATTAAAACAAATACCTTTTGAGAGATATTTGAGTTAGCTGGGAAGGGTTGTGCATTGCATCACTGGGTCCATGATGTCTTTCTTCAATACCGAGAATCATTAACAAAAATGACCTCAATAGCATATGTATTGACCCGGTTTCTGCCTAAAGTTGTAAGGAGGGCTTCTTTCTTTACACCCTTTATCTTTACAATTCTTTTTCATTCTTCAACCCCTTCAATGCTTACCAATACGTCATCACTAGCACCTTGTTGTGATTGTTCCAGTGCTAGCTTAAGTACTTGGTCGGCATTCAGCTACGTTCACATTCTTTCTCCATCTTTCCTAGGACTTATAATTCTATCTAGGGAATTGTCCTTGGGAAGATTCCATCGGCTCTGATGAATCATTGGACTAAACCTATTCCTACCACCCTTTTGTCACCACATTCGTCGTGAATTAAGCGTGTTTTGGGAAGGAATTGCCACCATGAAAAATCATTGAAAATCACCTAAAGTACTTGTGACATTGAAATCAAAAGTTTCGTACCTTAGGTGTTTTTGATCATCAAAAACGCTCCCCCTTAATACGTGCTTTACACATATTAAGTTGGATTATCGTTAAATCTTTTTCATCTTTTAGCCAAGTATCACTTAAGTCTCCTTAATCCCATTTTCTCCCCTTATCCAAAATGTTAACCATTAATATTTGGGATATTGAATGGATTAACCGGTCTTTGGGTAAAAAATGAAATCGATGTTTGGCCATAGAATATGTGAATGCTCCCCCTTAAGTTAATAAGGGATAGTTGTAGTGCTTTAGTATGATATATTTTGAAAGATTTAGAATCTCGTGAGAAATTCTTGAAAAATTATCATACCTTAACACTACATCAAGCCATACAAGCACAATATTCACAAATATACATATTCACAATTGAAAAAACCAATATAAAGTGGACCTGAAATGTACGACCCATTAGATGGATCGTTGCAGTAGCTTGTGGTGCACTAAATATGGTCTACCACCAACGAATCTTTCCAAGCTCCTCATCAATCTACGTTCACGAAACTTTTGATCAATCTTCTTGATCACATACTTCGCCATTTGCCGGTAACCCGGATGCCAATCCTCCGTCATCTCTGGCAAAGTTCCACCCGAGTTAAGATGCTCCATATTTCCTCTGACTTGTAGAAGAGTCCCATCACTGTACTTATAAAGCTCACCCACCCTCATAAACTTCATTAAACCTCGACTGTTCAAGTAGAAAATGCCGCAATTCGGGACAGAAATGCCGGTATAGGGACATCTATCTACATGTTGAGGTAGAACTTGATTCACTGGACGGGTTATGTTGAGCTTCCTTTGGTAGCTTTCGACTCCCAACTGAAGATCTTCAACTCGTTTCTTGATAACAACGCTTCGTGTGAACATACGAAGTGCTGTATTCAAGGCAATGAGGTCTTCACGAGGGATATGTGTGAGTTGATCTCGGGTCATCAGAAGCAGCATATCTTCGATATCCTCAAGGCGAATGATAGAAAAATCTCCCTGCTGGATTTTGTATTCTCTATCATCCTCCCTTTTCAAGCGAATCTCCGTCACATGATAATACCCATTCTTGGCTTCAGTTTTCAACCCTAAGATGCTGGAGATGCGGATATCGGATCTAACGTTACTCCCAGAATTGACTAGACAGCAACCCCTGTACGCCCTTCGAACTCGTTCGTCCCAATGAGATGCACCTATAACAGCATACATATCATAATTACGAGTTATCCTTAGGACCCAGAGACGGTTTACCTTTTCCTCGATCCAGGGTATTGTTCCCCAGTTGGCAGCTTTCAGCAAGGTCAAGGAGGTGGCGTACTTTGATGAACCCTTCAGAAGATACTCAAGATCATAGGTGACGAAGAAGTCAAGAGCAATCTGATTATCTTGAGTAGGATCAAGTGGAGGTGGAGCTCTTTCTGATTCATGAAGACCTGGCCGTTGAACGGTATTCAGAGCCTTCAGGATCTCATCGGCATAATACTCGAACTCCATTCGGGTTAACCGGGTTTTGGCGCGAAGTCTCTTATCCTTCAGCGCTTTCTTCACCAAAGATGGAGTTACCGAAGTCTTATACTCATGAGCAAGAAATGCACATAAGTCAATCGGACTGCGGATACGGAGATACAAAACATCTTTGTCAGCGTCTGTGATCGGATCATATTGCGCCGCTGCCGTGATCCAAGCCTGTGGCGGTGCAGTCTCGTCAATCTCCAACGTGTCTGCCCAGTCCCGTGTGCTTGATTCAGGAACAGTAGATTGTTGTGCTTGTTGTAGAGGAGTAGAAACGCGAACATCTGCTGGTTCTAATTCAGGCATCTCGGCGGTGTCATGAACGGGTGAGTGTTGTGCAGCTTCAGGTTCCGTTACTGATTCTGCAATCACAGGAGCAACAACAACAGGACTAATAGGGTTAGTGGTAACAGGTATAGATACAACAATAGAAGTACCGGGAATCGATGAAGCTGTAGTAGCATTCACATCGTGGCGCCACTTAGATCGTCTTGATTCCGTTGATGTTGATTTGTCCTTTTGTGCTGCATCTTTCTTGGACTTGGTTCCAAACTTAGCAGGTTTCTTTGAGCTGGCAACCTTATCCCCCTCTTTAGGTTGTTTACCCCCATCATCATCCCTATCGCTATCCTCGTTGCTCCCCCTAGCACTCTCCTCATTCCCATCACCACCATCATCGCCATCATCGTCATCATCATCATCATCATCCTCATCATCATCATCATCATCATCATCCTTTTCCTCTTTTTCTCCTTCTTCTTCCTCTTCTTCTTCACCAGTACCCTCTTCCTGTTCACTATCATCTTTGTCCTCCTCAGGTAGAATGTGATAAGGTACCACACTTCCAAACGTTTTGAATAACCTATCATCCTCCATGATAGCGTCATTCAGGGATTTGTAAAGAGCCCGTTGAATCCTAGATTTATCAAACGATCCAAGTTCCACCATACGAGCTTTGAGGATCTTCTTTAATTCAAAATCCGTTAACTCATAAGCAATTTTATATGCGGATTCTGAAGGATTGGATGACTTGATAATCAAATTATCAGCTGCGAGTGTCTTCAAATCATCACGCAGTTTTGGCATAATGGACTCAACAGATTCTTTCACTCTTTCTTCAACAGAAGCTTCAAGTGCTTCTTTCTGCTCCTTGTATTTATCCCTCATCGCTTGAAGTCTGGTTATACGTGCAGCATGCTTATCAGCTTCAGCCTGCTTAACCTGAGCTAGTTCTTCTGCATGAGCTTTTCGTGTTAACTCCATCTCTGCAGCGAACTTAGCAAGCATCTCTTCTTGGGCTTTCTTAGTTGCTTCTTCACTTTGCACTCTTCGAAGTAGCTCTTGGTGAAGATTATCCATCTCTCTTTTTTGATTATCTGTGTGTTTGTCCAACATTTCTGCCATGACAAATGCAACCATTGATGATGTTCCAGAGCTACTCTGGGAAGGTTGAAGAGGCTCGGTTGTTACTACGGTACTAAGGATGGGAGTTATTGGTGGTGGAAGAAATGGTGTTGAAACCGGTCTGGTTGGTAAGGGTTGTATTGGTGGAGGTTGAGTTGCTAAAGGTTGAGTTACTAACGGTTGAGTGGACACCATGATTGTAGGAGCACCGGACTCCTTTTCAACACTTGCTGAAACGGGGGGATGGATGTCTCCTTCGAAGTAGAATACCTTTCAGGTGATCCATACTCAAAAACATCCTCTGGCTCCTCGTACTCTTCTTCAATATTTACCCGTGCACCCGAACCACTACCTCCCGTGTCTTTCCTACTCCTTTCCATAGCTATATTCATTGCTTTTCTCTCAGCCTTGTTAAGAGTAGGATCATCAACGTCTTCTTCGTCGTGAAGAACTAACTCATCAGCAGTGCCCTTTCCCTTCTTAACCTCAGTCTTCTTCTTCTTGGTTTCGGGTTCAGGTAAAGCAGCTGGTTGCTTTCGTTTACCTTTACTCTTGACCGTAGTAGACGAGTCTTCTCCAGTCTGAAGGCTTTCTTTCAGCTTCTTGATTTCTAACAGCAGTAGTTTGTAATCAGCAGAGCCTTTGATTTTCTCCGTCAGAAGATAATCGGGAATAGGACCAGGAATCACACCACCAGATGGTCCTTCATGCCTTAGATCCACAGTATCATCAGCTTCTTCAGTGTGATAACGACTTGCTGCACGCCTATCAATAGTAGCATCATTTTTCATAAAATAATCAATGATAAGCTTGATAAACCGAGGATAAGGAAAGAAATTTGTCTTCAGCTTCTTGTTTTGGAAGAGTTGAAAGGTGAATTCTTCCCATATCAACAATGCATAATCTGCATTTTCACCTTTGTACATGCCATAGAAGAGGTTCATAATAGGACTTCGCAAAGCATTATGCCCACTTGTTTTCGGTGTAAGACATCTACTGAGAATACCCAACATTGCTCTCCAAGGTTTTCCTACTTTAGCAGTGGTAAACTCAGACGCAACTCGTATGTCAGGACATCCAAGAGCCTCGAACATCTCCATGAGTTCATCTTTAGTAGGATCCCTCGAAAATGACATGCCTTTGGGTGTATCCCGTATACCAAAAATCTTACGGAAGTCTGAAACTGTGAGCGTCTGCTGCTTGTTGTCGATGGTGAAAGTGATCTTGTTTGAAGTACTCTCCTTGGTAGCCCAGAACTCATACAGGTACTCATAAGGCACCGAGGCAGTACTCCTAAGGGCGTTCTTGAAATGAGAGTGATCAAGGATTGCGATGGCTACTTTAAATCCATGGTGAGTGGATTTTGAGACTTGCTTCAGACGGTAATTGTTTGGTATGAACTTGAGGGTTCGTGCTTTAGCAATAGCGGCTTCTCTAGAGTCTTGGATTGCTTGTACTGTTGGATTAGTCATTGTATCTGCTTAAGATAAGACATGAAAGGTTGATGCACAAAAACATATAGATATATATCATTCTTACTTCTAAGCATAACACATTTCATAACATAATACAACAAGTACATATAACATGCAATCAATAATAATCAAACAACTCTTCATCCGGAAGATTCTTTCATTCGGAACTTCTTCATCCGAAACATTCCTTCATTCGGAACTTCTTCATTCGGAAGTTCTTCATTCGGAACTTCTTCATTCGGAAGTTCTTCATTCGGAACTTCCTTCATTCGGAAGTTCTTCATTCGGAACTTCTTCATTCGGAAGTCCTTCATTCGGAACTTCTTCATTCGGAAGTTCTTCATTCGGAACTTCCTTCATTCGGAAGTTCTTCATTCGGAACTTCTTCATTCGGAAGTCCTTCATTCGGAACTTCTTCATTTGGAAGTCCTTCATTCGGAACTTCCTTCATTCGGAAGTTCTTCATTCGGAACTTCTTCATTCGGAAGTCCTTCATTCGGAACTTCTTCATTCGGAAGTTCTTCATTCGGAACTTCCTTCATTCGGAAGTTCTTCATTCGGAACTTCTTCATTCGGAAGTCTTTCATTCGGAACTTCTTCATTCGGAAGTCCTTCATTCGAAACTTCTTCATTCGGAAGTCCTTCATTCGGAACTTCTTCATTCGGAAGTCCTTCATTCGGAACTTCTTCATTCGGAAGTTCTTCATTCGGAACATCTTCATTCGGAAGTCCTTCATTCGGAACTTCCTTCATTCGGAAGTCCTTCATTCGGAACTTCCTTCATTCGGAAGTCCTTCATTCGGAACTTCCTTCATTCGGAAGTTCGTTCGGAACATTCCTTCATTTGGAAGTTTTTCAGAAAATTCCTTCATTCGGAAGATGATATCCATGTTCATCCGGAACTTAATAAACGCAGCTATGAAGGATTAATCTAGTCGCATTTAGTGAGTTCTAAAGCAATCTAAGGCAACCAATCATAATCTAATGATATTCCGAGTATAACCCACCTATAACCCTAATCAATTATTGATTAATTAGACATAAACCCTAATTTGGACTTAATCTAATTTAAACGAAGCAATAATCATGATTTCATTGATGAATTAGACGAGTTATAAATTAAAGATGATGTTGTTACCTTTTAGAATCGAATGAACCGGTTGATTGATGGAAAATAAGTGATATGAAAGCTAGTGTGTGCGTTTTAATGGCGGCAAGAAGGGGAAATGAAGATAAACAGTGAATGAAAGGGGGCGGGGGGTTTGCTTTGACTTAGGTTAAAAGTTGTTTATCTTTCACACAACTTAGCAATCGCAATCTATTAGCACATATCCAAAATCTAAAGCAAGTCCTATCACATTGAACGAGCCCAAGTTGTTTTCTAAAGCAAATACCACTTATTTACCATTTAGCCATTAATTTTTCACAATCACTTTTGAAAATCGATTTAATGACGAAGATGATTTAATATTTTCTCCCCCTTAAACGATGACCCGTTTTCTATTTAAAGAGCTGTAGTCATCGTTTAAAGAGTCAAATATTGATGAAAGCATTTCCAATTTGTATCTTAAAAAAGTTTGATTCGTGGTGTCAATAAGATTTCTCTTATTTTAACAAATTAATGCACTGAGACGTACATAAATTCGTGTTAGACCAAGTTGTAAAGTAAATCCCTTTGCATGATTTGGCTTGTAAATCATGCCCGAGAAAATTAATTCCCGTTGTGAGCCAACGTTTTCCAAGGAAATATGTGACTTTAATATGAAAACCGGGTTGCAGTCTGAAATAACTACAAGCCATTATGGGCATGTTTTAAAAATGTACAACTTTTATACGGACTCTATTTATGGCGCCGTGTCAATATTGATCGACATTTCTAAAGCCGTAAATATTACCGTACTAAAAGACATGCCCGTTTTAAAAACAAAAAATATTTTTGGTTTTTCTTGATTTTATAATTTTTATGGTTTTTCTAGGTTTTATATTTTTTTATGGTTTTTCTTGGTTTTATAGTTTTGTATTTTTCTTTTGTGGTTTATATATTTACGATAATATACATGATCACGAACAAAGGATACTCTGAATAGTTTACCACGACTATTCAGCTGATTCTTCTGCCAACTCTTTGAGAGTCGCTGGAGTGAATGATTTCATGCCAATCTTGTCGATCAAAAACTCGATTCGTCCTCGATCTAAGGATTTGGTGAACATAGCCGCCAGCTGGTACTCAGTAGTGACAAAATACAGCTCGATCACTCCGTTCTCCACCTGCCCTTTAATGAAATGGTAGCGGATGTCTATGTGCTTGGCCCAGGAGTGTTGAACGTAGTTGCAGCAAAGGGCAATGGCGCTCTTGTTGTCACAATACATCGGGATTTTGTTAAATCCCAAACCGTAGTCAGTTAATTGTGATCTCATCCAAAGGACTTGAGCACAACAACCGGACATGGCGATGTATTCAGCCTCCGTGCTTGATATTGCAGTGCTTTTCTGCCTTTTTGAAGACCAACTGATCAATCTATCTCCAAGGAGTTGCACAGATCCAGAAGTGCTACGCCTCGTGTCTTGACATCCAGCATGATCGGCATCTGTGTATGATATTAAAGCAATAGAGGAATCTTTCGGATACCATAGACCACGATGAAGTGTTCCTTTTAGATACCGAAAGATCCTTTTCACAACATGTAGGTGCTTTTCGGTAGGCCGAGCCTGATACCGGGCACACATGCATACAGCAAATTGCAAATCAGGCCTGCTAGCAGTCAGATATAGAAGGGTGCCGATCATCCCACGGTAAAGTTTTGGATCGACAATAGTCCCATTCCTATCTTCATCTAACTTGGATTTCTCCACCATTGGAGTGTCCACGGGGTCACAATTTTCAAAGTTATATTTCTTTAAAGATTCTAGAGCATATTTGGATTGATTAATAAAGATGCCTCTGGGATTTTGAGAAATCTGTAATCCTAAGAAAAATGAGATTTTTCCCATCATTGACATCTGAAAGCGTGTGGACATTATCTTCTCAAAGCGATTTGACAATTTTATGTTAGTGGCAGCAAATATTATATCATCAACATAAATTTGTACCAGAATCATGTCGTTGCCCTCCTTGAGAGTGAATAGAGTGGGGTCCACCTTGCCTTTGGAGAAGCCTTCCGAAATGAGATATGTTGAGAGGAGATCATACCACGCGCGTGGAGCTTGTTTCAACCCATAGAGAGCCTTCTTAAGCTTGTACACATGATTAGGAAACTCCGTGCTAACGAACCCATCCGACTGACTAACATAGACTTCTTCCCTTAGTTCACCGTTCAAAAATGCCGTCTTCACATCCATTTGATAGACGATCATGTTCATATGAGCAGCATACGCAAGGAATAGTCTAATCGCCTCCAATCTTGCCACAGGAGCAAAAGATTCTTCAAAGTCTATACCCAAGGCTTGTTTATATCCTCTAGCAACCAATCTAGCCTTATTCCTCAATACCGCACCCATCTCATCAAGTTTAACCTTATAAACCCACCACAAAGTAAGGATGTTAACCTTGTCTGGGAGAGGAACTAATTCCCATACTTCAAGTCTTTGGAATTCATTTAGTTCCTCCTGCATGGCTTCCATCCAAGATGATTGAGTCATAGCCTGCTGCCAATTTTTAGGTTCAACTTCAGAGAGAAATGCATCAAAGTAGCAATAGAGTGCACTCTCTTGTAATTGACGGCGTGTAGAGACTGGTCGATCTAGATCTCCAATGACATTCCTAATTGGGTGATCTTTTGTCCATTTAGTGCTATGGTTTTCAATCCTAGGTGTTCTGGAGTGTACAATAGAAGGAGCTTCTTCTGAGGTAGACGCGGCTGAAGGGTTTTCAGGTATCGCTACACCAAAGAAAGGAAGCTCTTGCAGGTGAGCATATTCCAAATCGTGATCAATAGAATCCTCTTCCACATCATTAGGCACAAGTAGGGGTGACGATTCAGGTGTAGTTTGAGAATCACTTGGTGAAGGTGCATCCGGTTCAATGTGAATTAAAGATGCATTAGATAAAGCTTCATTGGCTGGAGCAACAACTTCAGGAATTGGAGCTATCACTACAGGTGCTGGAACTTCATCAGTCGGGGGATCGAAGAATTCATCAAACAACGGTTGAAACAGTTTATCCCACTCGGGCCTTGTTGGTGGTAAAAATGATGTAGAAGTAGGATTATTGGGAACTAATCCGGAACTAATAGCACCGGTTCCCATCTCATGAAGCGCGGGTTCAGAGCTGTGTTGCTCAGAAGCCATCGCTGTCAGCTCATCGAAATCTGCGTCCATAGTTTCTACAATCTTGCCAAGACGACGGTTGTAAATTCGGTATGCTTTCTTGGACGGTGAGTAACCAATGAAAATACCTATATCGGCTTTCGGTTGAAGCTTACCCAAGTTCTCACTATTAATGGTTGGATAACAAAGAGCACCAAACACATGAAAAAATGAAACATCGGGTTTACGGTCATGTAGAAGCTCATAAGGTGTTTTTCCATGGCGTTTCCGAATGATAGAACCGTTTTGGGTGAAACATGCAGTAGATATAGCCTCTGCCCACAAGAACAATGGAGCGTTCGCATAAATAAGCATAGTCCTAGCAGCTTCCATAAGTGTACGATTTCGTCTTTCAACGACACCGTTTTGTTGTGGAGTGCGTGCAGCGGATGTTTCATGTGAGATACCAACTCCTTCATAGTAATCACGAAGAGTCTGGTTGATGAACTGTGTTCCATTGTCTGTATGAATACGGCGGACAGTAGTATTTAAACGTACCTGAATGAATTTCAGAAAAGTGATGATAGCCTTCGGTGCTTCATCCTTTGTACGTAGAAATCTAACCCATGTAAACCTGGAGAAATCATCCACAATAACCAGAATGAATTTCTTACCGCTCACACTTTCAGTTCTCATTGGCCCACAAAGATCCATATGCAAAAGATGAAGTTTTACTTGATTGGTGTCTTCAGCTTTGGGCCTGTATGATTTCTTGGTACTTTTCCCCCTTGAACACGCGGAACATAAATGGTCCTTGTGAAATTTAAGCTTTGGAAGACCACGAACTAATTCGTTTTTAGCCAGATGATTAATAGCATCAAAGTTGAGATGAGATAATCTGCGATGCCATAACCAAGACTTGATCTTAGATGCTTTAGAGAGAAGACATACTGGAGAGGCGGCCATCATGTCTTGTAGGGACAACGTATTAAGATTTACACCACGAGAACCCTTCAACAAATCTTTTCCTTCCAAGTTGCGGATGAAACATGTATGTTGTCGAAAAGCAACCTCTAGGTTGGAATCACAAAATTGTCCTACTGAAAATAAGTTATGACCAAGACCTTCTACATAGTATACCCTTGAAATCGTAACGTTTCCAATCTGATATTCACCATACCCCATTATCTTTGCTATATGATCATTCCCGAATTTAACCGTACCAAGAAACTTGCTGACGAAATTTCGGAGCATCGAGCGATCTCCGGTCATATGCTTTGAACAACCGGAGTCCAAATACCAGAGGATGATTTGGACCACCTGAAAATATCACCACACGAAGACAATGTAGAGGTATCGGAATCTGAGTATTCCTTGTTATTAGCATGTACAGATTTAATAATCTTAGATTTGCTAACTCTAGGTTTCTTAGATTTCCTAGCCTTCTTCTTCTTCTTCCTAGTTGGTGGTGTAGATTCTAGTTGGCTTAAATCCTGAGGTATTTCTTCACTGATAGGCACTATAGTAGGAGCTGACCTATTTAAAGGGCGCTGTTTCCATACTTGAGTGCGAGTGTTCCTAACTAAAGGACGCTCAGACCTAACCTCAATGGATGCATTCCTAGTTAAAGGGCACATTTTTCCATCTAATGTAAAGGTCCTACCAGTGGGACGCCATTGCCAGCCAACCTGGGCACGAGTTCTACCCGTTGGCTTCCATTCAAGACCATTCTTAATGGCATTCATTTCATTCACATGATCAATAAGACACAAATCATGACGTTGGGAAAACATACATTCATTACAATTCCAACAATTCAAATTAGAATTCACGAATGGTTTTGGCTTCTGCACAGGCGCAGAGCTTTTAGTCTTAACATGGTTCTTTTTATTTAAAACTGAACTAACATTCCTATGGTGAGCTTCTACTTTCTTCTTTTTGGCACTACTAGTGGAGGGCTTGATCTTATCTTTCTTGAGTGGCGATCCTTTAGCCTTAGTAGTCTCTTTTAATCCTGTAGAAGGCAAAGTGGGAACATTAGCAACAGATTTTAAAGGTGCCTTAATTGATTGTGCCAATGACGGTTTCGCTCCTGGAGTCTTATTAAATGGAGTTACAACAATGGGCCTATTAGTAAGTAGTGCAGAGCCTGGTTTACCTATGTATTGCAAATATGCTAAGCAATATTGAACTCGCTTAATATATTCATGAGCCGAATAATAGTAGCTACTTGAGGGATCTAAGGCATAAAGATCGTCTAAGATATCCCTAACAAGATCTACATGCTTAATGGCATTCCTCATATAATCATCGTAGGTAACCAAGTTTCTCTTATGAAGCGGGTTCTTATAAATCACTACTGACTTGGTTGTTGGAGCACTAGTGGACGGTACAGAGTCGGTAGCTAAGTTATCAACAACTTCTTGTCGGGTGAGAAGAAGTGTCTCCTTTAACTCGGCCAAAACCATGTTTTTGTCAATGAGCAGGATGTTTAAGTCAGAGATTTCTTCACACTTTTGGTTCAGTTGTTCAACATAAGATTGTTGTTGTGCCGCATTAAAAGCGAAGCGTTCTTCTAGTGAACCATAAAGAGCGGATAGTCCCTGTCTTGTCCGATCCATCTCCCCTACAGACGAAAGTCTAATTTCTAAGACCTGGTTTTTAGACTCTGCAGCCTCTAGTTCCAATTTGAGTGTTTCATTTGATGACACATCTCTCTTCAATCTCATAATCTCTTCCTCTAATGCCTTAACAATTGCAATCATCTTGTCACTCGTCTCAACACCGTTTTCACAACCATTTGATATCAAAAGTTCCTCATTTTGAGTTTGTTGTTTTAATTCTAAAGATATACAATGTTGTTCTAGTTGATTAAAGCGTTTTGAAAGTAAATTGTAAGAATCTTATAGCTTTAAAAACTCAGCGTTAGATTCGTGACAAGAATGATTATCTACCTCATTTACAGAATCAGCAACATTTACAGAGAGATCACACACATCATCACAAATATTCACAGCATCATAATTAATCATAGCGGATGTAAGCTCATTCGAATAATTAACATTTACAGTAGTAAGCACATCACACGAAATTACAGCGGACAAGAATCGGTCATATTCGGTTAAAATCTTTTCTTTTTCAATTAGTTGTAGTTCGTAAGCGGTGTCCATTTCATAAAACACTTTTTGAACTTCACCAATTTCAAACACAAGATTTTCCTTAAGAGATGCAAAACTTCCTTTTAGACTTTCGACAAACGGATTGATCTCATTTTTAAACACCTCGTTCATATGTTCGAAAGCCCATTCTCCGGCGTTTAAGCCATTTGAAGTCGTACATTCCAAAATGACCTTGTCAAAATTAGTAAAGTATTGATTAATCTCTTGCAAGTTTAACCATACAGTGCTAACAGGTGGAAGATCCTTTGGAATTTCCTTAGGACCTTCCATATTGACAAGTGTAGGAAATGTACTAGGGTTTTCTTCATCTAATATGTAGGTCGGTGCTGTTATGCGATCTTTGTCCATATGGAAGCGAATTCTAAAATCCGTTTTAGCAAGCTCCTTATTCATTTTAAAATAATCACACTCGGGATATTTTGCAGAATTGTATGACCGATCCTCATCAACTAGATCCTTACTCGTTCGATCATCGAAAAAACCAATCGGGTCTAAGGCCAATCCTAATTGAGTTGCATTATAAAGTCTTGGACTATGTCTTAAAGCTTGTTTTGCATACCGTGGGTTAGGGGGAAGGCCTTTTTGATGTGATAAGTTAAATTCTCTAAACGAAGCATCAAATAAGTGCACTAGTTGAGAAGCAGCGTATTGTCTTAAAAGCAAATAATCTAGACTTCTAATCTTATTAGTAGCATTAATCTCCATTTCATTCTTCTTAGACTCGAGTGATTCAAAATCCGTTTGAAGTTTTTGAAAATTAGTGACCACTAACTCCTTTTCTTTAAGTTCATTAGATAGATTTGCTCTTAAGTTTTCAATTTCTTGCAAGTGACCCATTTGTTTGTTTCGAAAGTGATCATATTCGGGATTTGTTAGAACACTAGACGAAGGCACTAATTCCAAAGTTTGAACTTTCTCGTTGCTTAAGGCAAGCTCATCAGACAAATTCTTATTCTTAGCTAGGGTTTCTAAGAGTGAAGCATTCATTTGGCTAAGTAATGTAGCAGGAACCATGACTAAATCTTGTTGAGCAGGAGTAGGCGTATGCGAAATGGCTCCCGGTTGTGATTCACTCAAAGTCTGGGGACTCACATTGATATTGCTATCATTGATTGTCTCCTCATTTGAAAGACTCACCACCGAAGACCCATTCGAATCAGCACTCTCTTGCACAACTTGATGTGGTTGAATACTAGCATCAGTGGTATTATCGGTGGTATTAATAAGTACCTCAGATCTCTTTTCTGGCCCTAAGCTAGAGATAGTTGCCATGAGAGCAGCCTTTGTAGATTGAAATTCATCACAGTCTGAGTCATACGCATCGAGATCATCTGCTTGGTATGCTGCATTCTGTGTGGTGACAGTGTCTTGTTCAGCAATCCCTGGATCAGCAAGAAATGCAAGCTCCTCTTCATCAAGTTCCCTTCCTTGTGCCTGAGCATTCACCAGATAGATCTTTTCTGCAAACCATTGTCCATCCCTTCTCCTCTTGGGTTTCTTACAATCCCTGGACATGTGACCTTCTTCCTTGCAGTTGTAGCATGTAATCATTCTCAACTTGCCTGTGGAATTAGCCCGTGGAGCAGGATTGACCATTGGAGCATTATTGACCGTGCGAGCATTGGTAGTTGATGTGGTAGGTCTCCCCTGATATGGTTGAATAGGTTGAACCATTAACCTGCCATTCTCAATAGTAGCTTGTTGGCGAGAATTGGATGAATTCCTCAACTGATTGTTGGTAGGAGCTGATCCCCTAAATCCTCGTTTGCTTAAAGTCCTTGTGAGATAAGCAGACATAGTGGTTAACACTTCAACTGGGTCAGCACCTTGTTTGAATACAGGAATGGGGACTTCCTCATCATCACAGTACATTGCTTGATCTTGATGAGCTGCATAATCACTAGAAGGAATACTCATTTGATCAGGGTAGCTTGTTGGATATGCTGCATTCTCTTGATAAGAAGAATATGAAGATTGAGCATAAGGTGCAATACTTGCTGGGTGAGGTTGTGTAGCATATTGTGATGAAGGTGCACTAAACCGATATTGTTGCTGATGTGAGGTGGGTGGTTGCGGTAGAATCGAGTATTGGGGGAAGGTTGGTGTCATGTAAGGTGATAGATGATAGGCTTGATGTCCCAAGATATAAGGAGTGTTGTTGTGAGACAAGCTTGGTTGATTCGCCATCAAAGCTAAGGAATCAGGGTACATACCTCGAGGCGAACGGTGCATGATCACATGTTTCTCATGCTGCTGAAGGAAAGCATAGAGTTGATCCAAATTGCACTTATGCAAATCCCTGGTTAACTTAACATCGGTAATATACTCACCCCATTCAGCTTGAGGTAAAGTATTCAAAAATTTGGTTTTAACCTGGAATGGAGCAATCACGAGATTGTATACATTCAGATCATTCATGAGAGTGGTGAACCTGAAGTAATAATCGTGAAGCGTTTCACCTGGGTTGTACGTGAATCTATCAAACAGATCATACAACTGACATTCCCTTTCCTGTTTGGTGAGAGACGTACCTTGTAGCAACACCTTTAGACGTTCCCATAAATCATTTGCCACCGTATACTGACTTACCATCCGATAGATGTCATGGGGAAGAGCTTGGAGAATGGTTTGAAGAGCTTTTTCGTCTGCATCGGCAACAAGTTGTTGAGCTGGTGTAAGTTCTTCAAATTCTCTTGGTCGAGTCACATTGTTAGCCACGATGGTACCATAGTCAAGTGGACCATTTAAAATTGACTTAACCATAAGCCTCCCATAAACCGGTTTTCCCTTAAGGTAAGACATCATCCGGCCTTGCCATGCTTCAAAAACTTCTTTGATGAGCATTGGAGGGCGATTATCCGTTCCCGTAATGACGGAAATATCCGTAAGGGATGTCATTTGAGGCATTACTGAATTCGGATTCATTTTGTTAACTTCAAAGAGACAAAGATTACCGGTTGATCTAGCAGTGAAGTAAAGCTTGTGAATTGTGTTGAGTTTTTGTTGTAAGAAACCAAGATTAAATCCTCTAAAAAATCGTCGAAAAAACAAGCAAAATAACCCTTGATTCGGAACTTTTTGTTGATTCGGAAGTTTGATTCGGAAGATTTGGCTTGGAATTACCTTGATTCGGAACTTTTGGTTCGGAAGTCTTGATCCAGAACTTTCCCTTGATCCGGAACTTTTCCCTTGATCCGGAACTTTCCTTGATCCAGAATTTTCTCCTTGATCCGGAACTTTCCTTGATCCGGAACTTTTGGTTCGGAACTTCCTTGATCCGGAACTTTCCTTGATCCGGAACTTTTGGTTCGGAACTTCCTTGATCCGGAACTTTTGTTGATCCGGAACTTTTTCGTTCGGAACTTTTGGTTCGGAACTTTTGTTGATCCGGAACTTGTTGGTTCGGAACTTTTGCTGGGTAATCAGAAACTTGTACGATGAACAGTCGATCAATAAAAATGAAGATTAAACCCAGATTTTTACCAAATAACCCAAAAAGTATTGTGATTTCTACAATAATAAGTAAAAACTAATACTTATCCACTAATCCCAATCACAAAAACACCAAGAATCAAGATGGATCTTCTTAAAGAACACTAATACAATCAAAAACTAAAAAACCACACAAATCACTACCTTAAATCACCCCATAGCTCTTGATACCAAATGTAGAATCTTGATAACCTATGAATCTATGAAGGGGGTTGATGATTTCTAGAGAGAGAAACTAGAGAGAGAAAGTGAGAGAAAACTATGTGTTATTTCATTAAGTGGAAACTAGAAAATGTTCAACAACCACCCCTTTCCAAGGAGGAAAGGGGTATTTATACTTCCAAGTCATATGTGGACTTGGGCCGGCCCATGATAAGCCCATGGACCGGTTCTTACTTAACTTAATAAGCATACTATAAACTACGAGCTATTACAACATTAATAATATTGTGGAGTGACCGATACTTCTAATATACGTAAAAACGTATTTCTAACAAACTTCAAGTGAAGAAATTCCTATTATGAAGAGAAGACCATAATTTCAAGAACGTCTCTCAAGATTTGAAGTATGAAGTCGTTGCCAAATATCGGTCCGAGAAAGGTCTCAAACCGTGAAGCGAGTTATGCCAAGATATGAACTTTATGAAGTCCCGAGAAGCAGTTTTAAAAGATTTTGTCCTTTAGCTAACTATTGATTAAATCATCCCACTTTATTTTCAGCCTAAATAACTATCGAAATAAGTCAAACAATGCATCCTCGTGATCATTCAAGACAATCTTAAAATATAAGAGATACACCTAGGAATAAGGGAGTCTAAGTGAATAATTGGCCCACATGACTTCGTGTTAGTCTGCTAACTTATAATAACAATGATCTCGTTTTTAAGCTTGGTATGGGGAACGTGAAACTTGAGGATGATAAACGTTCATGGCAGCCAAAACCCAATGTAAGTCTTTGATTTCTTTACTTGTTTCAATCTTTTTATTTTACTTAAATATTTAGTATTTAATAAAGGCCAAGGTGGGTTATTTATGATGGAAAATGTAAACCATGCTTTAAACTTAATGCATTGCATAAGGGCATTGCAATGGTCAAGTATAGGGGATTTAATAAGTGTGAAAACACTTATCCTTTTACCACTTATTTCCAATAATAACAAGACCTGAACAAATATTTTATGTAATAAAAGTCGGAATTAAGCGTGGTTTGTGTTTTTATTGTGTTTTAGGACCAAAAGATGAAAAAGGAAGAAAACACGGGCTTTCACGAGCTTTTAGCGAAGAAAAAGAGAAAATACGAAGTCAAGAGATCAAGAGTGCTTAAAGAACGGAAGTCCAAGACCTATTCTGAAGATTTATCGAAGAAAAATTCTATAGACGGAAGTTTAATGAAGTCGAAGAACTCAAGTCTAAATTATAGAAGAAAATTATTAAGACGAGTTCAAATCCCGAGACAACGTCGAGAATGACAAAGATTTAAATCGAGTCGAGAAGAAAAGAAAGAAGGAAGCACACCACACATGCACTTCCCATTTTCCCTATAAATACCCTCCTAAATCATAGTAGGAGGGGGTTAGCTAGTTTCACTTTTAATTTTTCCTTTCTAGTTTTTAAAGAGAGAAAGTTCCAAACTTTCTCTCACTAAGTTTTTCATCTTTTCTTCCTTTTAATCTTTCAAGTTTAAGCTTTCATTAATCTTTGTATTTGAGTTTCTTTAATCAAAAGTTTAAGTTTAAGTTTGTGTTCTTTAATTTCTTTTCACATTTCTTGATTTACTTTTGATTTTGACCCGAAATTCATAATCCATACGGATTGATTTTATTTGATGTTTAAGTGGTTAAAAGGTTAATCTTTTTACTACTTATTAAGCTTTTATTTGGTTTAGGCTATAAGCTCTTTATGCTTATTGGCTTATTTTATGTTTTAGCTTATTACTTTTCGGATTATTAAAAAGGTTTTGTCTTTTTAGAGCTTATTTTATAAAGTTTATGATTTTATGTTTTTAAAAGTTGTCAAATTTAAGCTTATTGAGTTGTTTAAGGTCGGTTAAAGTAGCTTATTGTATGTTCTTATTGAGTTTTCAGCTTGCCACCAATTTCGGATTACTATTGCATTCCATCGCAATACTGGGGATTCAAACATTCAGATCGATTGCTTGTGGCTATCGCAATAACCCTTAAGGGGTTTTACTTTGCGATAGTTTGGTCTTTAACCCCTTATTCCGATCTGTGATTGCGATCGCTCATTGCGATCGCATATTCCGACGGGGCTTAAGGTCCTTTTAAGTCGAAACTCTGCCCAATTTTAGTTTGATACATTCCGATAGGTTGGACATTATTCCGATAGAATTTCATTGCGACAGAAACATTGCGATAACAGTGAATTCCGACAGCTTTGATGTTGATATTCCGATGGTTACTAACATGAACATTCCGATGGCTTTTCACTCATGTTATTCCGATGACTTGTTTTAGTTATATTCCGATGCTTTTGACTTTGGTGCATTCCGATGGAAAAGACTAGTTACATTCCGATAGACTAAGTTTAAGTTTTAAAGTTTTACAAAGTTTTATGTTTTAAGTGTTTTTCCAAATAATTTTCTAGTTTAAAAATTAAACGCTTTAATTTTACTCAACGACATTTTCATACTTGCTTTTAGTTTAAATTAGATAACCAAACCAAACCTTTTTGTTTTCCAAAAGATAATTGAGTCGCACTCTTAACCGGCAATCAATTCGAAAAGATCGGACGATAATATTTTATACTTGGCTAAAAACCTTGTATTAGAAATCAGTTTTGTGTTGAAGTAACTCAAAAGCCTTTTTGTCAACATTTTCTTTACGTTTCGAAAGCTCAATTTCAAGACGTTCACATTCTTTGATCTTATCAAGATATTGGCATGCAACTTCAGAATATTCATCAATATCAGCACAAGATGTAAAATAAGCACACATAACATCTTTAGAAATGCATTCTTGCAAGAGTAAATCATATTCATCTAAAAAATCAGACTTCTCCATTTGAAGATCTTCAATGTGTTTCTCAAGAGATTCAACATATTTTAAATCATCATACATTTCAGTCCGAATGAACTCCTCAAGTTGAAGAAGAGTTTCTTTAATCAACGCCGTGTTAGGAATTAAGAGTTCTTTCACAAGCAAGGTAATATCTTGAGGAATCGGACGTGTCCACTCAGCATTTTCACGTTTTGCCCAGTCTCTTTCAACAATAGATTTAACATTATCTATGTGGTGTTTAAGAATACCTAATGTTTTCCTACTCTTGCTTTTAGATTCATCTATATGGAGGTAGTTTATGTATTTGTAAACATTAGATTTCTTAGGGGCAAATGCTTTCTTTCATTGAATTCTCTTTTGTTTGCATTCTAGAAACACTTCCTCACGATTTTTCTGAGTTTGTTTGTTGAAAAGACCATAAAGACTATTCTCATAAGCATAATTATATGGTTTCACAAACTCCTTATTGACAAGAGGTTGACTATCATCATCCCAAAGGGCAGTCTATTCACTATTGGCACTTACAGGCATGCAATCAAGATCGGTCCTTTCAGTCTCATCAAGATACAGACACGGGTTCACAGCTTGAGCTTTGGCAAGGTACTCAGGACTTGCAAAGCTAGCTTGACCCGTAAACATCGATGGAGGTGCTAGCATTCTTACGGATTGAATAGAATCATGCATTTTATAAACAACTTTCTTCAAAAATTCGACTTGTTCTTCTAATTTCGTTACTTTTTCAGTTTCTTTATCGTATCTACTTTTGAAGTCTTTTTTTAACGCATCTACCTCTTGTTTCTTATCCTCAAGAATTTTAGCAGAATCGGTAGTGGTCATAGAGAGCTTTTGTTCAAGTTCATTAACTTTGGTATTGGCAAGGTACGTTTTTTGACGTTCATCCATTAAGAAAAAATTATATTGACGCTCCTCTTTGGCTAATAACTCAAGAGTTGTATTATATTTGTTTTCAAAATCGTCCTTTTGACTTTTTAACGTACATCCCTTGTACCCCTCAAGCTCTTTGGTTTTCTGAAGGAGCTCATCTCTATAGCTTTCAGTCATCTCAGTAGATTTGATAAGAGCAGCTTTGCATTCTTCAAAACTTTGAGTGAGCGTAGCGTTTGCCTTCGTTAATTGCTTTTGACTCTTTTTATTGTCAGTGACATCTTTTTGTAAAGTAGCAATTAAATTAGCAAGCGCAATACGTTCCTCTTCATCATATTCATTGGCATGTTGATCATCCTCAGACTCATTATTGCACATGTCTGATGAATCGGGTGTGGTATTGCTATCAACCGTTTCCATCATACACGTGTCATTAATGGCAGTTGGTGGATCACTATGCTCAGGAATATCACCAAACACATTATATTCATCAGTAGTGTGTACCTTATCGATTGGCTCAGTGTCAAAGATAGGGCCATTGTCATCTTTAGTGACTTTGAAAACTTCTTCAACCTTTTCCATGTACGAGTAATGTGCATCGAGCTCTTGGTCAGAATCTTCATCATCAGTATTGTAGAAACTAGAAGGGGGGGGGGGGTGAATAGTTTCTTATATTTACTTGTTAAAATGTGGTTTCCAAAAATCCTTTTTCAAAAACTTAGGCTTGAGGAAATATGTGAAATCTTCTTATGCACAATATGAACAATGATAGTGTAACTAAACTAATACTAACAAAAATATATCCACAAAGAATAAAGAATGATAGTGTAACTAATCTAATACTAACACATGTATATGCATAAAGAATAAAGAATGTAAAGAGTTAAGGGTAAAGAAAGATCAAAACGAACACCAAGGATTTATAGTGGTTCGGCAACGAAGCTCACTCCTCGTTCATACTCCACTCCTTGAGTACTCCTTACTCGAGAGTTCACTACACAACAAGCTCCTTATGGTGGAGAAAACAGTACACGTCGCTTAACCAATTTTCGACTCTAAGCTAAAAGTCGAGCCCTAATCGTAGCTAGGACCAATCTACACAACTATACTTAGTACATACACAACTTCCAAATAGACACAACTACTTGGATCTTCACAACTATGACACAACTACAAGTGTATAAAATTAGATCTTCAATGGATCTTTGGTGGTAGACTCAACACTTCACTAGGATAGTGTTCTTCTCTTTGCACTTGGAGAGGAAGGGATGGAAGAACAAGATTCACTTCTTAAACAAGTAATAATCAAACAAATGATCAAAGATTTGAGTGATTAAAGAAGGGGTTTGAATCTGGAAATAAATGTGCAAAATAGGTGAGGTGAAAAGTTGAGAATGGTCCACTATTTATAGGACAAAGGAACCAACGGCTATATCTGCCCGCGGTACCTTATCTTGGCCCGCGGTACCTTATCGATAAGGTACCGCCTAGGCGCTAAGGTACCGCCGGACTAGACTCCGCTCCTTTTTTTCCTTTAGTGGTGGAGGTCTTATCTGGATATAAAAAATATCCTGAAAGGATATTCTTAGCCAAATAAGAATATGCCATTTTCAAATTTCAAATAATTAATTTAATAAAACATTTTCTTAAAAAGAAAGTTTAATAAAAACTTGTCACACTTAATAAAAAGTGAGTTTTAAGAAAAGATTAAATCACTTGATCACTTGATTAAGGTTAGTACTTGTTTATCCATACCTTAAGTGAAAATGGGTAAAATGAAAAATACTTGAACTCAAGAATTCGTTATTCGTAGTTATCGTAAATGCTTGTTTTTACATATTGTCGTAATCAAAACTAAGCGAGACCGAAAAATGCAAGTAACGGTTTTAGTCATTATTGCATTAACAATCTCCCCCTTTTTGATTCCGACAATACATAAACTCAATCACACAAAAACAAGATTTTCGAAGACGAGTTTATTCATTTCTCCCCCTTTGTCGAAGCAAAAAGGTTGCGTAAGCCGGTGTTGAAGAAACGGACTTTGCAAAGACTCCCCCTTGGTGCTTACTCCCCCTAGCTTGGGGCACCGAGGAATCGAGATATGGTGACAAGCTACATAGAAGGGTTAGTTGAATAAAAGAAACAACCAACAATATATAGCAATAGGTCACATAAAAAAATAAAAGAGAAGAAAACACAAAGACAAAGATCCAAGATAGGTTACTAAAAGACCATCATATAAAGAAGTATGGAAAAAGAAACAAGCCAAAAGCATAAATCTAATCCTAGTTATTCTAGAATTCTAAGATTTGCTTGAATTTGGTGTCTTGTGGATAAGCAACCAATGCTTATATGAAAGACAAGGTAATAGCGGAGGGTGGTGGTGGTGGCTTGTTGGAGATCTCATAACCAAAGTGAAGAGAAGGCTTGATTAAGAGACTCTTGATGTAGCTCAACTCCTCATAGATGTGTGCCATAGCAAGGTGTTGATATTGACAACATTGACAATATGTTCTATGATGCATGACATTATCATGAGAAGGAGGAAGAACACTAAAGGGTGGTGGTGGAGGAAAAGATGTTCCACAATCAACATTCTTGGTAGGAGACATGTGATTAAGAGTGTTCTTGGGTGAATTTGGGTTGAAAGCAATTGGAGAAAATAGAGGAGATTCAAGGCTTTCATTGGGAGAATAAGACATTTTGGATGTGAAGTAATGCAAAATGCTTATGGTTTAAATAGGGAAGGCTTAGGGTATTTTTGGGGTGGTCAAAGGGTTTGAAACAAAGATTCTCAAAAATGTTGGAGCAAATCTAGAGTTTCAGACAAAAACCCGAAAAAGGAAGGCCACTATAGGCGGTTCCTTATCTAGGGTGGCGGTACCTTATCAATAAGGTACCGCGGTTCACATATGGAACCGCCTGCAGAAGCAGGGTTTGGTGTTTGGAGGTAGATTTTTCAGCAAATCTTATTTTTCTAGTCTAACTTATCATAGGGATATGCTTAAAAGCAAAGATAGACAAAGAAAACATATGCAAACTTACCAAATAGAGATTTGACCAAAATACATGGATTAAAAAAAATCGATGTAGGAGGTGTGTAAGACAAGACCTTAAGTCATGACATAATGATCCTCCATGATTCTATCTTGTTCTTGCTATGTTTGAGAGAATCATACATATGAATTATGTAAGCTCTAGATTAATAGCGAGAATCTATGAAAAATCGTTTTTAGATTGAATTAACAATGTCAAACGAATTTCTCAACCATTTTCGAAAGAGACTTTGAGAATTTTGAAAAGGATAGGAGAAGATTTTTCAAAATGAGTTTAAAAGACTCAAAGACTCAAAGTGGTAAAAGAAAACACACAAGAAGAAAAGAATTTAAGGAAGATGTTCCATTAATCCTAGACCTAGACGCAAGTAATTAAAAGGTTCCCTCTTAAGTGGCTTAGTGAAGATATCGGCTAAGTTGTCCTTGGAGGGCACCTTTTCAATAGAAATGTTCCCCTTTTGAACATTATCCCTAAGGAAATGGTGTCTAGTTTCTATGTGTTTGGTTCGTGAATGTTGCACGGGATTCTTGCTTAGGTATATAGCGCCTTTATTATCGCACATGATGGGAACATCATCAAGAGAAATCCTGTAATCAACAAGCGCTTGCTTCATCCATAGAGCTTGTTGGCATGCTTTTCCGGCACTCACATACTCGGCTTCCGTGGTGGATATCGCAAGAGCGGTTTGTTTCTTGGAGAACCAAGAAGTTAAACAACAACCCATGAAGGTACAAACTCCACTAGTGCTTTTCCGATCCACATAGTCTCCCGCATGATCCGAGTCCGCGTAGACAATGGTTTCTACGCCGGTCCCTTTAGGATACCATAATCCTTAATGTATAGTGCCTTTAATGTATCGGAAGATACGCTTAACCGCTTCAAGGTGAGAGGTATTGGGAGCCTCTTGGAAGCGAGCACAAAGGCAAACACTAAACATGATATCCGGTCGACTTGCCGTTAGGTATAACAAACTACCAATCATACCTCTATATTTGGTGTTGTCTACCGACTCACAATCATCATCTACGGTGAGTTTAGTATCCGAGGCCATAGGGGTCTTCATTGGTCTAGATTCTTCTAATCCAAATTTCTTTATCATTTCTTTAGCGTACTTAGATTGACTAAAGAAAATACCATCGTCCATTTGTTTAATTTGGAGTCCTAAAAAGAAGTTAAGTTCTCCCATCATACTCATTTCAAACTCATCATGCATGATTTTGGCAAAGTCATCACACAATTCTTGACAAGTTGAGCCAAATATAATGTCAACAACATATATTTGTACGATTATGAGGTGAGAACCTTTCTTCTTTGTAAAGAATGTATTGTCTACCATTCCCATGGTATACTCATGTTTAACAAGAAATGCTTTAAGTCTATCATACCAAGCTTTGGGTGCTTGTTTGAGTCCATAAAGTGCTTTCTTAAGCTTGTAAACATGGCCCGGTTTCTCAAAATCAATGAAGCCGGGAGGTTGAGCCACATATACCTCCTCATTGATCAAACCGTTAAGAAATGCACTCTTTACATCCATTTTTTGAAGCTTAAAATCTAAGGCACAAGTGTAGGCTAAAAGGATTCTAATTGATTCTAATCTAGCTATCGGTGCATATGTCTCGTCATAATCAATCCCTTCTTGTTGATTATAGCCTTGAGCTACAAGTCTAGCCTTGTTACGAGACACAACACCATTCTCATCTAGCTTATTCCTAAATACTCATTTGGTTCCTATAATGGTAGAACTTCTAGGTGGAGGAACAAGTTCCCAAACATCATTGGCAACGAATTAATTCAATTCTTCTTGCATCGCAATGACCCAACTCTCATCCGTCAAAGCTTCTTTAACATTCTTTGGTTCAATCAAGGAGACAAAACAAAAGAAGTTGCTTTGGTTTTGGACTTGAGATCTTAGGGTCCTTTGATTTAAGTCACCAATGACATTATTAAGAGTATGATCCCTAGACTCCTTAATGTTTACTTCCTTTTCAACACTAAGGTCTTCAACTCCTATTTTTCTAACCTCTTTGGCTTTAACTACTTCTAATTCATCCAAGTAATCATCAACCAATGGTGGTGTCTTGGGTGAAGGAGGGGTTTCATCAAAGGTTACGTTGAGTGATTCTTCAATAACCCCCGAGGTTCTATTTAGGACTATGTAGGCTTTACAAGTTTGGGAATAACCTAAAAGGATACCTTCGTAAGACTTTGGGTCAAACTTGGTAAGGTAGTCTTTGGTGTTGAGGATAAAGCACTTGCTTCCAAACACCCTAAAGTATTCTAATGAGGGTTTCTTACCTTTAAGAATCTTATAGGGGGTCTTTCCTAGGAAAGGTCGAATAAGAATTCGGTTGAGAATATAAGTCGATGTGTCCACGGCATTGCACCAAAACTTTTGAGGCAAATATTGCTCGTTTAACATCGTCCTACTCATCTCTTGGAGAGTCATATTCTTCCTTTCAACTACCCTATTTGATTATGGAGTGCGAGGAGCCGAGAAGTTATGGGTAATACCATGAGCTTCACAAAAGGCACCAAATTGCACTTCATTATCAAATTCCCTACCATGATCCGTCCTAATAGAAACAACTGAACATCCTAGTTGATTTTGAATTCTTCGACTAAATATTTCGAAGTGATCAAAAGCTTCATTCTTAGATGCCAAAAATCTAGTCCAAGTGAATCTAGAATAGTCATCAACTATAACTAGGGTATAAAGGTTACCTCCATAACTCCGTATGGCGGAAGTTCCAAAAAGATCCATATGTAGGAGCTCTAAGCACCGAGAGGTCGAAACCAAATTCTTGGCTTTGTGACTTGAGTGAACTTGCTTTCCAACTTTACAAGCATCACAAAAGTGACTATCAAACTGAATCTTGGGGAGGTGTCTTACCAACTCCTTAGAGACTAAAGATTGAATTAAACGCATATTAGCGTGACCTAATCTCCTATGCCAAAGAGTAGAAGTATCATCTATAGTCGCAAGACATATGTTGTCTTTTGACTTCTTATTAACCTTCATGACATAAAGCCCATGCTTTCTAACACCTTTTCCAATGACTTTTCCATCTTTTACGATTTCACTGTCATGTTCCGAAAAGATGACCTTACACTTATTATCACAAATTTGACTTATACTTAAAAGGTTAAATCCTAAGTTATCTACGTGCTCAACATTTTCAATGGTCATGGAGTCAAGAGAAACCGTACCTTTGCCAATGATATTACCACGTAGACTACTAGCGAATGTCACGTTACCTCCATCATATGCTTTGTAATGCGAGAATAAACTTCGATTACCCGTCATGTGTTTAGAACATCCACTATCCTTAATCCACTCATCGGGCTCCAAATCAATTCCCAAGCATATCTAGGTAACAACACACAAGATCAAACATTTGGTCCCCAATATCTCATGGGTCCAAAATTGTTAGTTCCAAACATCCCTTGCATTTGGTTGGGATGCATGAATGAAGAAGGGATTCCCCATGGAGAACAAAATGGAGGAGGGTAGTAATTCATGTAACCATTTTGTTGTTCATTATTTCTCCTAGGTGTGTTTGATCTAGGTTTAGAGTTATTATTATTCCTTCTAGGTGTTGGAGTTTTACTTCTAGGTCGTGAATTGTTTTGATTATCTCTTCTAGGCGATGTCGTTCTACTTCTAGGCTTAGACTCATTCCGTACTCTAGGTGGAGTAGAGGATAGTTTAGATAATCTTCTATTTCCCATGAGAGGTTTACTTAATGGCTTGTAGAACTTACCAATAGCATTGTCGTCAAGTATGGGTAATTTTACCTTATTAACAGTAAGATGCTTTAGTTTTTCATCTAACTTACACTTTTCAGAAAGTTCAGGATTTTCACAAAATTCATCTTCTGGCCGCGGTACCTTATCTATGGCGGCGGTTCCATAGTGATAAGGAACCGCGCCATACAATTTGGAACCGCGTCCAGTGGGCGTTTTTTGTGAAAACCTGACTTGTTTTGGTTCACTAGTTGAGGCTTCATTTGAGTTAAAACCTAGACCAAGTCTTTCCTTAGAATGAACTTGTTTGTTTAACATATCATCAAGAGCACTAGTACCTTTCATGAACTTTTCCAATTTAATGGAGGTGCTCTTGAGATCTTCATTCTCTAATCTAAGTTTCTCACAACTTAAGCAACTTAAATCAACCTCTTTATTTTTCTCAAGTTTAGCCAATTTCTCCCTAAGTTCATTGATCTCATTTTCAAGCTTAGTTTTGGTTGATTTTAAGGTTTTATTATTTTCTATGAATTTAAGACTAAGTTTGTGTAAGCTATCATATTTGCCTTCAAATTCAATATCATCTAAAGTGGAACTATCATTGCTATAATATTCGGTTTCGGAATGTACCTCTTTAGAAGTGTGAGCCATAAGACATTTCTCCTCTTTGGGGTTGTCATCATCATCTTCACCGCTATCGCTCCAAGCGCCACTAACGAATGCCGTGTGGTTCTTATCACGAGCGGGCTTTGGACAATCACCAATGAAGTGATTTGGATCACAACATCTAAAGCAATTCCTATCACCTTTTTCGTTCTTGACAAACCGATTCTTTGACAATGGTTTCTTGTCATAGTTGGGTTGCCTAACGTGTTGACCTCGTCTCTTGAAGAACTTCTTGAAATCTCTCACCGCCAATGCATACTCCTCGTCATCGCTTTCCGAGGAACTATCATGGTCACTTTGTGCCTTCTTGGCTTTAAGTGCAAGAGATTTCCTTTCACTCTTGGTTTTCACTAATTCCGAGTCCTTCAAAATTATCATCTCATGAACCTTCAAGTTTCCTATGAGTTCATCGAGTGATAAAGGTGAGAGATCTTTCGACTCTTCAATCGCCGTGACTTTTGCTCTCCACTTTGGATGTAAGGCCCTTAGAAACTTCCTAACATTTTTCTTGCTAGAAAAACCTTCATCAAGTGCTTTTAGACTAGTAATAATGGTGTTAAACCTAGCAAATGCACTATCAATAGTTTCATCTTCTAAGATGACAAATTGTTCATATTGTTGGACAAGAAGATCGATTTTGCTATCTTTGACTTGGCTATTACCTTGGTGGGTTACTAAAAGAGTGTTCCAAATATCTTTATCGGTTTCACACATAAAAATTCTTTCATACTCTTTCTTAGGCAAAGCATTATAAATCACCATTTTAGCCTCATTATTTTTTGAAAGTTTCTTTTTAGTATCGTCATTAGCTTTGTCAAAAGTGACCAATTCTTTTGTTTTAGAAACTTCATTAAATTGAAAGGGTAAAAAATCACCATTGGTAATAACATGCCAAAGATCTAAATCTTTTGATTTCACATAAGTTTCAAATCTATTTTTCCAATAAATAAAACTATCGGTTTCAAAAAGTGGTGGTCTTTGCATAGATTGCCCTTCTAGGTATTTGTTGGAATCCATAGATCGATTCAAGTTTTAAAATACAATATACTTTAAAAATTCTTGAGCAACCCTCTCTGATACCAATTGTAGAAACTAGAAGGGGGGGGGTTGAATAGTTTCTTATATTTACTTGTTAAAATGTGGTTTCCAAAAATCCTTTTTCAAAAACTTAGGCTTGAGGAAATATGTGAAATCTTCTTGTGCACAATATTAACAATGATAGTGTAACTAAACTAATACTAACAAAAATATATCCACAAAGAATAAAGAATGATAGTGTAACCAATCTAATACTAACACATGTATATGCATAAAGATTAAAGAATGTAAAGAGTTAAGGGTAAAGAAAGATCAAACCGAACACCAAGGATTTATAGTAGTTCGGCAACGAAGCTCATTCCTCGTTCCTACTCTACTCCTCGAGTACTCCTTACTCGAGAGTTCACTACACAACAAGCTCCTTATGGTGGAGAAAACCGTACACGTCGCTTAACCAATTTCCGACTCTAAGCTAAAAGTCGAGCCCTAATCGTAGCTAGGACCAATCTACACAACTATACTTAGTACATACACAACTTCCAAATAGACACAACTACTTGGATCTTCACAACTATGACACAACTACAAGTGTATAAAATTAGATCTTCAATGGATCTTTGGTGGTGGACTCAACACTTCACTAGGATAGTGTTCTTCTCTTTGCACTTGGAGAGGAAGGGATGGAAGAACAAGATTCACTTCTTAAACAAGTAATAATCAAACAAATGATCAAAGATTTGAGTGATTAAAGAAGGGGTTTGAATCTGGAAATAAATGTGCAAAAGAGGTGAGGTGAAAAGCTGAGAATGGTCCACTATTTATAGGACAAAGGAACCAACGACTATATCTGCCCGCGGTACCTTATCTTGGCCCGCGGTACCTTATCGATAAGGTACCGCCTAGGCGCTAAGGTACCGCCGGACTAGACTCCGCTCCTTTTTGTCCTTTAGTGGTGGAGGTCTTATCTGGATATAAAAAAAATCCTGAAAGGATATTCTTAACCAAATAAGAATATGCCATTTTCAAATTTCAAATAATTAATTTAATAAAACATTTTCTTAAAAAGAAAGTTTAATAAAAACTTGTCACACTTAATAAAAAGTGAGTTTTAAGAAAAGATTAAATCACTTGATCACTTGATTAAGGTTAGTACTTGTTTATCCATACCTTAAGTTAAAATGGGTAAAATGAAAAATACTTGAACTCAAGAATTCGTTTTTCGTTGTTTTCGTAAATGCTTGTTTTTACATATTGTCGTAATCAAAACTAAGCGAGACCGAAAAATGCAAGTAACGTTTTTAGTCATTATTTCATTAACAAGTATCATCAAGCATTACTCCTTCCTCAGCTGACAATTTAACCCCTGCTTCCATTTTCTTGCATAGCAGCATCTTTTCCTTGTGATAGCTGGAGTCTCTAACCCTTTTCGGCTTCCGGCATTCCTTTGCCATAAGCCCATAACCTTGGCAATTAAAACATTGAATCCCACTCTGCTGAACCACTTGACTTTGAACCGTTTCCCTATTCCCAGTAGCAGCAACAATCCTCTGAGTATCATACTTGGCAGTTTGTCGATCATATCTTGCAGAACCCTCAACATGTGTTGGATTATGTCGATCATACCTAGAAGGACTTTCACCACGTCGACATGTGTCATACCTTGGAGGACTATCAACATATCGGTTCTTGGTGTTAGATGATGTTCGAAGATTGTTGTTGGTGGGTTTGTAGATTTTCTTATAAGTCTTCATTATAAAAGCAATTCGTTGTTTCATCTCTTGGTTCTTTTGAGCTTGGTCTTCATCACTATCTTCTTCAGATGATGACTCAGATGGTGGTGATGGTTCTCTTGGCACTTTACCTCGAGATCTTGTGGATGATGAAGATTTAGATGATGTGGAAGATCATGGTGAAGATGATGTAGTGGAATATGGCTTAGGAGCACGAGAGTTATGACTTTGAACATGTTGAGTTGTAGTCACTAAAGCAAGTGGATTAGCCGTCTTGGCAACACGTTCAACTCGAATCTAATTGGCTTCATTCTGAAATTGCTTCAAGATGTCAAAGAGTCGATGATATGAGACCTCGTCTAACTTTTCTTGTTGTTTCACCAAAGTGACGAACCGTGTCTACTCGGGTTGAAGTTGTTGAATAAATTGGACATTGACTTGCATGATGGAGACTTGCAGATTATTTCTTGTCATGTCATTCACCATCTTATAAAACCTGGAGTAGTAAGAGTCAATTGATTCTCCATCCCTTGAAGTAAACTTGCCAAAATTCCAAAACAAGTTTGTTTTCACATCTTGTTTATTGAGTGATTCTCCTTGTTGCAAGCGTTCAATAGCAGTCCACATTTCATGTGTTGTAGGGCATGCATCAACCGTGGAATAAATGTCATCTCCAATCCCACTTAGAACCATATAGATGGCTTCCTTCTCCACATCATGCCAAGCACAATTTTCAGGTGTGAGATCGGCTCTTGTTTCATCACGTTCACTTGCAGGTATCAGATCAGTAGTATATGTGGCTGCTCTTGGAGGAATTGAGATTTTCTTGAATACATATGGTCCATGAGTAATACATTTTCTCAAGGCATCACCATTGGGTCTTGTATCAAGATATCGTATGAAACGTGATTGCCATTGAGCATACCTACCAGACACAAGCATTGGTGGTCTCTCTTTATTCCCCGCCACCATGATATTGTTGTTTGTGACACGATATTCTTGAGTAGAATCCATCTCAAAATTAATGTGAAGTGAATAGGATCTTAAGTAGATGAAATTGTGAAAAGATTGTGGTTGAAACTTGACGAAATTGTGAATAAACTTTATCTGGAAAAACAAGTACTTATCCGGAATATTTTACTTACTCTTATCCGGAATAGTTCAATAAGACCTTATCCGGAAAAAAATTCAATGCGAAGATTATCCGGAATAGTGTTCTTTCTCTTATCCGGAAAGTTTACAACTTTCTCTTATCCGGAATATTTACAACTTTCTCTTATCCAAAATGTTTTCGTAGACTTATCCGGAATAAGGATATTCCGTTACTTATCCAGAATATTATGAGATGAGTTATCCAGAATCACAAAAATGATGCTTATCCGGAATCTTTGTAGTGCTTCTTATCCGGAATAATTTGACTCTCTCTTATCCGAAATAATTGTTCTTCGACTTATCCGGAATAATACAAAACTACCATATCCGGAATAAATCTCCTTTGGCTTATCCGGAATGAACCTTTATATTTGTTATTCGCCTTATCCGGAGTAAGTTTTTCTTGGCTTATCCGGAATACTTTATGGTTCGGTTATCCAGAATCCACAGCAACACGTGCTTATTCGGAATCTTCCCGAGTTGCTTATCCGGAATAAATCAAGTCACCCTTATCCGCAAAACCTGCCAAGCTGCTTGTCCGGAATAGAATCCGAGAGATTATCCGGAATACTTAGGTGAAGCTTATCCGGAATATAATGCCAAACCTCTTATCCGGAACTCGAATTCGCTTTATATCCGGAATAATGAAACCCCAAAATTCCGGATAACACTCCAAACTTGCTTATCCGTAATCTACCAAAGGACCACTATCCGGAATAATGTAAAACCCTCAAATTCCGGATAAACAAACTTTCCAAGAACTTGATTTTTCCAAACTTATTCCGAAAATCAAACCAAAATTATCAACTTTTTTATAAAAATCAAGAAAAATGATAAACACAAATTCCTACCACAACTTTGTAGGCAATTTGTATATAGATTTTGAGCTTAAAAACACAAATCTTTTTTATACGAAATGATTTTAAAGATGAAAATCACACAAAATCAAAAATGATAACCACAAACTAAACACGAATCTACCCCATGGCGATTGATACCAAATGTTGTCCCAAATAATATGATGATAGATTAAGATATGAGATGGAAAAGATATGAATTTTAGAGAGAGAAAGTAGTGAGAGAAAGTAGAGAGAAGAAGAGGATTAACTTATAGAATATTAGATTAAGAAAGAGTTGTTACAAATGACCATTCACCCTTCTAACATGCTAGGAGGGTAGTATATATAGTCCACCCACATGCGGGCTTTAATGGGCTATATATTGGGCCGGGCTTGTCTTTTGGACTTTAATTAGTTTAAATCCAAGCCCATAAACCACGACTAATTAACTACCTATTACAACGTTCTAATAAATATTACAATAGAAACCTATGACCGAGCATTCTTGTTTGACTCAATATTTTGAGGCTAACAAAAGTTTTTCTTTGGGTGATTCAAAAGCCTAAAATTATGTACTCGGAACGTACTTTTCAAATATGCGGGATGTATAGTCATAGGAGGTCAGTAGCTTGGTAGAAATATTTGTACAAGTGTCGGGTTCAAGGTTGAGTTTTGAATAGTAGTTTTAAACTTATGATTTGGGATGTTCAGGGTACCTAGTCTTTGAGTTGAGTCTTGAGATCATCTAGATGATTTTTTGTAGATTGTTTAAGTCACATAGATGTGGGGAGGTAAAGAAAAATATTCTTTTGGGAAAAGTCGATTTTGCGTACGATTTAAATTATATCTCGCGGGGCGTAAGATGTTTTGGTTGCCATTAAGTGTTCCTTGGACCATTTTTCCTTGTCATGAGTCATTTGAATTGGTACATGTTTCGAGTTGAGTTTTCATGGTTTTGGTCTGTTTTAACTCGTGCACGTGAAATGTCGTTAGTTATCTGTGGGTTTGATTCGTTGATCGTATCTGGTGGATTCAGGATGTAGTTTTGGCTTCGTATTGATTGGGAGCATTGAGGTAGTCATATGGAAGACTTGGTCGCGCCTAAACGATTAAGTAGGTGGCCATGAGAGAATGGTTGGAATGCCCTTAGTGGGGAGGAAAGAGTTAGAAGTTCGTAGACAAACTAATGTGGTCATGAGGTCTCTTAGGAGTGCCAAGGGAGATGAATAGATATTTGTATAAAGTATGGATATTGGCACAAGTAACCATCATAGAGAATGTTGGAAGGGGATGTGATATTTCAAAGGTACTTGTGATATTCGTTAGGTATGTAAAATTTTCCGAAAACTTCTTAAGATTTAGTAGGTTTACCTATTATCTTGAAGTAGAACCATGAACAGAGCCAGTAGAAGGAGCAAGATGAGTTGTAGTTAGTGCCTTTCCAAGGCAATTGTTGATGGAATGATTTTAAAGACATGAGTTGTTAGAAATTGCAAGGAATGCAAGATAAAGGTTGAGTTGCCTTGTAGTAAATGTGATGCGAAAGCAGTTGGATGCGTTGATAAGAAGTAGTATCGATCTTTTAGAATGTGTGTAGAATTTCGCGAGTATAAAAAGGTAGAAATTTGTTTGTGTTGCTGCCAAGAGAGGATGCAAGGACGATGTTAAGAATATTGAATGGACGCTTTGGGTTTACGGTTATGCATTTGGCTTCACCAAAGCACTAGCAGTTTTCATAGAGTCAATGAACCGAGTGTGCATGACCGTATATAAACAAGTTGTCATCAGGAGTATTGACAACATCTTGATCTACTCAAAGTCTAAGAAGGAGAGTGAGGCGAATTATGTGTTGGTTTTGAAGTAGTTTAGAAAAAGGAATTATACGTTTTAGTATTAAGTTTACCATGATGAGTAGTTAGAGATGATGGCATGTCATGGAACCAGCAAAGGGTGAAGTGAGGAAGGACGAGGAAGCATTTTGGAGGCTGAAGAGGTGGATTGGATAATGAGTAGATCGTGGCATTATCGGAAGGACTGGATGAATTCGCGAAGCATGACGATACGTGGAGCAAGGATTTGGATGCGTACGAGGACGACAAAGAAAGGCGATTGCTTATACATTGCAAAAACTGGAGATTTAGAAGAACTAGATAAGACTTAGTTAGTAGAGCTGGATTGTTAGATGTCCCTACAATGCTAGAGGCATTTGGTGTACGAGACGTAGAGAATGATATATACGGATCATGAACGTCTCCAACACATATTCAGCCCTCTTGATTGAACATTTGGCAAAGGTGATGGGTGGAGTTAAGTGATGAAGGAAAATTGCAAGGCCAAGTACCATCTGGGAAAGGCAAGCATAGTTAATGAGACATGGAATAAGAGGGAGGAAGTGATGCTGAGACAAAATTTAGCTATATAGATGACGTGTTAGGAGGGTTTGGATGAAGGATGTAAGCTGCACGAGTAGTTGTCTAAAGAAGAGAACGCGTCAACATTTATGTTGCGTGGCTTGGACAATCATATAGAGAAAAGGGGCATAGGCTATACTTCCTACATAGCTAGGAGTAGCATAGAAAAGGCAGTGTAAGGACGAAGATGGTAGAGGGGATACATAATGGGGTAGAGGAATAAGTACGATGAGAGTTGGGTGATAGTCGATAGACTGAATAATTCATCCCATATTCTAAGAGGAATGAGAAGTCAAGTAGTTGAGAAGTTGGAAGGATTGCGTACGGATGTGATGGAATAGGAGTTTCTGCATAATAATTAGCCTAAGAAGTATGGAATGCTTTATGAAGGATTATGGCAAGGGAATAAATGATGGAAAGTAAGCATAGTATACTGTTGATAGACTAATGGTTGGTATGAGCATACCATAAGGATAATGGAGGAAGACGCCTAGAGCATTGGCGTGTGGTTTGGAGATTGTTGGGGAATGCATTTTATTTAGGAATAATTCTTCTACAAAGAGAGTCACTAGTAAGAGGGGCGTATTCCTCACTGATGAGAATGTAGGGAATAAAAGAGGATCGCCTAAATTATTGGCTGAAGATGAGATAAAAGATGGTATGGAAATTAAGGTTATGGAGAGACAAGCGAGAAGTAGTATGGAGGAAGAATGGCTTGAGGGAGCAAAAGGTTGTCAAGATAGTGGGGTGATATTGAAGGGGGAACCGTTAGAGCAAGAGGTTAGTAGTCATGAACAATGAAACGTCCACCTAGAGAAAAGGTGTAACACCTGTTAGTATGAAGTATAGTTAGTTACTTGGTGCCGAGCATGGGAAAGCAAGGATGAGGTGGTGGTTATGACATGTTTCATGTGAATGTTATGGGAAGCTTTTGGTTATGCAATCCTGCATATACCATTAGATGTGATTAAGGTTGGGAGAACTTCTAAAAGATGGAAAATCCATAGAGGATAGAAGCCGTTAGGTCTGGTGATAGGATTTGTAGTAGAAATTGTTGGAGTTAATTCATAGGAGATGAGGTGGATCACCGTTATAGTGGGATGAAGTTAGAAGCGGCCAACGTATTGGACCGGAGGTGGATTGGAAAACTATAGAGGTGGTGGCAGTGCTTAAGTAGAGGTTAAAAATGGCAAAGAACCGACAGGAGAGTTGTGCGGACGAGAGGCATAAGCTGTTGGGATTTAAGATTGGAGGTAAGGTTATGCTAGGGGTTTCACCATGGAAAGGAGTGATGTGGTTTGGGAAGAAAGGGAAGATAGCACCTAGAATCATGGGTCTGTTCGAAATCCTTGAAAGGATTGGACCAGTGGCTTATAGGTTGAGGAATTACTAGGAGAATTGAGTAGTGTGCATGATGTATTTCGTGTATCAAGCTTGAGGAAATGCTTAGCAAGAACCGACTTGAAAGTACCATTAGATGATATCAATATGGATACGAGTCTTCGTTTCATCGAAGAACCGGTAGAGATTTTAGGTCGTGAAGCTAAGACTTTGGAAAAAAGGGTAATATACCGTAGTTATGGTTGGATGATATTTGGAACGTGGACTAGAGTTCACGTGGGAACGGGAAGGATTTATGAAGAACAAGTATCCTTAGATATTTGCTAATGATTATCCTAAGGAGTAAATCGCGGGACGAGATTTCTATTAGGAGGGAGTGATGTGACAACCCCGGTTTTTGAGGTTCGTCACTTAGTCTTATTTTTGGGTTATTTTGTGTAACTATGTGTTTTATGTCATTTATGTGTTTATATGTTTGATTTTGGGGATGAGAATGAACAAAATGAGGTACATGATTTGTAAATCATGGTACGGGCTGGAAATGAAATGAAATGAAATGAGTTCAGAAATGAACTGAGGGAAAGTTCGAATATCATTTTTACAAGGTTTCGTGTACGTAACGTATGTTGTATGTATGTATTAAGTACATATTATATGGTTAGGATAAGTTTTAGAGATACTTTCCAAAATTAGAAACATTTGGAAATGATGGTTAGTTTGGAAATCGCGTAGAAAGTCGAAAAAATCAACGTAAGGCTTTAGGGTTTTGGCTCGGAAGTAACCCAAATGTGAGGTTTAGTTTAAGAATGATATAAGTTATAAAATAAGGTTAAAAACCAGATCCTTAGGTGTTTTGGGCTTGGTTTGGGCAGCCAAAATAAAAAGAAGGAAGAAAATAACCAAAAAGCCCAAAAACAGGCCCAATGAACTTGTAATTGGGTTAGGAGGCCTTTAGGATTACATTAAACCCATACCATAACAAAAAACATCAGATTTTTACTCACCATGATCTCTCCTAGTCGAATTCCATCAATGGTGGAATTAGGTTTCATCAAAAACAATTTCTTCCTTTGATTTCTAAGGTAAAATATTCAAAACTCTTCTTTAATGTATGATTTTAATTAATCTAATCATGTAATTAATCAATAGATGATGGATCTAGGGTTAGGTTAAACATAAATTCTGTATTTTAATGATATAAACATGTTTAGATTAATTAGGGTTAATAATTATACATGATGTGGATAATTAATTAAACTAGTTGTGTTAAATTTGTTTTTAAAAACTGGGCACAATTATTGGTCCATTGTTTTGATCATATCTAGAGTTCTACAAACTTTTAATTTTCGAATCTTATATCCCTAAAAAGGTAATTGAATTGGATTTCAAATTCAAGAAACTAGAATTGAATTGGAGGTTGGGAAGTGAGTCAAAAATAGGTTACAACAGTCGAAGGTCAAAATAGTTTTGAAATCAATCAGGTTTAATTTAATGTTTTAAGGTGGTTAGGGAACTTAGGAGTACAAATGGACTTTAAAACGAACATGAGAGTTATTTTATATGTTATATAAGATATCTAAAAGAAGGATAATCAATTGGGATAGTGGAATACCCTCTGATCATAACAAACTTTTCATATGTTCAAAAATCGGTAAAATCTGGATAGGCGAAAGTATAAGTTGTATATCGGGGACTTAAATTAGCTTTGATATTGGGGAAAGGTCTGAGAATTTAGGTCACACATATAAGTTTGTAGGGTTTTCATTTCAAGGAATGTGGGTTAGTTTTGGTGGGCGTTTGGCTCATAATACGGAGTATGAAAATCGGGACTGTTTTAGGTAAAATGTTAACGTGATGGGTTATGAACTTAACTAAGTTAAGGGCTTATAGAGGGGTGTAATGGGATGCTTATATCACATAAATGAGGTTAAGTTGTAGGAGAATGTTAGATATCCATCATATATTGATGAGCCATTTTGGTATGTGGTTCATCTCTTGATTGTATATGTTTGTGTGTTTAGATTTTCGCTAGAGCGTGGATATTTGGAGAAGCTTGAATCAGGTGAGTTTCATAGTTCCATGTTTCTATGATTTATAAATGTTTTGAATTCCAGATGGGATGGAAGAGACATTGTGTGGTTTTGTAATTAGTGCTGTGAATGTTTTTATGGTCTGTGATGGACTTATGTGTACATTTATGTGATTAACCGCTATGTGATTCTTGATTGTTATTGTGGTTTGACTTGGTACCAAGGGGATGTTGATAAGGCGGGGCCTTGGGATTGGTTCATAGGTGTATGGGCGCCTATGGGACGATGGTGTTTAGAAAGGCTTGGAGCCTTGGAATTGTTTTGGTATGATTAATCTTGAATTGTTAGTTGTTAATGCACATTTGTAACACATTGTCCACATATTTTTATTGTTGGTGGTTATTCACAGCTTATATTATAACTGATTTGAGGTTGGAGTCTAAACCTATGACTCTCACCAACATTATGTTGACGTGTTTTAGTGTCTCTTTCAGGTGAGAATGTGGTTAAGCATGAGAATAGGAGTGGCTAGCTTTTGAGGCTTAGGATTGCATTTGGAGGAATCCCCTTTCCTCTTAGTCTTTATTTGATATTTGAATAAGTGATACTTTGTTGACACCTATATGTTTGCTTTGTTTATGTTAATTGTTTGTCTCGAGTAAGTGGTAGGACTGTTAGCTACTTACCTAGACTCCTGCATTGTTGAGATATTGTCATGACATTTGTGTCACCGTTTTATGACATTTCTTATTTCATTTAGTTATCTCTATAGACACGCTATGTTGTGATGATATCCATACGTCGCGCCCCATATTCCGTCATGGTGGGGTGTGAAAGTCACCTACCGCAGTGTTATTTTATGTTGACACTGGAAGGATGTCCACTCTTCACTATGAACACTAAATAGTGTTACTCAGAGTGTTCTGGCAAGATCACTTGGATAATGCGTAGAGGCCCTGGGACAAGTTTAATCTCAATTAAGAGTTAAACCATCGTTTCTTTCCAGTTATCACAAGATGAGTTCTTAAAGAACCGCACGTGTCACCTACCATGAGCTTGTTTGATGTTGGCTCAAGCAGGATTTCCATCTTCATTATAATACTTTCGTATCACTCAGATGTCTTGGCAATATTGCAAGAATATTGCATAGGAATCATAAAAAATCTTTATTGTTTTTTTAAAGTTGTGTCCTAATGAGACTTTTGATGATCTCGTGGCTCTAGACTCAATAGTGCATTTTGTTTTAGTGAGCGGAGGCTGGAGAGGATTGCCACCTTTTCAATATCAATTTATTCGGAGTGAATAAACCGATAGATAACGTGTTGAACTCCGTGACATTAAAGCAAATATCTTTTGAGAGATATTTGAGTTGGCTGGGAGGGGTTGTGTATCGCATCACTGGGTCCATGATACTTTTGTCTTCAAGATGAGTTGACCCGGTTTCTGCCTAAGTTGTAAGGAGGGCTACTTTTTTTACACCCTTTATCTTTACAATTCTTTTTCATTCTTCAACCCCTTCAATGCTTACCAATACATCATCACTAGCACCTTGTTGTGATTGTTCCAGTGCTAGCATCCGTACTTGGTCGGCATTCAGCTACGTTCACAATCCATTCCCCATCTTTCCTAAGGACTTCTATTTTCTAACTATGTAATTGTCCTTGGGAAGATTCCTCTGGTTCTGGAAGAATCATTGGACTAGTACCTAATCCTACCACCCTTTTGTCACCACAATCGTCGTGAGTTAAGTGTGTTTTGGGTAAGTATTCGTCTTCATGAAAAATTCCTTAAAATCACTGAGGTACTTGTGATACAAATGTCAAGAGTTTTTGTACCTTCAGTGTTTTTGTCAACAAAAGTCTCCCCCTTAACATATGCGTAGCATATATCAAGTTGGATTTTCTATTAAGCCCTTTTTCATTTAAGCCACATATGTTTTACAAGTCTCCTTAATCCCATTTTCTCCCCTTATCCAAAATGTTAACCATTAATCTTTTGGATATAAATGGATTAACCGGTCTTTGGTTTAAAAATGAAATTGGTTGATGGCCATAGAACATATTACTGCTCCCCCTCAAATTAATGAGGGTTAGTTGTAGTGCTTGAGTACGATATATTTGAAAGATTTAGAATCTTAAGAGAAATTCTTGAAAAAATATCATACTTTTACACTACAACAGTGCCACAAAAACCTATTATACATATATTAACATATTCACAATAATTAACATATGGAGTTGACCTGATAGAAGACGATCCATAATTAAATAAAGTTCCGTGAACCTGTGGTGAGCTCCATATGGTCTTCCACCTACGAATCGTTCCAAACTTCTTAGCAACCGGCACTCCCTTAACTTTTCCTCGATCTTTTTAATCGCGTACTTAGCTCCTCTTTGCATTGGCCCGTCCTGTTGTACTTAACTGCTGGAAGCGATTGACCGGCATTGAGAACAGTCAGATCATCACGAACGTGTTTGAGCGTACCATCACTGAATTTATGCAGTTCGGAGAATCTCATGAACTGCATGACGCCTGTCCTGTTCAGATAAAATATCTCTGCTTCCTGTGTCGTAGTCCCCATGTAAGGCCTTTTATCCTTGTGGTAATTACTGAGCGGAGATGTGTGGGGACGTTGCAAGTTTAGCTGCTTTTGGTAACTTTCCACTCCTAGTTGAAAATCTTCCACCCGGTTTTTGATGACGATCTTTCGAGCATATTGACGAAGGTTTGAACTCAACGCAATGACTATCTTAGGAGGTAAATGGTCTACCTTTTCTTGAGCCAATAAAAACAAAAGATCTTCTATGTCTTCAAGGCGAAGGTACTGGAGATCACTTTCGTCAATTCTGTATTTTTTTTCATCGGTACGTTTGAACACGATTACATTCAAGTAATCATAACCGAATACAGTCTGAGTAGTTTCTCCTTGTATGCTTTTAATTCTACGATCTGCGACAATAGAAGAACCTCTTTTTGGACGACGAAAGTGATTGTAAGCTAACCAATTCTTTGCATTCCAGTGAGAGATGCCAAATGATGCATAGGTATCATAAAACTTGAGAAACTTCCTTCTCCATAACGCATCAGGTAATTTATCTTCAATCCAAGGTACATTCTCCATATTTATAGCCTTGACCATAGTAACTGATGTAGCATATTTCTTCGCATCTTTTTCAAGATACTCGAGATCATGACAGACAAAATATTCTATTGGAATCATTGCAGAACCGGTGATGACTGTGGGTGTAAGAGGCCGTAAACTGGAGTCTGAATTCCCGTAGTCGTCGCTCTCATGGCCTTTGTAAGCTCATTTATGTGATATTCAGCCTCATTATGGCTGATCTTCAAAGTATCAAAGAAATCCACATCTGTGGCTGCCATTTTGAGAAGATCCGGAGTCATTGTTGGTTTCCCATGATGATACCTTAGAAAGGCCGAGAAATCGATTGGAGGTATTGAGTGAGCTCCATTTCTGTTGCTGTGGCGAAAGGATGTTGTGGTGCTGCATTTGTAAGCCTGAGTTGCTCATGTACAGTGTCGTCTATGATAAGAGATTCAGCAAAAGTCGGTTCTGGTACATTTAAGTCTTCGACTTCTATATCGGAATTGTGATGATCTTCAGAAGATGTGAAAGGTTGTTCTTCTGACACCGGTATATCATCTTCAGGCATAGAGACTGGAATTTCGTCTTCTGGCATAGACCCTGTAGGTTCATCTTCATGCGTAGATACTGGAATTTCGTCTTCTTTCATATGTTCTATAGTTTCGTTGTGAGAAGCAATAGTAGAAACCGGTTTAGTAGACATACCTGTGTCAGTATGCTGAGATTCTGGCACCATAGCGTCCACAGACTTTTCTGCAGTTCCAGCAACTCTTTCTTCAGCTTCCTCAATACCTTTCTCAGTTTCCTTATCAACTTCACCCTTATTTGACTCGTTACCACTCGTACCCCTTTTGTCATTATCACCCTTTTTGGTTCAATTCCCGTCACTATCATTATCATCATCATCATCATCCTCATCTCCATCTGTATCCTCATCCTCGTTTTCTCTGTTATCCTCATCCTCTTCTTCCTCGTTCTCTTCTTCTTCATCCTTATCTTTCTCCTCTTCTTCCTCATCCTCTTCCTCATTTTGATCCTCATCGCCATCATCCTCATCATTGTTACCCTCGTTATCTGCCTCCTCTAGCTCGTCTTCATCTTCAGACTCAGAGTCTTCAGTATCTGCAGGTGTATCTTCAATTATAGCTTTGTTGAGATATTGCAGAACTTTTCGTTTATATATCGTTTTACGAGGCCCCATATCTTTCAGTCGTGTTTGCAACAATTGCATCAGTTGAAGAGTAGATAAACATGTGCTGAATAGAGTTGGTAGCTCGTGATCAACATATGACTTAACTTCCATCGAATGATGTTGGTCATAGTATCATTAACGGACCCAAGAAAGGCAGCATTCTCTTTGTCACAATTTTTCTTCTCTCCAAGAAATGTTTTATGTTGTCTTTTAAGCTTTGAGACGCTGTCAGATATTTTCTTAAGTGTAGACTCGTCAAGTTGCGGTTCCTTGAGGGTTTGTGTGTCGGGATTGGTGATTCTTTCATTTAGTGCTTCAATTTGTTTAGCTTGAGACTCCAATTGTTGTTGAAGATTCTGAATCAGGGGATCACTGACTGTGAGGAATGGGTTGGAGGTGGATGATACTTGTTGTACTGATGGAGGAGGTTGAACTACGAGTGTTAGAGAGGTTGTGGATAATACAGGTTGTGCAAGGATTGGTGACGGTGTTGGTTCAATCATTGGGGCGGTAGTTGGTACAGGTTGTTCAAGGATTGGTGACGGTGTTGGTTCAGTCATTGCGGCGGTAGTTGGTACAGGTTGTTCAACAAGTTCGGGTGTGAGAGTTGGTGTGATGACGTTGGTGATGACCAGGGGGTTAGTGGTGGAATGGTAGTTGTTGTAACATAAGTTATAGGAACGTCCACCATATTCTCATTTGTCGATGGATCAGTATTTGTGACTTCGACGCCCTCCCCTTCAAAATTAAGATATTTCATAACATCATCAGAGCCATAAGTAGACTTACTTTGGAGTGGAGTTCCTGGAATGAGATTTACATGAGCATCGTCGTTAATCACAGTGCAAGTTGGTGCTGGTAAGGATTTGGTGATATTGGCATCATGATAAAGTAAATTTGTTTCTGTATTGTCACTGCCACCACCCTCTTCACTATGCTCACGACTTTCAAAGTTGAAGTTATCAACATCTTCATCAATAGGATCTTCATAAAAGACAATAACCAAATTCGTCTAAGTCATCAAACAGTGTTGAGCTTGATACCTTGGATGTTGCAAAAGCCTCCTCTCTGCACTGCAAAAGAGTGATACGCAGTTGTTTGGCTTCAGAAATGGTTTCTTGAACTTGTTCATCTGAAGCAACAAGTGCTTCTTTACCTTTGGTTTGCTTTGCTCTTTTTGTCCTTTTTAGGGATACTTCTTCCTGTTCATTATCAGTTTGGATCATCTCTTCATCATCATCTTCATCAAATATTTGCTCTTTCCCGGTGCCTTTATCTTTGGAAGAAGAAGTCCTTTGATGCTTGGCCATATTTTTCTTCCTTATACCTGTTTGTTTCTCAGATGGATCTGCATTTGCTCTTTTAAACTGTGCTTCAATGTCTTGGGGCATCTCTTGGTAGTGGTCACTCTCCTTGATCCCTTCATTGATCTTGATGTCTGGCACAGGAGCTGGTCTTAGTGAGTACTTTGTGAATTGATTATCAGCAGTCATAGTGTCCAACACATTGTCTCTATCTTGAGTATGATAGAATAAATTCCGACGAGGATCATAGCTGGGTCACTCTTCATTAAGAAATTGATGATGAGTTTTGGGAACCTTGGAAATGGGAGATGCACCGCTTTCTTCTTGGAACTTGTGAATTGATGACAGAATTCCTCCCAAAGTTGTAGTGCATAGTCCACCTTAGATCCAGTGTAGAGACCCCAAAAGATATTATCCTGAGAGGGTCTCATTGCTTCTGCTCCACGAATCTTAGAACTAAGGCATTTTACTAAGATAGTGACAATTGCTTTCCAAGGTTGCCCAATATATGGTGTGTTAAAGTGAGATAGAAAACTAATTTCACCCTCATAATTCAGTTCTCGAATTACACGAAGCAGTTCATCTGTATCTGGGTCAGGCATAAAGTGTTCTCCTTTTGCTAACTTAGGAAACTTGAACAGTTGCCTAAATTGACGCAGTTCAAGTGTCAAATCCTTCTTGTTGAGCTTGAAAGAGATAATCTTTTTTGACAATTGTTTTCCCTGTGTAATTGTGGCAGTTGTCCAAAACTCGTGCATATATACTTCAGGAACTGATGTTGTGGCACGTAATGCGTCCTTTATCGGTGAACAATCTAGGATGTCCGTTGCAATTTTGAATGCCGGCAAAGTAGGATCAAAATCGTCTTTCAAACGAAAATTTTTTGGTGCATGTTGCATTTTGGCACTAAGTGGAACAAGGACAAGTTCTTGTTGTTTTTGTTGTTCTTCGTTTATCGACATTTTCCTGCTTTAGATAAAAACATGCACACTTGATATACACACACACACACATACACACACACACACATATATATATATATATATATATATATATATATATATATATATATATATATATATATATATATATATATATATATATATATATATATATATATATATATATATATATATATATATATATATATATATATATATATATATATATATATATATATATATATATATATATATATATATATATATATATATATATATATATATATATATATATATATATATATATATATATATATATACATATATATATATATATATATATATATATATATATATATATGTATATATATATATATGTATATATATATATATGTATATATATATGTATATATGTATATATATATATATATATATATATATATATATATATATATATATATATATATATATATATATATATATATCATAAACTATGTAAATCCTAAGCATAAGGAATAAATCACAAGAAACGTCACCACATTGCATAACATCACACTAAGACAAAACTACTCTTAGAAATTTGTCATCTTTTTAACAACATAATCTAGTAGTGTTTATTTTAATATCACAAGTCACAATGAGTATAGTCTATGAAACACAAGCATGTCCTAAATTTCTATCGCAATAGCCAAGTCCATCGTAAAGCTAAACACATCTAATTGTCCTTGCAAATGTTGGTCCATCGTAACGAGATCGTAACGTACCCATCGTAACGGACCCATCGCAACGGACCCATCGCAACGGACCCATCGCAACGGACCTATCGCAACGGACCCATCGCAACGGACCCATCGCAACGGACCCATCACAACGAATCCATCGCAAGGAATCCATTGCAACGAATCCATCGCAACGAATCCATCGCAACGAATCCATCGTAACGAATCCATCGCAACGAATCCATCACAATGGACCCATCGCAATGAATCCATCGCAACGAAACCATCATAACGTACCCATCGTAACGAACCCATCGCAACAGACCATCGGGGCGATTGATCGCATTACATCCATCGCAATCAATGCGATCGTTGCCATCGCAATCTGGGCGATACATAACAATGAAAACCTGGTGATCTCGATTACTGGTCTTAGAGTGCGTTTAAAACAAAATCTTTTAAAACCAATGGTTACCTATCTTTGATTAACAAAACTCACCACTCAATTATCACTTTGATGGTACTTGAGTTTTGAAACCCCAAATTAATTTGATCATGAAGTACTGGTTTGAATGATTATGATACAAAGAACAAGATGAACATAAAGGAAACACGTTTATGATAATAATACCTAGATGATCTTGCAGTTTTAGCACTCAAAAAAGAAGGTGGAAGGTTTTTCTAACGATGGCGGATGGAGTAAAAAAATATGTGTTTGTGACGATAAAGAAGTAACAGGGAGGGGGGTTGTTTTGTTTTGACTTTGGTCAAAGCAATTGCACTAAATTGCATCTTGGTCCCCCTGATTGCAAGTGTTGTAATTTTGGCCCCCCAGTTAGAAAAGTTGTTAATAAAATAACTCGTAACTTCTTATCTTGACATATAAACACGATCACATACACCAATCACTCAACTAACACAATCACAAGGCACACTTAGCATATGATGAAGAAGATAACCATTTTACATTTTTCTGAAAATCCGTTTTGAAGACTTGTCAAAAAGAATAATGATTTGATATTTGCTCCCCCTTAAACGCAGACCCGTTTTCTATTTAAAGATCTGTAGTCGTTGTTTTTAATGAGACAAATATCCATGAAGACCTTTTTCGTTTAATGATTTTCTGAAACGATTCTAGTGGCAATAAGATTTCTCTTATTTTAACAAAATAAGTGCACTGAAGCGTACACTAATTTGTGTTGGACCAAGTTATAAAGTAAACTTGATCCCTTACAAGGTTTTAAAGTAAACCTTGCCCGAGAAAATTAATTCCCGTTGTGAGCCAATGTTTTCAAAAGAAATACATGACTTTAATGCGAAAAGCGGGTTGCAGTCAGAAATAACTACAAGCCATATGGGCATGTTTTAAAATATTTACAACTTTCATACAGACTCTATTTATGGCACCGTGTCAATATTAATCGCCATTTCTAAGGCCGTAAATATAACCGTACTAAAAGACATGCCCGATTTAAAGCGAAAAATATTTTTGGGTTTTCTTGATTTTATAATTTTTATGGTTTTTGTAAGTTTTATATTTTTGTATTTTTCTTTTGATAATATACAAGATCACGATAAAAGGATACTCTAGAATAGTTTACCACCACTATTCTGTAGATTCTTCTGCCAATTCCTTAAGTGTCGCTGGTGAGAATGATTTCATGCCTAGCTTTTCGATCAAAAACTTGATACGTCCTCGATCTAAGGCCTTTGTGAATATATCCGCCAGCTGATACTCAGTGTTGCCAAAATACAGCTCGATTACTCTATTTTCCACTTGCTCTTTGATGAGGTGGTAGCGTATGTCAATGTGCTTTGCCCGGGAATGTTGAACATGGTTGCAGCAAAGGGCAATGGCGCTTTTGTTGTCACAGTACATCAGGATTTTCTTGAATCCAAGACCGTAGTCAGTTAATTGTGATCTCATCCAAAGAACATGAGCACAACAACCGGACATAGCAATGTATTCAGCCTCTGTACTTGAAATCGTAGCGCTTTTCTGCCTTTTAGATGCCCAACTAATCAGTCTATCTCCAAGAAGTTGCACACTGCCAGAAGTGCTACGTCGAGTATCTTGACACCCAGCATAATCCGCATCTGCATATGATATTAGTGCAATAGAGGAATCCTTCGGATACCACAGACCATGATTAAGTGTTCCTTTAAGATACCGAAAGATCCTTTTCACAACATGTAAGTGCTTTTCGGTAGGCCGAGCCTGATACCGGGCACACATGCATATAGCAAATTGCAAATCAGGCCTGCTAGTAGTCAGATAGAGAAGGGTGCCGATCATTCCATGGTAAAGTTTAGGATCGACAGCAATCCCATCCCTATCCTCATCTAACTTGGATCTCTCCACCATTGGAGTATCCATGGGGTCACAGTTTTCAAAAGGATACTTTTCAAAGATTCTAGAGCATATTTGGATTGATTAATGAAGATGCCTCTAGGATTTTGAGAAATTTGCAACCCTAAGAAAAATGAAATGTTTCCCATCATCGACATCTTAAAACATGTGGACATGATTTTCTCAAAATGGTCAGACAGTCTTTGAGTAGTGGCAGCAAATATTATATCGTCAACATAAATTTGTACCAGTACCATCTCGTTGTCCTCCTTGAGAATGAATAATGTTGGGTCCACTTTGCCTTTGGAGAAGCCTTCCGATATCAGATAAGACGATAGGAGATCGTACCACACGTGTGGATCTTGTTTCAACCCATAAAGAGCCTTCTTGAGCTTATACACGTGATTAAGATACTCTGTGTTGACAAATTCATTCGGTTGGCTTACGTAGACATCTTTCCTTAATTCACCATTAAGAAATGCCGTCTTGACATCCATTTTATAGATGATCATATTCATGTGAGCAGCATAAGCAAGGAATAGTCTAATCGCCTCCAAACGTGCAACAGGAGCAAAGGATTCTTCAAAGTCAATACCCAAAGCTTGTTTGTAACCTCGAGCAACCAATCTAGCTTTGTTCTTTAACACACCACCTAACTCATCGAGTTTAACCTTATATACCCACAACAAAGTAAGGATGTCAACGTTGTCAGGTAGAGGAACTAATTCCCATACTTCAAGGCGTTGAAATTCATTAAGTTCCTTTTGCATGGCTTCAATCCAAGATGATTGTGTCATAGTTTGTATCCAATTTTTAGGTTCAATATCAGAAAGAAATGCATCAAAGT